>VXBT01001276.1:52145-153324 GCA_013400235.1 Oriolus oriolus | reverse complement strand
TTTTTTTACGCTGGAGTAAGAGCTTAATCGCAGCAGCTTGCTTCCTAACGTTGCTCATCTTCAGAAGCAGTGGATTTATGTCGTCTGAATGCTTCAAAGACACTGATGCGGCTGAGCTTTGAACCCCTTTCCTGCTGAGGAAGTATCCCAGGAGGAAGGTGCCTTGGGCAGCTCCATGCCTGGAAGGCACCACCAGCTAATTGTGGCAGGAGGGCTGCTGCCTGTCACTCCGAATAACCAACGAGAAGGGCACCATCTTCCTCTGAACGGTGCAGCAGAAGGGCAGCACTTAAAACCGAGATATATGTGACAGGGTACATGAATTACAGTCATTTGTTTTGTGCATCTACCTGATTTTTTTTTTTTTTTCTTTTTAGAAGGAATTAAGGAGTAGGGGTTGGAATGGGAAACTGCTATTTCTGTGTTGTATGCTTCAAGATTTGTGCTGGAAAATCTTGCCTCTGCTAGGGCGCTCCCCCTGCTAAATATGAGGCAAAAGAAAGAAAATCAAGCTCGATGTGCTGGATTTTTAGTTGTTGACATTATTTACTGTGGTCTTAAAAAACCCTGCCCTGAGGAGAATGAGAATAATGTGCTCCAGCAGCAAAATATGCATAATAAAGAAGCAATTGCCTACGGTTTCCTGGGATTTCTTGCTCAGCTCTGTACCTCCCTATTCCTCCATTGTTTCAAGCTAATGTGTACTTCAATTCTGCCATGCAAATATTCAGGAAGGCTCCCTGCACCAAAGGAGAGGAAACGAAATATATTCAAATCCCTGCTTCAGAGGCATAAGTTGTGTTTTGGTTTGCCAGAGACCTGGGTACATTCTTTGGCTGGCTGCGTAACTCTGCTGTTGCTGCTTGTTGACTCGTGCAGAAGTCTTTTATGTGGCGTATCTTGTTGTGAGAGGGTTTTCTTTCCTCCACTGTTCAATCAACTCTGCCTGCTAATCAGAATGTTGCTGGGTAAACAGGACTGATTAAAATTAAAATTTTAATTTTGTGTTGTAAACAATATGGCACTTTAATTTTTTCCTGTTATTAAAGATACTACTAATAATGCATCTAGTGTTTTGTGGTATGGTTTTCATATTTATTTCTTGAAGGACTGACAAGTTTTGCTTAAGAGTTTCACATTCAGATGCCAGGATTTTGTTTTCCATGTGTTCTCTTTTTTCAAGGGTGACTGACTGTTCTTAATTATATTGGATATGGATTTTTTCTTTAATCTGATGGAGAAGAAAAGTTTCTTTGACAGCTGGAGACATCACACTGTAACAAACAGCCATGTCATGAATGCCTTAGTCTATGTGAATCTACTTGTTACTGTAATATTGCTTATCTAGGTTCCAGAGGAGAAAAACCATGAGCTAATTAGGTGTGGAAACACTAAAAGAGTGTTGGTTGGTTCTCTGAGACTTGCCCTGAGGGGAAGGACAGGGAGACTAGGAAGTCCTAGACAGCAAAACAAATTTGTGATGGGATGTTGAAGTCTGGGGATGAAAAGAAGAGAGAAAAAGAAGTGTGTGGTTGCTCAAGAGGTCTGTTACCTGTCAAGCTCTGCAAGGCCAGAGGAAGCTTGTCTGGAAACAGGGTAGGGGGAAAGAACCTCCCTGTGATTTGGTGAAAAACAACTGGAGTAAGAAGCAGGGTGGAGGGTCTTTCACACAACCATGTTCTAAACTGAAGGAGCTTTTCAAAGTGGCTAGGGAATACGTGTGCCAAAAATCCCTGTTTCTGTTATGCTAACTGGAGTCGTTTTCGTATGAATTGGACAGGCTTCGTAAGTGTGCCTGGTCACCAAGAGATCACTGCAGAGCACGTGTGTGGTTGGTTTATGAGGGTACACTGAAACTCCTGTGTAGGCTTGATGCAGCTGGACTATAGCCTCTGTTCCAGGGAGTCCACAGACAGTGACTTTGGGGACTGCAAAGGAGGGTGACTGTATCCCACTGAGAGCCACATCTGTACTCTGAAAATAATACTGACCAGTAGACTTCAAAGCGCTGTGGCCCCTGGTGATTTCCAGGTGTATGCTTTGACTATTGCCTCCTCCTCCTCTCCCTGCTCTCTTGCATCCTCTAATTGTCTCTTCCTGCAGACCCCGTCATCTCTTCTGGAGCCTCTTTCCCTTCAGGGATTTCTACAGAGATGTGAGCAAGAGGGCTGTGTGGCAGAAGTGGCATGGACATGGCAGGAACAGCTTGGGTCATTGTTCACCTGGCAGGGCTGTAGGTCTCTGCTCCTTCCATTCCCCTTCCCCGAAATATGGGGTCTTGCAGCACTACAGCTGCCTCCGCAGGGTCATATTGTGCAGAGATGATTGGGAGCCATGGTGAGCACCTCCACCTGAGGGACACTTCTCCTCTCCTGGGCCAACATCATGGTTCAGGTAGGATGGTTCTAGAAATAGGATGTCCCTACTGCTCTTCCCCTCATTTCCCATGCTGGCTCATCTTCCTGTTGGAAATGCTCCTGTATGAGCACGGGTGAGCCTCAGCAGGATACATCTGCCTGAGGCTGGGCCTTTGGGATCCTAGGCACCCTAGGACTGACAAGCCTAGAGAGAGGTCACTGATCACAGAACCATAGAATCATTAAGGTTGGAAAAGACCTTTAAGTTGATGAAGTCCAACTATCAGCCTAGAACTACCACCATTAGGTTCACCATTAAACCATGTCCTCAAGTGCCATATCCACACATTGTTTGAACACGTCTAGGGATGGTGACTTCACCACTCCCCTGGGCAGCCTGTTCCAATGCTTTACAACCCTTTCTGTAACTTTTTTTCCCCTAATATCTAGTCTAAACTTTTCCTTGCACAGCTTGAGGCCATTTCCTCTTGTCCTGTCACTAATGACCTGGGAGAAGAGACAAAACCCTACCCGGCTACAACCTCCTTTCAGGTAGTTGTAAAGAGACAGAAGGTCTCCCCTGAGCCTCCTTTTCTCCATGCTAAACACCCCGAGATCCCTCAGCCGCTTCTCATAAAATTTGAGCTCCAGACCCTTCACCAGCTTAGCTGTCCTTCTCTGAACTCANCATTTCCTCTTGTCCTGTCACTAATGACCTGGGAGAAGAGACAAAACCCTACCCGGCTACAACCTCCATTCAGGTAGTTGTAAAGAGACAGAAGGTCTCCTCTGAGCCTCCTTTTCTCCATGCTAAACACCCCGAGATCCCTCAGCCGCTTCTCATAAAATTTGAGCTCCAGACCCTTCACCAGCTTAGCTGTCCTTCTCTGAACTCACTACAGCACCTCAATGTCTTTCTTGTAGTGAGGGGCCCAAAACTGAAGACAGAACTCAAGGTGCAGCCTCACCTGTGCTGAGTACAGAGGGACAATCCCTGCCCTGGTCCTGCTGGCCATGCCATTCCTGATACAAGCCAGGATGCCATTGGCCTTCTCGGCCACCTATGCACACTGCTGGCTCATGTTCAGCCAGCTGTCATCCAGTACCTTCAGGTCCTTTTCCACCAGGAAAAATATCTGGGATGGTTTTTGCTGTGTCGCATAATAAAATGATACTTTCATACATTTGGGTTGAACAGAAATCTTAGTAGGCTGATCCCACTGTTCACTTCTGGCCATTTCCTTTTCTGTTGATCATAGCTTAGAGTGCAAGAAAAGCTGCACCTATCCTTTGCTGTGAGCTAGGTAGCCTGTATAAGTGAGTGTGCATATTCCCCTTGCAGCTAAGATGACTATAGTACTACATATTCCCTGTTCATGACAGAAAATATATGTGCTTAACTATCCTTTAAGTCAGCAGGGCTAAAGCTGATGATGTACTTACATCCCTTCCTGACCCAAGGCCTATTATAGAGATGGAGCCTGATGTCCCTGTTGGCATTCAAATATCTCCTTTCTGACAAAGTCTGAGAAAACAGAGCTCTACAGCTCAGTAATAAATATTCTGATTTGAGATTCTGCCCTCAAGTGAGGCTACACATTACCTGGATTGATTTTAAATGCACTTTTAGCTTAGACTGAGGTAACTAAGGTATTCTTTCACGTATCCCCGGTGGGGCTGGGAATGGACAGGGGAAGAGCAAAGGAGAGCTGTTTCAGGTCACAGTTTTCTCTAATGGGTAACTCCCTGTAAAAGTCGAAATAACTGTGTGGAATTGGAGCTTCACTTTTGTTTTATTTCAACCGCATTTGAAGGTTAAGGTGGAACTACCAGTATCAGGCATGCAGAGCCGACTGACTTCATCTCAGGCAGAGGATGAATATCGAGTAAGATGAATTATGTTTCTGAGAATTTGGCATTCAAGGGAGAGCAGGTCATGCGTTCACACACCCAAATGTGTTTTCTTTCTAAAGAAAAATCTCCAGAAGAGAGAGAGGGCAGATTCTGATAACATCTGTGGGGTTTTTTTCTGTCTCCTCTTGGTTTCCTTTTATTTTTTTTTTATCCCACAGACAACTGCTGGTCCTGGTGCTTAAAATTATCTGGCAGTAATACTTATGAATTTCCTCACCCATGTCGTTTTTACTGACTACAGAAAAAGAGTTCTTTCCAGGGTGCATGCCTATACACATGTAGCAGACACGTCGGGTCCCCGCTCTCCTCTTTTGTGCCGCCCAGGAATGCCTGCAGATTGGGTAGTAACATTCAGATGTGAGCAGCAAGCACCGCAAAAAGCATGTCAGCCTACATGGGCTGTCTGTTCTGATTTGAAAAAATCTGTTGAAGGATGCAGCAGGGGAGACAGGCTGCGGAGAGGAACTTAGGAGGCCAACATCTAAAAAGGGAAGCCTTTCAAAAGAGCCAGGAGTTGTGTTTAAGGAAGGCAGATTGATCTCCTTGATGTCAGGCAATGAGACTTGACAGATGAGCAAAGTTTAAAAAAAAAAGTTTATCTCCAACCCAGAGATAATGTTAAGATCACTGAGAAGTAGAGAATGAACGGAAATTGCATACTTGGAGCCTTGTCCCTATGTGTTGCAGGGCATGTGTACCTCGAAGTTCAGTTTCTGGGAGGAGACTACAAATTGCAGGACAATGCCTGCCCCGGGGGCTGAGCAGCAGCCAACCTGTATCGCCCCAGCCTGGTATTTGCAGTGAACCTTCTGTGGCAGAAGGGAGAAAGCTCTCCCTCTGCTAGAGCTGAGGGTTAACATCATTGTCTTCTCAGCTAGTGCAGGCGTTTGCTGGGCAGGAGCCTGCAAGCTACAAGGAGGCTTGCTGTGGTTGTCCTCAGCATGCTGCCTGAGCCTGGGATAAACAAAACCAAAATTAGTGGGGACTCTGAGGGGTCAGTGACTTTTAGCTGCTGACAGAGAAGTTTGATTCTGTTTGCAAAGTGTAAGGAGTGACTTGAGAGATGCTGTGTGAGATGTTGTTATGGGTTGGAATAACACATTGAGACATTCCTGGTGCTCCTGGCTGCCGTGCTCTGACCACCCTTGGACCAGGACTGCCCCTCTGTGGTTAGTGTTCTCTGGTCAGACCCCTCTCTGCTCCCAACCCTGTCTTTGGCCAAGTTTCTTGATCTCCCTGTGTGTGTCTCCTTTCCTGTGAAATGCCTCCTTTCCTCTGAGATACTGGAAAGAGGGATCACAGAAAATGGTGAAGGCTTTATAGTTACGAGTCTTTTCCTGCATCTGTATGGGTCATGCACAGTACCACTACATCAAAATATTGCAAGGTTTTGCCTGTGAGTAACATCAGGGTTCCTTGGATAAATGGAGACTATAGTTCTCCCTGCCTACTCTGCCATTTGCTTCTGGACATTTCTTTTCTGAGCTAAATTGAAATCCCAGGGTCATAGTCTGATCAAGCTTAACTGAAAAATATTTTTTGTATAGTTACAAAATGAGAAAACTTGTTCATCCAAAACCTGTTATAAGAAATGGCTTTAAACGAAAGATAACATAGTCTTCAAATGATCTTTTAAAAGACCCAGGTAGCAAAATCCACATCAGTGAAGAAACTCAGCCTTCTGTAGTTGTTCAGGCATGTTGCATTAAATAGCTGTACCTACTGATGAAACAAAGACATTTTGAAACTTGCTGTTTCCTTTTGTTATTTCTGATAGATTTTTATTCTGACGATAATTCTTTGTTACGAGTCATTTTACTGAAACTAATACCTTACCAGGACTTTTTAATGGAGAAATCTAACATTTAAATTTCTGAATTATCAAGTTTTAAAATTTAGCTTAAAAAATGCAAATAAAACACTTTTTTTTCCCTCTGCTACCTTCTAAATTCCTGAGTTTTGTTCTCCTTGAGTAGCAGATAATATTTGAAAGACTGAACACATTTAAATACATGAGGATATTTTTGCCAAGAGGGCTTGGAAGGAAGAGGGACTGAGTGGGTTATTTGTGTGGGCGACGAGTTGATTAGATAAAACTTTAGGTTTTGCTTATGGAGTTACTCAAAAGCATAGTCAAAGAATAAAGCAGTTGATTTTTTCTCTTCCTTAGTCCTTATCCTTTCATCGTATGCTTGCACTATCATGTACAATTGGTATCCATGGAAATTATATCATATCAGGAGCAGCTGATGAACTCTTGGGAAATAAAGATCCCATTTTCATGCAAATATTCTAAATAGCAAAGAGGTGAGGGAGAAAAATGATTGATAAACAGAATTATTTCTGTCTTAGAATATATTTCAGTATTTTCCTTGAGGCAGCAGTAGATTTTTGAAATTGTGTTCTTAGTGAACACAAACTTTCATAGACCAGTGTGTGACTATGCAAGTTATGAGGGAGAAAGCAAAATATAAAACAATGCACATAGATTTTGTGTTGAAGTATTCTAGATACTCCTTATGTAATTTAACTTTATTGTCAGAATACAATCCAGTAACTATAGAAGGAGCAGGCACCTTCCATTTTAAACCATTGTGAGAGAGATGAATTGCTTGCTAGGAGCTGGCTGCTGGTGATTAGTGTAGTCTGTGTCACAGGAAAGCTGGGTCTACATGCTCCCTCAAAAATGCACTAAAATCCAACCTTTCCCTCTGCTTTTAAATGAGAGCAGTATAGTATTCAAAGGACTGCTCTTTCTGTTGTAATTTCATTCCGAAGTGTAGAATTTACCTGCACTGATGTGAACATTTGCTTTCTGTCCTACTGCTAGCACATTTTAATGCAGGCCCCTGAAGTGGGATGGTGTTCCAGTCTGTGTACGTGCACAGCCAAGGGTGTAGATTACTTTCTTAAATTTGGCTTCCTGAATCCTATTTCTGTTGAAAACCATAGATGGGAGCTTCAGGGAAGTAGATGTTATTATAATGCCTCAGAGAGATAGCAATATTGGGAAACTTCCCATAAAGAAATACAGCTTCCTGACAAAGAATCCCTCTGATACTCCTTGAGTACCATGGTGGGTTGACCTGGCTGGACACTAGGTGCCCACCAAAGCCACTCTATCGCTCCCCTTCCCAGCTGGACAGGGGAAAGAAAACAGAATGAAAGGCTTGTGGGTTGAGATAAGGGCAGAGAGAGATCACTCACCTGGAGCAGTCACCATCATGAGCAAAACAGACTCGACTTGGGAAAATCAGTCGGATAATGGGAAAGAAAACCAAACCTTAAAACCAGTTTCCCTCCACCTCTCCCTTCTTTCCAGGCTTTATTGTCAAGTCTCCACCTCCTCCCTGCCCCTGGTGCAGGGACACAGGGAATGGGGGCTGTGGTCCGTTCCTCACATGCTGTCTCTGCCACTCCTTCCTCCTCAGGGGAAGGAGTCCTCACACTCTTCCCTNCTGCCACTCCTTCCTCCTCAGGGGAAGGACTCCTCACACTCTTCCCTGCTCCAGCATGGGCTCCCTCCCACAGTAGACAGTCTCCACAAATTTCTCCAATGTGAGTCCTTCCCACGGGCTGCAGTTCTTCACAACTGCTCCAGTGTGGGTCTGCTCTGTGGGGTGCAGTATTTCAGGAACAGATGGCTCCAGCTGGGAGCAAACGTGCTCCAGCATGGGCTCCTCTGTCCATGAGGGTGCTGGTCCTGCCAGGAGCCTGCTCCAGCATGGCCTTCCCACAGGGTTACAGCCTCCTTTGGCTATTCCCCTGCTCCAGTGTGGAGTCATCTACAGGCTGCAGGGGCACAGCTGCCTCACCATGGTCTTTACCATGGACTACAGAGGAATCTCAGCCCTGGTACCTGCAGCACCTTTTCTCTCTCCTTCTGCACTGACCTTGCTGTCTGTAGAGCTGTTGCTTGCTCATATCTCCCTCCTCTCTCTGGCTGCAATTTGCCATTTATTTCCTCCCCTTGTTATTCCAGAGGCACTACCACTGCTGTTGATGGCCTCAGCCTTGGCCCGTAGTAGGTCCATCTTGGAGTCGCCTGGCATTGGTTCCATTGGACACAGGGGAAGCTTCTGGCAGTTTCTCACAGAAGCCATCTCTGTAGACCCCCTCCCACTACCAAAACCTTGCCAGACAAACCCAGTACAGACACATGCATAAAGCACCCTTCTTTAATATTTTTGTTTGTTTTAGTAATCAAGTTCCTCAAATCCCTTTCACTGCCACTTTCAAAGAATGCTTATAGGACAAAAACACGCGCACCAGTCATGTGAGCTAGCTCTCCTCTTACAGCTCTCCTCTAAGGCTTTTGAAGCAAGAACTTAATGAAAATGTTGTGGTAGTCACATAACACCAACCACCTCTGAATTAAAAAAAAAATTATAGAGCTAATTTCTTGCCTTATACACAACTCTGTACTTACCTCTGTATTGTGGTCATTAGAACTTCTGTGTTACTGAGATGGGAATCACCATGAGACTGTTGCTGGAAACGAAGGTAGGAAGGGATTGGTGCCAGGGACTAGAGCTGATGGGCTCTTGATCCATTTGGTAGGCATAGCCTTCATTAGGGGAGTTGTCTGGACCATCAAAACTGTCAGCAATCTAATCAAATACACTCACGGTACATTCAGGTGGACACTTCAGTGGGGATCAGCATTGTATCAGCTAACATCCCACCCCCATTTGATGAACAAACGTGTAACAGGTAATTACTGGGATTACGTTCCTGTAAACTCAGGCAGTTACTATTTGGTTTCTATCCTGCATCACCATTGATTGTCTCAAGATTTTGGTTTGGTGTGGTCCATTTAAGATGCAACTTAGTCACTTGAAGGTAAATATCAGTGTAAAGATATTCACAGCCAATCCTTAGTAGGAAAAGGGGAGAGGGAGAGAAAGAGGGTCATTAAGTCTCACTGACTTTTTCCCCTTTTTTCTTAGGCTGTGGACAAATCAAGGTCAAACACTTCTAACCAAAGTGGTACATGAGACTAATGAGTCTAAAGTGTGATCGCTTCTTTCATCAGTTGTGTCTGAGGAAAGTGTCACGTTCAACTGTGTTAGACTTCCAGCAGGAATGAGGAGTTACTTGGGCTGATTGGGTTTTGCTCCAGGCTATTACACAGGTAATTGCCCTCATGTGTGTGCTCACTGCAAGTCTCCATAACCACTCTCCTGCCGCCCTCCACCCTGGTAAGAGAGAAAAGAAAATTACTGCATCTGGGAAAAAAAACATCTAAAACACCAAAAGTCTTTGTGAGGGAGAAATATAGGAAAAGGTTATGAAGTAGTGTAAGAGTTAGCCAACAGGACACAATAGATGAATTTGCCATGGGATTCAGCTGATCGAAAAACAAGTGTGACTTTTGGGCTATGTCACAGAGAAGAAAGAAGTTATCCTTCCTCACAGGACTGTTCTGCAAGGTATCCTGCACACTGGTAGGTGCTAAGGTCGTTTCTAGAGCAGTTTCTGCTTTAGGTAATACACGGAGGGTGTAAAGATGATTAGGAACCCAGGGATGAGGGGAGAACTCAAAATGGGTAACCCCTTTAAAGGATGCCTGAATGGCACTGAGGTGTTTCCAAATATTTGAAGTTATATGGAGAGACTACTTGTCTCAGAAGCCTGTAACAAGGGACTGTTGTGGGACTAAGGGACTAAGTGTGGTAAAATAAAAAAGGAGGAAAATTAAATATTTGGAGGAATTTTATTCTGAGAACGCCACTGCAAATCTGTAACAGCAATGCAGCTTTGGGGACCAAACTATTGTTGCTTAAAAATCTCTAGCTTGATTTGTATTCCAAACCAACAGGTACTTGAAGGCTTGGGTTTTTTTCTTTCTTTATTCCTTTTCCTGCTGCTGTTCAGTGGAATGTTGTACATACCTACATGCTAGGATATGTCAGACATGGGCTGATACAACAGAAAATGTTGGCATGAGTGTTTGCTTAGGAGAGATTTTTTTTTCTCACTATACTGACTTGTCCCTGCTATGGTGAACATGCTACCACGGTTTCCACTGCAACCCACATCTTCAAGTACCTGCAATTTGTTGCAATAAAACTTCCAGACTGAAATTTCCCTCCTGCTGTTTGGTCCCAGTGCAGAGCAGTTGTACATTTAAAACACTTACTTTAAATGCTTTCTAAACTAGACTACCAGGATAACTGCTGATGTTTCCACCTGATTTTTCCTGGAGAAGAGTTTGACAGCGTGGTGGTCTCATGGTAGGAAGGGACAACATCATGACACTGGGATGCCAAATGTCACTTGTGTGATACAGGTCAGAAATATTGAGTATTTAATAAAATAGCTACATTTCCCCAATTGCTTTGATAATATAGTGACTGCTGAGCCTGCCAATTAAATAATTAATTTCGAGTATGTATTTAGATCTTGTGGCTGGCAGCCATCTTTCTAACTGGTTGGCACTATTAAGCTAAGGCAGAAGCCTTTAAACAGATTAATGAGCAGGTTAACTTTCAGCACATAAATAGTCTGCATTCTTTAAAAGGTTGTGTGTTTATTTCAAGAACAAAATACCATAGCATGCCCTTCTAGGCCTTCCTCACTAGTCTTTTGTGTGCCAAGATAACCAGGACCTCTCTGTGAGCAGTGTTTGTAGTTGTAGTGAATCTCCCCATCGTTTTTAAGAGCTGGTATGATGGCTATCTACTGCTTCCAGAGAATAGTCATGCTCAGTTGTTGGGAAATACTCAGCATACCCCAACAAGGACATTTTTCTTCTCTTAGAGAGGTAGAAGTGAAAGGTTGACGCTAAGGTGATTTGGGGGTTCCTCCTCTACAGCCTCAGCTGTGAAGAGCGAAGGTCCAGCATGGCTGACATAAGCAAGGAAGGACATATGTGCATGTGCTGTGTTTGGGGTTTAGTCCCTTACCTGTAAATTGAAATAGACCTATTCTACTCATTTGTGTTAAGAGCTGTTTTGCTCAGTCTTACCAGTCTTACAAACTGGTATTTATGCGTAAAGGGTCCCTGCCATCATTCTCAAATACGGCACTGATTAAAAAACACTCCAAACCAAAACAACCTCTCTTTCCCAAACTCTGGGAACTGATGTTCTCTTTTCTTTACTCCACCGCTCACATGCTCACAGATTATCACTGCAAAGTCAAAGGGAAAGAAACCATGAACTCAGTATTATCCACCTTGCCTTTGACTCTCTTCACACTCTGTCACAACCTTAATGTAATTTAAGATACCTAAGAGGTATTCATGGATATGCTGTCTGGTGCTCTGAATCTTAGGGAGCCTTTTAAAAAATGTATGAATTTGTAATATAAAACAGGTAGTTGTATGAGTCAGCTAAAGCCATCCTTACTTTATAATGGATAAGTGGCAGCGAATGCAGTATAGTTTGCAATATCCAAGGGGGATATGTACTCACCTGTGATTAACCTTCCTTGGCCATTAAATGTCACAGTTGTTGCATACACATGGAGCAGAAAGAATACATATTTGTCAGTAAAAAGTCGACTGAATGAAAGAAATCATGAAATGACATTTTTCAGTAGGTTTGTCATAACTGGAGCATGGAGGAAAATTGCTTTCTGTAAATCTTGGCCCAACAGAACAAAACACATTTCTTTCCAGTTGGGAAGCCATACTCATAGACATAATGAAAGCATTGTGAGCTCTGACTTTTGCAAACTCTGATAGAAACCAATCTGCAATCTTGACAGATATGATCTTTTGCAGGATGCACTGTTCATTTACAGCAGCTAGAGACCTCAATTAATTTATGAACGAGGACAGCAGGCCGTGAACTCCCCAGCTCAGCCTAGGTGGAGATGTCCCTGTCTGAATTTATGTTCTGGTAATTTAAAAAGATTTATACAAAGCTTTTCTTTCATTTTCAGAGTAGATTAAAATTCTAATGGAAACCATTTGTATGCATTTGTTGAATTGAATAATATTTATTGCTGTATGAAAAGAGGAGCAAAATAAGAAAGAAACACTGAAAAACTTTGCTGTCAATAAAGTTAGTGAGGCAGGAATAAATAAGTACAGAGGCAGAAAGGGCCCAAACCAGAAAGTAATACTTAGCAGAGCCTGTAGAAACCCCTGTGTTTTATAAAAGCAAAATGAAAGCAATTTGCACCTGTTTCTGAACAAATAGATAATAGGATGCTGCCCTACCCAGTCTGCATGGTCTCTCAGTTCTTTAATTCATCTAGGCAGGTACAGTGTGAAGAAACTACAGCTTCATCACAGACATACTGATCGCAGCTCGTAACATGCACTGTCACTCTGGTAGGGTTGTGATATTTTGAGGGGGATGTGATGGTCACACCACATATTCATTTATTCCTGGAAAAATGTTTTGAAAGCTCATAGATTACTTCAGAGCAGAAATCCAATTGCAGGAGAAGATATTAAGACTTATGCTTCTGAAGCCCATTAACTCATAACCTTTGTTCCAATATAACTATATTCACTGGGATGCAGTTTTGGGATTTTCTTTTGAAGGAATGGTTTACAAGCACCACACAGGGATATGGGCCAGCGCAACACAACTGTATACCGGAGGAGGAATAAACTAGGAGTATGCCTGATCAAGAATTAGTATAATTTTATTTGGCTGTTGGTTTCTCTGAGCTGTGATCAATAGAGTCAACCTATGGGAGATTTGCATGAAAAGGAGCATGCAAATATCTGAGCTGTTTCTGAAAAGACTTCTTGGTGAAAGAAATGTACTTTCATTAGCTGAAATGGTGAAGAGATTGACGGTTCTCCTAAAGCTAGTGACAGTGCACACAGATGCAAAAGTACTCTCCCTGAATGACTCAGAGCTGGGATCCTGTTTCCACATCTGAATGCAGAAGTCCAGGCAAACTGCTGGCATTGCATGATTACAATAATGTAGATAAGCTAAAGTAAATTTTGGCAAGGACTGCAACAAGCTCAGCTAACGTGCTGTACAGCCATGTGCACCAGAACAAAGGAAGGGAAAGGAATGCTGAGGAAAGGGCCCGTTTTTGGTGGGATGGGCTGTGGCAGGCAAGAACACACTGATAAACTAGTAAGATTTGAAAACATACATTCTGTGTGCTCTTATACAATGCACGTATTATCCTGAAGTGCTCAAACATATCTGGGAAAAACAATATCAACTAATAACATACTGTTTTTCTTTGGGTAGTCCTCACGACAAATCCATGAACTTAATTCCATCAGTCCCAAGATAAAGTGACTTTTGATGATCAATATCTGGATATAAATGAAGAACTAATGCTGGATGATATAGATATCCTAAAACAATGAGGGTTAGTTGTGATAGTATCGATGTGTTTTAAAGGCTGGCCAAATTAAACTTAGAACCAATTTATGACATTTTTATTCACATGAAATAGTATTTTGTTTTATCTGTAATTCCATTGATGATTTGTTAATTTCTAGTAAGAATTTCATCCATGAAAACCAGAGTTCACAGTGCATAAAAGAATAAGAATCTTATTAAAATCAATAATATTTTCATTAATTTCTAAAAGACATCAGCCAAAAAGATTAAGTGCTATCCTTTAACGTGTATCCGTATTTTGATAAACTTTAAAAAACGTAAAAATTTGGCTTGTTTTTCCAAGTATGTAGGCCGGGTTTTTCAGAAAAGTGGCTCAGCCAAGCTATCCAACAGCATTTCTTTTCTGGGCTATCTGGTGGCAAAAGCATGCGTAAATTACTATCCCTTTATCGTATGACCACCAGGAATGTAAATCTTTTCCTCCTACCTTTTATCTTATGTTTCATTGAACTATCCAGTGTGTGGGAGGTCTTTTTTTTTTTTTTTTTTTTGCATGGGGGGGATGGTAAATTAATACATTGCATTTTCCTTCCATACACATTCTTCACTGCCTTTAGGGATTTCATTTGACAAAGGCCTCGCTAATGGAAATGCAAATTTTCTACCTGTCATAAGTACTTTTGACTCTGCTGTTTGTCATAGCAACACATTCCTCAAAAGCATGGCTATTTCAACTTCCCAGAAGCCAGGGGAATTGAGTCTGCACCTACCAGGGCTCTGCTTGTCCTAGCAGACAGTAAAGAACATTTTAATGTAAATTTGAATGAGAAATATTAGCCTCTTCAGTTCTCGGCTATTAAAAAAACCAAACCTACATAGATTGAGAGTATTAATTATTAAGTAATTATTAATGGATTTATTTTAGCCAGTTTAGTAGTTTTGTTATATGTAAATAGACAGCAACTTCTTTTATTTTCTAGTGATACATTAGTGATTCTGGTTTTGATAATATTCCATCTAATCTAACCTTATCTTTTGGGGGTTGGTTGTAGAAAACTACATACAGAACAGTGGAGAGATCCTTGGGCTGCATGATTTAGCGGATTACAAAATGTCCTTTGTCTTTACTGTTCCACCTAAATAGATCAGACACATTCACCAAATTTTAGTAGTATAATTATGCAACACACTTTTAAGAGCACAAATAGAGAAATGAGTCTTTGTGTTGTCATATTTGTGTAAGAACTGGAAAAAAAAAGCTTTCTATCCTCAGCAAGAGAAAACCTTTTCATTCACTTTTTAAGAATTTGCACTTTTATTACTATCTAAATCTCAGTGGCCACAAAGGGTTGTGTTTAAGGCAAACAGTCAATGAAATCCTCATGCTTTTCAAGTAGTATGTCAAATTCACAGTGGCTTGGGAGATCCAGGAATTGGTGTGCCATATGTTAGTCCAGATGAACAATACCAACAGTATATTTTTACACAGATAACATGACAGTACCTAGTGTACTTTCCGGCCTAAGCAGTACGTTCTCTAACTCTTCTCCCCCTGAAACCAGTTCCTTTGAGTAATCACACTTCTTTTTTCAGTCCTGACCTCTATTTTCTTTTTTAGTTTTGTCTAGTTATTTTCTTTCCTAGACGGCTCTATTTATTTTTGTGAAATTGTAGCATTTCTTCACCTCCACTGTCCTTGAGTCTTTCTTCTCTTCCTGATCCACTCATTCTTCACTAGTGCCCTTAACAAAGTGTCTCTCCCCATTTGTGCTTCGTCTCAAAGAGGAAGGAAGGCCCTTTCCTTTTCTGCCCAGTTTGACCCTTGGATGTAAGGAAACTCATGGAGGAGAACTATGGAAACTCATGTTTAGCGCTAATACCTCACCCCAGTAACTTCTGCAGTTCACGCTGTCTATGTTAAACCAGGGTCCTGTAGTGTTATTTAAAAAATGAAATGCCGTGGTGTCACTCCTGCCTGAATAGGCAGGTACTTCTTGTAGGCATTGTCTAGGTTCTAGTTCCAAATTTTATTTCAGGGATTGAAGAATAAAGGAAAGGAGCTAAATGCCTGACAGGTATGGATGGATCCTCTTGCTCGCACAGGTGTTCCAGTATAACAGACAGCAAAAGAAAACTAAAGTTCTCACATGATGATGATCTTCACACACACAGATTCTCCCCTCTGCACAGACTGGAGGAGACCAGCAGCAGCCAGGCCGCTCATTGTGAAGGCAAAGAGTGGTTTCAAAATGCTCCTTTCTGCAAAGAGACCATTCCACTGAAATGGAGGATGCTTTCCAAGGCTGGAGTTGCAACAAAGTATTTACTTAGCTGTAGAGATCATAATGTTCCACAGTTTATCTGAATTATTAAAATACAATACTGCACAATAATCATTACTGCAGAGCTTCAAAACACTTACTGAGAATGTGGTCTTGGCAAAGTAAGTCTTTTTAACGTATAGTTGTTGCAACAGAGGAAAAGGAAACCAGTGTTTCATACTAAGCTGTGCTTTCCAGAGAGATAGAAGGCATTGTCTCTAGTATCGATTCCATACTGATATTTGTTGCTTTATATTTTAAAAATATGCCCCCCCCTGCGCCCCCCCCCCCCCAATCCTCTCTCAGCAGATCACTTCACTTTCATTTTCTTGAAATAGCACTGGAAGCCGATTGTTGACAGCTTCAGGCTTCTGCACAGTCAGCATTACAAGAGAACAGTATAGACAGGAACAGAAGTCAAATGGCCTCCCAGGAGCTCCAGCCCATTAAAACAATTGCTAAGGGCACAAGAGCACAATAAACATCTGTGGTTTGTCTCCCCAGCACATCACATGCCTTTCAGTTTGCCTCCTGCATGGAAATGGGTTTAAGTGGTCTGATTGGACCCAGATGTGAACTTGTAGAGTTCAAGGCTTTCCAGGGCTTGGATTTTGGTTCCAGGCTGAGGCTAGGAGTCCTTGTAAAGTTAAGTTCCAGATCAATGCTGCCTCAGATTTGACAGCACTTTAACAGTAGTTTCTGTTATTGGCTCTGTTCTGCTCTTTGCAAACATCCTGATCTAATTGACAGACCTCATTTGAACTAAATGCTGCAATGAAGAAAGTAAGCACCTTCCTAAGGTTCCCAGGGCAGGCTGCCTTCCTCGAGTCAATCACTGTTTTCAGCTATATTGGTATAAAAATATATGCCTTGCCACATAATCATCAAGTTGCTGCTACAGATCATGGGCAGGGGAAGGGAATGGCACCACCAAGGATTGCTTATAACAGAACAGATAAGGCAGAGATATCAGGAAGAGCCGAGCACTGTCCTGGAAATGTTGCAAGAGAGCATGGATGGAAGCTGGATGACTGTCCTGGACAAACAATGTCACAGGAGGTATCACCCATTGGTGACTTAAATAGTGAAGACTAGTGTCTGCCTGTTTTGAAGTTGCACACGGGGCTACAGTTTTGCCATACAGAAACAGTCTATCTTTCTCATTAGAGACTGGAGATGGTATTTGCAGGTACTGGAAATGAAACAGTGAATCCCAGAACCAGGTAGAGTATGGGTAGAGGGAGCAAAGCAAATGTATGTTATCTTTCACTCTGCAAAATTTTTGGTATAGGGATTGTTTAATCACAGCTGATTCCTGATAAACTGTCATGAAAAGGAAACTAGAAATAAAGAGAGCTCAGGATTGCTATAGGATGGCCACTGCAGAAAGGAGATGAGTCTGGTTCCTAACTTTGCAATGAGGGGTGAGGGGGAGTCTTGTCAGCACTGCTGGGACAAGTTTAAGGGGATGTAAGCAAGGAGGATAATCACAGCACTCTGGCAGGTGGGAAAGCATTGCAATAGAAAGGATGACCTGCACAGACTGAGTTACTGCCAGATGGCTCCCAGCTGGGGGACTTAAGGAGACTGTGATCTGGCTTAATCAAATGCCTGGCACCTTCTCTCCCTGCAGTGTCCAGAAAGACAGCCCTCACTGCCACTGATAGAAAGAATCAGGACTGATGAGACTGCCTTTTACAAACACAGTCTGGGCAGTGCATGTAATTCTTTTTGTTGGCTTCCTCTCAGTGGCATTACCTCAAATATGAGGAAATTAAGGAGAAAAATTGCTATGAGCTTTGTAGGCCCTTCATCGCTTTAATCTCCTCTCCTCTTTGCCTTCTATTTTCCTGTCTCTTGTCATCCATCTTTGCAGAGACAGCGACCAAGTTAAGCTAAACAGTCTTTTAGATTTGTTTGCAATTGATTTGATTTCTGCTTTCAGAAACTGTTTGAAATTTTCTAAATGTGTTATTTTCACTAGGACTAAATTTTCAATGCAAATTCTGGGAATGCTAGAACAAGAATTCAACACATCTACTGGATTTAGGGAGGGAAAAATACCTGTCATGTCTATGTAGAAAAGTAGACTACACGATTTTTGTGATTCCTTCTAGCAGGACATGAGGGAAAGGCAAGAAAGACTGCATTATGGAGCATTTGCCATTACAGAAACTTCGGTGGTTGTTAAGGTTTGGTGTTGCAAGAGGCTCTAAAGTAACTGGCTGAGCCTTCTGGATAGTTAGTGCAGAGCCTGCAAGGGCTGTTTGTGTTAAGTTGTATTGATTGTCTTGTGTATAATTTAATAATGTTGAAGTCTGCTTTCTTTCCTTGCAGCTATAGACTGCATCTGTCCTTGTTGGAGTGTTCCCATGGCAATCGTGGTTTGGAATTGTATTAGTTTGATTTATTCAATAAATAAGTAGAAAAATAAAACAAGATAATTACCCAACAATGAATAGCTACCATATGAACACAGTGAAAACTACACCAAAGGCCACTGGCAACAGGCAACATTTCTAGTTTAAAAGTAGTGCAGAGATTCCCAATGTAATTTTTTTGGCCTTCATTGGCCCTTTCTCCGTTAGGTGTCAGGCTCTTTAGCTCACACAAGCTTCACTGTGTACCAAATGTCTCTCCCGGCTTCTCATGTCCATACCACTGTTATTCTTGCCTAAGCAGTGGCAGCAGCTTTTATGAGCTCTTACAACATAGTCTATATAGCAGACACATTTGCAGGGAAGAAAGTTGCCTCCTTCCTCCCCAGAGAAGTGGTACAAAAACCTGTGCTAATAAAACAAATATCTGTGCTTCAGCTGAGATTTGCTCTCCTAACAGTTCATTACATGAACAGGCAGGCAGGCTGCTAACAGGCCCCCGAATCACTCAGGAAGCCAGCAGTGCTGTGGGATGTGGGGGTCTGGCTGGACGCTTGATAACCTTGGGGCAGACAGAGACACGACACAAGGCAGCCTTTGCAGGGGGTATTGCAGTGAAGCTTCTGCTATGGAAGAACAAGATAGGCAGGTTACTCAGAGACCAGGAAGACTTTGGTAGCAGCTCATAAGGAAATCACATCTGAGGCTTAAAATAGAGAAGCATAGGTCACTTACACTGTGGTTTGAGTTGACTTTCAAATCTCTGTTTAGAAATGTGAGGAGCCTGGGCTCCTGCTACAGAGGCACAGCGTTTGGCGCAGCACTTGAATGGGAGAGGTGTAAATGCAGCAGTGCATTCAACACTGACAATACAACTTGACTTGGGCTTCCCCAAATACTTGCTCGAAGTTCTGGAAGCTGATGACAGCTAACCACTGCCAAGGCACTCTAACAACCAGTGCCACTGGAAAACTAGAGGATCTTTGTCATGACTCCTTGTACATTTGGGATGGGGTGTAGAGCAGGAATGGCTGTTTCTAGTCAGTCAGTCCAGGGCTGTCTGCTGACTGCTAGGTGCTTGTGTTTCAGTCAAGAACCACTGAAAATACTGAATTTCATAAAAACTAACAGGACAAGAAAAATATTTTTTCTGAATGTTCAATGCACTGCTGATCAGAATGTGTTATACAAGATGCACCCAGTGGTGTTTAATCATCATACTAAGCTAGGCCTTTAATCAGAAGTAGACACTGTTATTCCTTTGAAGATCTTCTTGTCCAGAGTATCTCACATATGTGTAAAACTTCCTAAGAGCATCTGCTGACTGGCTGAAGACATGTCTTGCTATGAAAAGCTTCTAAACTGATGTTTGGAAACTGGCTTGAATGCTCATTGAAAGGCAGCTGTAATATAAGCTAACATTTGAGGCTCTTGCAGGGAACTGTGGATCCTGTTTCAAACCTCATTTCCATGAGAATTACATCACCACTCAAGTCTCCCACTGCTGTTGGTGGAAATGTTTTTGGAATTAGTGCTAAAGTACCAGTGCCTTTGTGGAGACACTGTCTTTATGAGATGATTCCCATGACTACAGCCTGTTCCCACCATTAGGCATGTAAAAGCTGGGAGACCTGAGGTCTGTTTCTTGACTCTGCTCTTGGCCTGCTGTGCCTGTAACTCTTACCATCTCTCTGTAAAAGAGGGATAAAGCTTGGCTTCTTTTGTACAATGTCTTGTATGAGCACTTCAAAGAGCAATGTTTCAAAAGAACTAAGTTTTATTAGGAACTTCTGTTCTCACCTCCTCCTTGCCCCTGTGATATGAAATACTACAAGAGCTGTGGCCTTGGAAGGTGCCTAGGCAGTCTCAGGAGCCTCTCACTGCTGTTTCTGGGGCCAGCTTGCCTAGTGGGAGCACGGAGCAGTGGGCTGGTAATTGTGTAATTTCACCTCAGGAAACTTTCTGCTTTGGCCTAGGGTAATACCCCAGATAGATGCTGCTCCAGAGTTATTACAGCCTGAATCAGAAGTTTGTGACTGGGAAGAGTGAACAGTTTCACCTTGGTTTTCCCCAGAAGAGTAGCGAGAGGGTATGTCCTAAAATAAATGGGAAGAAAGCTCTTAGATGGTGCTTCTTAGCCCGAGGAAGTAATAAGTGCTCTTTCTGGGCATGCAGATTATCAAGATACCATTAACAAGATTTATTTGCTGCTCCTGTGAGCGTGTAATGTGTGTAGGTCTTCTCAGGCATTTGCAAAGCACTTAAAGGAAAAGCTTGGTGGTGTGGAGATTGGAAAAAAGGACCCTGTCTCTCTGCTGTTCCCATGGAGGCTTGGGGTTGCTTGGAAATGACAAACTTCGGTTATTGCCAGAGTTACAGAGATCAATGATCCCTGGTCTTCAACCTGTGCCTATTCTTTTAACTTCTGGAGACATATCAGGGAGAGAAGGCCTGGGGAGCCCAGGGCCTGGCTTGCAGATGGAGAAGAGGTCCTTGCAATATCAGGGCCTCCAGCCTTCTCCTCTGCTCCACCCCTTGTGACACTGCCTCCTCTGTTCTACACTGAGGTACAGAGGATTTCTTCCTGCTCCTTTACTTGCCACTGGTGTTCTGTTTAATCAATGGCCTCTCCTTTAGTTAGCACTTCCTTTTCTTTTTATTTTCCGCTTTGTTTCCCCTCTCCTATTTAGGCTGCGTGTGTCACCAGCTCTAGGACATCCTCTGCTTTTCCATCTGACCTGTGGCTCAGTACATATGCCACAGCATGAGCTTGAGTAATGATTTTAGCTTTTTCCAGACAAGCCCTGAAGCAAATTCACAGGGCAAGGTCTTTTAAAGTCCCAAGCCTGCAATGTGGTGCAGAGAAACTGCTCCCCCAGGCACCAGCATTAAGAGTCACTCTAGTCAGGAGCCAAGCTGGGTAGCTTTTCCCTTAATGTGCAAGAGGCTTCTGGTCTGGAACACAGTGCAAAGCCAAGGTTATACTGCTCAAGCCATCCCCTCTACAGTCTCAGCCTCTCCTACCTGCTAAAAAGATCCACTACAGAAGCAGTTTCATGGTGGGGGTATTGAGTTGGGATATATCTGACCATTAACCACTGTACTGTTGATGTTAACTGACAAATAATGGAATGTTGTAATATGCAGTTGGCTTTGTTTTTTTTGGTTTTTTTTAAGTCCTAACCTTGCAACTCTATCCATGAATTTCAGTGGAAGGCTTGTCATATCCTAATTTGCCCTACAAATTTTGTACAGTATAAATGTTTTGGCAATGGAACTGTTTTGATCAAAGGTTGTATAAATCCCATTAGTCACAGCAGCTGAACCTGTATGAACCCTTTGATGGGGCTTGTACCACCTGAATTCCTGCAGCACTGTTACAGCCGGTACCTCCTGTGCATAGATACGCTTTTATTTGAGCTCCTCTGGCCACGTGCTCTGGTGGGCTAAGGCATGATGTGATCTGATGCAGTGTGTGGGTTGCAAGATCCAGGCTCAGCAGCCTTTCTTAACTATGGCTTGCCAGCTCCACATCCCCCTTTGTTTGTCACCAAACATCACATCCGTAGTGTTTTGGCTCAATGTTTCTTGTCTGCTCTGACTGAGAAATGAAACAGGACTCTGGAAAAAAAAGTGGCGCTTCTTTACTGAATTGCAATGATTTATGCACATGCCAACAGGAATGAGGAAATGCAAATTCCTCCTGCTTCCAGATTTGCATGCCAGCCACTTTGAGGACACTATTTTATTTCTTGGATTGTTGAACTCATTTGGCCTTGTGCCTCACAGCACCACATGAGGTATGTCTTAATAGGCCTGAAAGGTACGGCATGCTGTGACTTGATTTTATTTACATTTATGTACATATCACCATGTTTATTTTAAAATGACTGAACTTCTGCAGTTGCAGCTCCAGGGTGGCAAAGTTCACTGAAAGGACAGTTAGGTTCCTATCATCTAAATCTAGAAGACCTTATTTAAAATCATGGCCACTGTTTGCCATTTCTTACTTTGCTGAGCAAAGTAAAACTGAAACAGTGAAGCTGTACTGGTCTTTTATTTGGTCTGCACTGCCTTCCTGCTTTCTTTTTTGTTTTTTTTTTTACTACCTCAGTGACTCTATTTGGATTTCTAATGACAGAAGTGGTAGCTATTGTTTATTAATAATACGAAAAAATGTAATTCTGACAAAACATTTAACTTTGAAGTATATTTTTTTTCATTTTACCGAAACTCCTCAAGCTCATGCTGACTGTCCCAGTTCCCTGTGTCTCTAACATCAGTACTCCATCTCAGAAGGACACCTTGACTAGCCAGAAAAGGGAGTTCTAAGGCACTACAGGTGTAATGAGATAAGTCAGCTTCTGGATTATTGTGTAGTGCTGGTCAGGCATTTTCTGTCAAAATGTTTTTATTTTCTCTATTCAGGAGTCACTGCTTTGACAACTGTTAGCGGAAATGTACCTATCAGTTTTGGCAGGTAAGTCTTCTCACGCAGGAGAACGAATCTCTGGAGCAGGGCAGACGCCTGTCTGTGGAGCATCCCGCTTCCTCTAGTGCAGCTGGCAGCCCTCCCTGGGCCCTTGGAGATTGCTTCCAGTGCTCTGACAGCCTGGAGACTTAAAACCTGGAGACTTACACTTTTATCTCTAATGCTCAGATGGGGAGAACTCCAGAATGCTACTGCTAGTATGAGGTATGGCTAACTCAAATTTGAGTTAGTTCTATTTTGTGTTTATCTAAGTAATTAAATATTTACTGGGCCACAGAGGAAGCAGTTGACTAAAACTGTTATGGAACAGCTGCTTAAACTGGTTCTGGTCAGTGAGAACCTGCTCCTGTCTCCTCTTCACACCAAGCCCGACTGCACGTTCCTATCCTCTTCTTGGGCCCAGAGTCATGCTTGAAGGCATACCAGAGAGATAAGACCCATGGAGAATATCTAGGAAGTAGGGCATTTAGGTCCTCAGAGTGGCTCCCAACAGGTTCAGATGTACATAAATGCTGGTACATGTGATGGAAGACTTCGGCTGGGAGGAGGTGGGAGAAAGGGATATCACTGTCCTTTCGGACAGGAGCAGGCCATTAAGAATAGTTTAGCTATAGCCTCTTTAGAGCCTTACCTGGGAGGTATACCAGTGTTTTCATTCAGTCTTAGGGGAATGCATACATACACCACTGTGGCCAGTAACCAGGTGGTCAGCACGTGAGCTGGAAACATGTAACACTCATGCTCTGATTCCTGGTTGCAAACTTACATGTACCAGCAGCAAGCCGTAATCAAGAAACAAAGGGCTACTTTTGGATGGCTCACAGACATAGAAATCTCTAGGTTTCATCCAGGTGTGGAATCAGAAAGTCCATTTCCAGTGTGGCTACTGCTTTGCCCCCTTGCGTTCTGCAGCTCTCTTTCTCTCTCTTACTGCTGGTCCACTGCTCTGTCACACCAAGCTAAAAAATCTCGTAAGACCAGGAGACTTGCAGACATGACAAAATGGCTTTGCAGACATGCTTCGCTGAAAGGTTTTGGTCCTTTGGAGGAGCAGGCGTGCAGCTTGACCTAGCCTGGTGCCCATTGAGAAGGACTGTGCCTAACACCTTATTTGCAGAATGTTCTATTCCCCACATGCAGCATGTGCTGTCCCTCACCAGCTGCAAACCACTGCTAGGGACATCTGGTACGAGCTGCGGTCTGTGCCTCCCAGCTCACAACAAATTCAGTGGGATTACTTGTATGCATAAGGCTGGCCGACGCTGCCATTATAAATATTTCCTTTTTAAAAGTTAGTTAGGTGAGTTTTTTATGAAGTATAGTCTACATATGAAGCTGATAGCCTCTCTGCTTCCAGGCACAGGGTGCAAGTGTCAGCTGAGCTGCTGCAGAAGGTAGCAGGTATTTTGAGTTGTTCCTTGCTAATTATTGCTTCAGTAAACAACAGCTGTTCAAATGCAGCTCAGCTTCTTGCTTTGAAAAGATTACAGTGCCCAAACTGTAGTCTGGTATTATTGAAAAAAAAAGTTATAATCATTTCACTCCCCTACTGCTACAGATTTTATGGGCCTTGTAGTGTGCTGTTATGTCAGGCATATTAATTGCTAGTGAGTCGATGTTAAGCAAATGAAACAGCTTTGTGCAGCGTTTGGACACTTGGTTATAGACAGTTTAACAGCAGTCTTCTGGAGAGACTGTGCATTAGTCTTAGATTATTTTTCAGCACTGGAGGAATGGCTCTTTCAAAGTAACTATAAAATGAACCATTGCTGCCATGCAATAGCAGTAATAAGCTGTTAAGGTACATTGCAAAGCATGAGGTCAGAGGCAGTATGTTCTTCCAGCCACCCAAGAAGTGTAATAGCAACTAATTAGTGCAGCTCCTTCAGAGGCTACTGCTATTGCAACGAGAGGAAAGAAAGGCAGAAAAGTGCAAGGGGGGCCCCACTGTTACTATGTGCCCTTTAGATGAAGGAGTTGTTGGTATTAACTTAGCAGAGGGTGAAGGCCTGACCCAGCACAGCATTGAGTGTCAGTGATGTGCTCCTGGCAGTGAAAAGAAAAATTGCCCTGTTCTCTACTCCATGCAGCTCCTGCCCTTCTGCTTCCTTCCTGAGGAGCAGGATTTATAGGGGCATCTGCCTTGATTTATCGAGGACCAAAATTACAAATTAACTTTCCAGGCATGCGCACACACATGCTTTGCCGCACAATGCCAGGCTGATCCCTTCCCCTCTGTCCTCCTGGCGGGGTGGCTCTTGCCCCGCAGCAGCTGGCTGAGCTACCAGCCCAGCACTGGTGTGAGGCTGTGGCAGTGCCCATGGCCACTGCTAGCCACCAGTGACCGTGGGCCGAGAAACAGCTCTGGGCTTTGCTTGAAGCAATTGTTCCCTACCTACACCGGTACATTTCACCGGCTGCAGATGAAAGCCATCTGAAAACACCTTCTGTGCGGTTAAAAACAACCAACCTTCCCCCCTCATGTATTTTACCAAATGCATATATGAGCAGTCAGGCTGGCACCCTTTGACTGCCTTTGAGAAGGAACAAGGTGGTATGAGCCTACTGCTCGTCGTGGGGTGACCTGCAAGGAGGGGGCTCTGCTTTGGGGCGGCAGGTCGGGACTCGCCGTCTGGGTGTGTGAACGAGCAGGGGCTGGGCAGCACCACGAGCAGCACCCACCGTGGTGCTGCCCTTGTGGAGCCCCTGCCACCGTCCGGAGCCCGCGGGAATGGCACATTCAGGGACACCAGAGAGGGGCACGACGTGGCACTGGCCCAGCAGCTGGACGTGCCAGGCTGCCTGCCCAGCCCGGGTCAGGCGGGCGCCGTGCTGCGGGTTGGCATGAGGTGCTGCTAGGGTACACGGCATCTTCAGGCAGTATGTATTTACTTGCGTATGTACTTACGTATGTACGTATCGATGTACTTATTTATTTACACTGCTGGAACCCCGCCTCAAGGANCACGGCCGGCGGGCGCTGCCGTGCCCCGGTACCCCGGCGGAGGGCACGGCCGGGGCCGAAGGAGCGAGGGGAGCGGCCCCGCCCGCCTGCCCCGGCCCGCGCTGCCGCTCTGGGGGGCTCGGGGGCGGTGCGCTGATGGCGAAGGGGTCAAGCGGTTGCGGGAGCCGGTGTTGGTCCCGGCGCGGACACCGTGGCGGCTGCCGTGCCTGGGCAGGGAGCGACTCGCTTGCGGCTGGGAGCGCAGTTCAGTCCCTTCCCTTCGGTCTGAGCTGCGCTGCGAGGCGGGTCAGGACCGGAGGGAGCAGTTTGCTGTCCCCGGTGAGGCAGGGCGGTAGTCCGGCTGCAGGTCCCGGTTGTGCACCGGGTAAGGACCAGGTGCTTCCCAGCGCAGCGGAGCTGGCGGAGCCTGAAGCACCCGGGAAGGGAGAGTCGGTGATTGAGGGCGAGGTGCGCTCGGGGCAGAGTGCAGCCAGCGCTGGCGCAAACGAGGTCTTACTGTTTTAAAGTTTTTGTTAGTTTGTTTGATTTTTTATTTAGCCTAAATGCTTGCCTCTGGATGCCTTGAAAACACAAACATGGGGGCATATTGGCTCCAGCTATGTTAATACAGAGGTAGGAGGTTTGTTTTTAGTTTTAGTTTTAGTAATCAGCTACTACAGAAGGTCGTAGAACAAAATATCTCTGCTAAGAAACCAAGGGATGTTTTTAAAATGCCTCAGCCTTGCAGTCTCCGTTTAAAGAACTGAAACTTTTAGGGTAATCTTTGTTGGTTTCAGTCTATATCAACTTAATTTGGATATTTCAGGGTTGTTAAAGGGGAGATGATAAGGAGAAGATGAACCCAAACCCTTTGGCCTGGCATTTATCAGAGTTATAAAGGTTTTACTTTGACGTCTCCTGTGCAACGAAATGAATGGTGCCATAATCTAGTTTAAAGTCCCATCACCTTCACCCATTACATGTACTTCCAATAGCTACTATTTTGCCAAAAGCTTTTGGAAACTGCTCCTATAGTCAGTTACTAGAATTGCATTCCCACTCATTTTCTCTTCCCTCCTTTCCTGTTTGGAAGCACTTTGCTACAACTTGGATTTTTTCCTGTGAGAGCATTTAGACGCTATTGTCATGGCACGCTTTTGTGCCTTTCCTTTTTTTAAAATTTTATTTTGCCAAGACTCAGATTTATGTGTGATGTCTCCTTGTGCTCTCTCCAGGGTTTTCATGATGCATGCATCAGGACTGTATGCAAGAGTGGTATTGCTAGCACCATATGCGGGGATAACATTGCCTTCCTATTTCCCTTGCTTAACAAGGCCAGTAATCTCATTAAGCTTCTCCACCCATAAAAGCTCTTCATTGCCACCACTATTGTACTGGAATCTCACAATGAGTTATTTATCCATTATGCACTCCTCATTCTTTCCAGTCAGTGCTTTCTTGAAGGCGGCTATGTACCTTTCATAGCAAGATTTGCATTTCTTATTCTGAGATATTTTACTTTTGGAGTTGCCTGTATTAAAATGCATTTTGTTTGAATGGGCTCACTTCAGCGAGTGATCCATATTGTTCTGTATGACTGCTCTGTCCTAGCCATTATTTGCCACTCCATTAATTTTTGTCATCTGCAGATATTGGCGTGACTGATTTTTTTTTTTTATATGTGCTTCCCCATCATTGTGTAAGTTGGTGACTAATACCCGGTTCTGGTATTATGGTCTTGTACACCCATACCCTCCCCAGGTCATTTTTCCATAGTAGTTCTTATCTGCAAACAATGGATGAACTTTTTCATACATTTTTCATACTTTTTTAAAATGACATTTCTAACGTGCCTGTAATTACACTCAGATTTGCATTATTCACTGATTCCTCTACTATCTTTCTTTATACTGTTTTCATTTTCTTTATCATTGCTGTAACTTTAATTGGTTCATTAGATAGCCATTCCTGTAATTTCAATTTTAAAATGATTCCTGGGCTTGAAATTTGGAAATATTTTATTGCATTGGGATAAGAATTTTCCGTGGTGCCTCTGTAATGCATGGCACTCACCCTGCTGTCTCAGACAGCTTAAGTGTGATTGAGTAACTAGAGCCAGTTGAAACACGTTGTCGCCTCCCAGCCTTGTTCTTAGTTTCTGAATTTCCTCCTTTTCCTCCTGAATCCCAAAAGGCTTTATTAAGACAGCTTTGTGGGAACCATTAACTCTAAGCTGCATAATTAGGTTACTATAGCATTGACTTATTTAATAGTAGGAAAAAAATTGTATGCATGTCTAGAAATTTATATTCCTCAATGATGGAATTTTAACTTAGTAAATTAAAAGGTTTACTCAATTTACCTACAAAGTTACAGTAATTAACAGCAAGAGTCTACCTGCAATAAAGCAGTTTCTGTGAAAACATGACACTTTAATGAGCTGCAGTCATATTATGCTTATTCTTCACCTCCTAAATTGCATGTAAGGCTCACATGTACTTAAAGAAAGGGATGGTGTTACTGTTTAGCTTGCTTTGTTTAGAAGTGGGGACCTATATTTAGCATATTTATCTTTAATGCGTCTTAGTGATGCATTTTATGTCGTGCTTGCACTGCTCAGAATTGCATACCTTTGGCATTTGTGACGCTAGAAATCAGGCCAAGAATTTTTTTTAAACGGCATGCGTACAAAGAATGTTGCAGTTAATAATCCTCATGCCACTATTTGTGTGGTACTGCATGACTTCATTCTCACTGCTGCATTCCAGACCACCCAATGGCAGCTCACCTCCCTTTTGCTCCCCCTACCCTTTCGTCCCCAGCACATCTGGTTATTAAAGCAGGGCAGATTGTGCCAGAGCACCAGAGAGCATGTTCTTGTCCCTCACAGTGCCACCTGTGACTGCCAGTATTATATCTTGTGATTAGGAGGTGGCATGACAAACAAACCTTTCCACCATCTCTTCACCCTGAAAGGCTTAAGACACTTTTAGTGGTCCGTAACAAATACTCAGGTTTCTGGGATGGGTGAACAGAAAAGCTGCATTTTTTTCACCTTTTTGTGGTGCACTTAATTAAGCTCTGGCATCCTTATTTATGTTACTTCTGCTGAAAAATGGGCTGGGGGGGATGAGTAAGGATTTACCTGTTGTTAGTGTTTTGACTTTTTGAATAGGTGTAGCCTAGGTACTCACACAGTAAAATTTGCCTTATGTGGTCAGTCTGCCACAAAGCTAAAAACTTCAGAGGTAAAAAATGAAGTCTTAAGCTCTGTCTGTCAGCATGACAGCTATAGGCCTTGTGTTCCTTTTTTCCCAGGGGCAGAATTGGCACATACTCATCAATTAACTGGTTTTCATTTTGTTTTTTATCACGTTTTATTTGGCTTTTTTTGTTTTGTATCACTGAGCCCCAGAAACTTGTGTGTGTAAAGATCAATTTAATTTTACAAGCCTTGTATATTTAGTCCTTAGGACTGATTGGCTGTAGATGAGAAGCTGATTAGTTTGGTGGGTTTGGTAGTGGCTTTGCAGTTACGGGTATGATACGACTTTGTCTGTGCTGTTCAGTTTATGCTGTGGGATGATGCTCTCTGCTTTGACTTATTTTTAACCCTGGCAGCTTCTAGTAAGTGTCAAATAAGCAGCTTCTAATAAGCTGCTTAGAAGCTGTTTCTAATAAGTGCCTCTGCTTTGCCATCCCCAAAGAATTATGCATGAGTTTCTTCCTCTTTTTCTTAAAGGTTCTCAAGCTGGCCATATGTACAGCCATAGCTTGCCCTTCTAGAGATAGCAGTATACCAAGGTATCAACACTTTCAGAAGCTTTTTCCTTCTTTTTTTCTGAAAACAGAATTCAAACATTTTGTCATCTGATTCTCTGCAAATGCAGCCTATTCTCTCATAGACAATTTTAACTGTTACTTTATGCAGTGTTTTTTCTTTGACAGCCTTTCAGCCATCACTTTAGAAGTGCCTCAGAAGAGTGGCAGTGGTAACTGGCATTTTTTTTCCCCCTTGTCAAATGCAAATCTCTCACCTCCCAAGTGTGAACATACAAAGATCTCTTACTGCCTTTTCTTTTTTTTTTTTTTTAATAACAAAATTAGGCCATAGTTAGCTAAGCAGTGACCTGATTAGTACTGGATCAACATGCTACCAACTCAAGATTGTCACTACAAAGTAAGTGTGGTGAAGTCTGCCTGTTCCAGATAAAACGAAAGCAGTCTCTTGACGTAGAGCAGTGCTGAAGTCAGCAGTTTCTGCGAAGTGGGCCTAAATGCAGGTTGAAGGATCTCTTCTGTGTATATATGTAACTACCAGTGCCAATCCAATTCTTTATAATCAAGTACTTTTTGTTGTATTTTTACTCAGGAGGATATGAGAGAAAACAGTTCTAAGTGATTATTTTGTTCTTTGGCTTTCCCTATCTATAAAAGATTTGGCTTTGTGAGGTATATTTAATGTTTTCTCTAAAGCAGGCCCCCTGAGAGATCCCATGGAGTAATTCACTTTGCTGAGTTAGCAGATGAAGCCATTGGATAGAGTCAAAAAAAGATACTGCCAACTGTGAAGCAAATTAATCAATACCAGTGCAAGGGGATCACTTTGCTGCTTCGATACGAGAAAAGCAGCAGCACAGATGCAACATCTGACATACAGATTAAAAAAGCCCGAATACAAACACACACACACACACACATTGGGTTGGCTTTTATTGGAAAGCCTAGATGCAATCTATAGTTATCAATTTGTGGAAAATTCAGGACACATATAAAGTTAAGAAGGCAAATTAAAAGAACAATACAAATCAGACGAAATATACATCTCAAAATATCAGGATAGCATTTTGACTGGCATTGTCTAAAATACTTAGAATCTCCTTTCTTTTTTTCTTATTTTTGAAATATGCTTCTTTAATTATGCATATTTTTTCTTTAAAAAGATCTTTTGTTTCTATATTCCCCAAGGTCACTATTTCCTGCAGGAGCATGTCCAGATCACAAGTCTTTTTTAGCAAGAAATAGGCTCATTATACCTACTAACAAGGCCACTAATTGGCTTGATTTGACTGCATCTAAAATGATCACCAACAGATACTATAATTTGTTGTTTATTGGTGCCAGAACAAAGGAGAAGGGACTGGTACGTGCCAAGTAGAAGATATATTTCAATGTTGACATGTTATACAAGCTTTTCATATTCAAACAGAACAGAAACATTGGACATAATTTAGAATATGAGCCTATTTCAACAGAGAGCACTTACAGCATGCTAAATACAGTGCTGTGGAAGAGCCACCCAACAGAACTGCAAACACCTAGCATTTTACATCTTTTAAAAAGAATACGTAGATCAATGACACGCCTCTGGGGTCTGACATACCATCCTCTCTAAATTTAGGGCCCTCAAGCTTCAAGGGTAAAAGTACTAACAACTAATCTGTGCTTTAATTCTAATAGATGATTAGCATTCATTATATGTGTAATTAGTTCTGTATGCTCTACCAAATACACACATACAGTAATAGCACTGATACTGTAGATTCGGTAGCGACTTGGCTGGGAGAAATTCAAATCTGTTTATCAAACAATCCTAATGTGCAATTTAGAGTATGTAATACCATAGACTCTCAGAATACAAAGCAGTTAGAAAACTATTTTTATTACATCCACTTGAACCATTCATAGTTAAGACACGTTCACTTACTATGTTCTGTCATTATAATACATGGATAGAAATACGGTGTATATTTCAATGAACATCAAAACCCCCAATTTTGTCTCATCTTAAAAATACTTATTTTTTGTGGCTGAATTTAGTGCTCATGAGACTAAAGCTCTAAGAATGGTTTCAGCCAAGATGTAGAACAGATGCCATAGACGCCACCACAGGCTTCCTATAAGGAACCAGCTGCACACGTCAGTTCTTCCTGCAGCAAATATACTGGGCCTTGGAGCAGAGCATGCCAAACCTATGCAGTGGTGTGGAGATGCAGACTAGGCACTAGAACTGGACCTTCCTCTCCATCCCCAGGTTTAGTGTTCACAGTAATGAGATTTGATCTGCCAGCTGAAGGCCAGGAGATGAACCTGCTGAACAGCCTGCCTGCCTAAAGAGCAATTCTGTAGCATCGGGTCAGAGGTACGCTTCTTCTATCTGGAGTTATTAACATTTAAAAGAGCTGTATTATACAGAAGACAAAGTTGACATAACTGGATGAAACTACATCATTTCTTCTTCTTCTTCTACATACAATTTGCCAAGCACCTGAGACACTATTCCTCCATTGTGAAACAAAGCTTCTAAAAAACCAACAGAAACCCCACCTGGTATGAATAAATGTCCATTTATTACATTAGGGCTGGAAAAAGACAAGGAAACCCCAACCTATTAAAGTCTTCCATCATACTAAATGAGACTTATTTGGTTACTGTGCCTTCTAACAATGACTGATGAAGTGGCACTGGCCTAGGTGACGGGAGAGGGAGGGGAGGGAGCTGTGGTCTGATTCAGCCAGCCACTTTGTGGAGTGTCCCATCCTATCAGCAGAGTGATAGATGCACAGCTTTAAACCTAATACAAAAATATTAACACTTTTGGACATTAGTCATCACTGTTATATCTCTACAATATAATTCTTTATACTGTACAGCTATAACATAAAAGGTGCAATTCCTTTTTCTTTAAAAAAAATCACACACAGCACATGTTTTTATCATTTTATTTTTAAGTATAAACTTTTTTAAACACTTTACATAAATTAACTCCTCTGAGACTAATATTTGATGTACAGTAAATTGTAATTCATATAAAAATCCATAAACAACTTGTCTCACATAATTTACAAAAAAATCAGGGTTTCCTTTGCTTATATGCAACAAGGATTCTACTTGCCATTTTCCCCCCAAGGCAAACCATGTTAGCATTGTAAAATCCATTATTAAATTCCCATGGTAGCATAAGTCACTTGTGCCAATGTCCTTTTGGAAAGCAGCACAGTTTAATGCAGTTGGGTTGTCTATAAACAGTAATTTTTGCCCCACGTTTTAAAATTAACAGATATATACCACATCCTATGCAGTGAGAAAGAGAAAAAGAGAGAAAGAGAGAGACTACTTCTTGTAAGCAAAGGTCAACAATTCAGTACTATTTGGAAACACTGTATCACTGTATGGGTCTGTATCTTAATTAAATACAGTGCCTCAAAGAAACAGACAGCCTGTTGCAAAATCTGTAGGCCTTTTTATTTTCTTTTTTTCTTCTTTTTTTTTTTAATACTTTTCAGTCCAACTTGAGTGCAGCGATATGCATATGTAAACATATTCTTTAAAGCAGATCACCTTTAAGGTCATTGAGAAAAAAAGTTTTGTCATTAGCAGTATCATTCTTCTGGAAGGCGCTCTCTTTGTTACAGAGTCTGGATTGTGCTACAGAAAAAATCTGAGCAAAGATGTAAGCTTAGGCTCAAGTAGTAATGCAGCAAAACAGTTTGGTCTCCTTCTTAGAAGACACTGGTACACAGTCTCTTTGGCAGCCTGAGCTAAGCCAGTGTGTTACCTCTTTCCTATCTCACTTTGTCTGAGGAACTGTATATTGTTAGCGCTGTCTGCTAATTCTGGATATTGCTCCACAGAGAGTACATAGTACCCATCGTATCCTTGTACCTTTCCAGCACTTAGCAACTGCCTCTTTTCTCCTTCTGTCCACAACCTGGCGCCTTCCTCTCCATCTCTTACTCTCTGCTGTTCTCTGGCCCAGGCACTGGAAAGAGCTCTTTGCCTGGCTTGCTCCAGTATTCGGGCCTTTTCCTCATCAAGTGTCATGCCGTAGCGGACGTGAAGCGCTAGAGCACCGTATTGCATTTCAACGTCAGCAAACCTACGAGTCCTGCCGTTCACCACAGTGGTGGACTGGGAAACAGTGACATTGATGCCATTCTCCAGGGCCTTACGCCCACTCGTCAGCCTCAGTGTCCCAAGGTCACTCTCAGGGGAGGTGGTCTTGATAAAATAATGCGTGTCCTTTCCCTCCACAGTGAAATGCAAGTTTTCTAGGTAGTAAGCGTTGTTCAAAACAGCTGCCACTTTAATGCAGTCCTCATTTGCAATGTTGAGCACGTTTGTTTGCACTTTGCCTTGATTGACAGCGAGCATCACCCCTTTCCCAATCAGAGACTTCACCGTGGCAAACCACAACCATGACTTTTCTCCACTGGATTTCCGTCTGCTGACCTGCACTTCTGCCATCTTTCCCAGGGAAAGGAAAGCCTTTGCTTGTCTCGCCACTTGTTGTTGCACTCCAGAAATTGGCTGTAAACAAGAACAGACAGAAGTTTTACCAGCCATCTGTAGCCCCCTAAATGCCAAACAGCCAGGATTTCTTGGTGTGCTGCCCGTGGACAACAACAGGATATGCCACAACTGACAGTGCCAAGGAGTTAATTAGATCTGCATACTGCTTGTTCTGCTGAGTTACAAGACTATTTTGCTAATGTGCAGTGCTTTTAGTCTTTGTCTCCCTGAGAACATGCACAAAAATCAGATTTAACTTCAGAGGCTACTTACTGGGCTGCACAGGACAGACTTGCAATGCCAATACATAACCACAAGAACCAGAGAATGGTTTGTGTTGGAAGGGGACCTTGAAAATCATCTAGTTCCAACCCCCCCTTCTGTGGGACACGTTCTAGACCAGGTTGCTCAAAGCCCCATCCAACCTGGCCTTCAACGCCTTCAGTGATAGGACAGCCACAGCTTCCCTGGGCATCTTGTTCCAGGGCCTCACCACCCTCACCCTCAAATAATTTTTTCCTAATATGTAATCTAAACCTACTCTCTTTCAATTTGAACCCATTCCCCCTAGTCCTGTCACCACCTGCTCTTGAAATAGTCTAGCCCCATCTTTCCTGTAGGTTCCCTTCAAGTACTGAAAGGCTGCAATAAGGTTACCTCAAAGCCTTCCCTTTTGCAGGCTGAAAAATCCCAATTCTCTCAGCCTTTCCTCACAGGAGAGGCGCTCCATCCCTCTGATCAACTGGGTGGCCCTCCTCTGGACTTGCTTCAACAGGTTTATGTCCTTCCTGTGCTGGGGACCCCAGAGCTGGATGCTGTATTCCAGTAGAGGTCTCACCAGAGCGGAGTAGAGGGGCAAAATCCCCTCCCTTGCCCTGCTGGCCACGCTGATTTTGATGCAGCCCAGGACACGATTGGCTTTCTGGGCTGCAAGTGCACATTGCCAGGCCATGTCATGGTAGTACAGGTAAGAGCTGTGTTACTATGGTGTCATCTCTTCCTCTGAGCTTGTTCAAGTATGATTCCTGTGTACCGTGTGTCCAGTCACGCTGAGGAGATTTTTGCAGGTCATGAAGCTGTGCTTTAGAACTGGAACAAGCCTTTCTTTATGCTGAGTCAGGAGATAAGAGTTTCTCAAGTAGCCACAGCCTGAGACCAAACTGCAGGGAGGCTCTCATAATCCCTCAAGCTGCTGAAGGAATGAGGGAAATAAACTGTAATGGCAGTCTTTACCATAGAAGAGAGGGAAGCAAATGGTGTGGACCAGTGAGATTGAATACTGGGGACTGATACCCTTTCTTACAAACACTTGCAGAAACTGATAAAAGGGTGTGTGTGAAAAGACTGAGGCCAATCCGGCTGTGTGACCTTCCATTTCACTCCAAATATCAGCCTCCTGCCTCAAAGGGCTTTTCCCCAAGAACTTCAGATGGGTGCAACCCTGAATACAGCAGTGTTTTGTTCATAGCTAGCAAAGACGAGGGGCAATGAATGAAAAGAACCAACGAGCCAGTGTAATGGAAAAGCTAGGAGTGTCATGGAAGAGCTGTGTGTAGCCCACTATGCCAGATGCACTCTCGGTAAAGAGGATGGCTGGGGAGTGGGACCTGTCAGCATAACTGCAGTGGTTAGCCAGAAGACCTGACAGAGCAGGAGCAGCTAGCAGAAATGGTTAGCTAGTGCAGCTAGATAGCAGAGCAGCTCAAATTACAGGGTCAGCTGGGGTTGGGATGAGACTTTACAACTCTGCAGAATAGACACATCTTATCGGTCTAACCCCGGTCTTAAGAGCAACAAGCTGTGAATGAGCTGTACTGATAGAGGTGGGGAGCAGACAGCTGCCCTGGCAGTTGCCTCAGCAGGAAACAAAGATTTAAATAGCTTTGGCTGCACTTGTGAAAAGGAGTACATAGTTTTTGATGATGATCCAGTTTATCTTCCAATTGACCCCTTCTCCTTTCAGTAAAATACTGCTTCAGCCATTTGATTCACTGCTGACAAATGAGTCAAAAGTGTGTTTTGTTTTCCTAAATTTCTGGATGGGAGACCAAGCAGGAGTCATTAAGATTCATACAACCTTAATTCAGCCTTGCTGCTGATCAAAGCCTGGCAAAAAGTTTGCAAAGGCTTCTCTGTTTTGCCACAAGGATAGCTTTCTGGAGGGGACAGCTCCTGAGGGAATTATGAATTAACTTGGACTCTACGTTCTTCCTGAATGCAGCAGATTTCTGTCTGCACTTGCTAACAAGTATGGATTTCAGCTGTTGTAAATCCTACATGAAAGCTATTGAGCACAAAATATATTGTAGACAGCAATCATCAGTGAGAGCAGCAAGATGCTATAGCAACTTCATAATGACAAAGTTTGTTTATTTTTAACATGTATCCTCAGAGCTCAGTAAAGCTCACTCACTCCAGAATGTTTCAAAATACTAAGTGGTTTGTGTGTTTACTTCTGCCTCCTGGTTGCATTTGCTTGTTCACCAGTGAATATCAGAGTTGCAGCTTCTTCCTACCTGAGAATTTTGAATCTTTGTTTTCCTATCACACGCTTCTCTCTCTGTCATGTCACATGCCCCTGGCATTCCTCATGTTATTGAGCTCTCTCCTGAAGATTTTTGACAACTAGCTGTCTGCTCTCATCTCTTTGACCAGACTGGTTCTGTTCCTGGTACGCCTTTGCTGGTGTTAGTGGATGATTTCATTCTTTAGCCTTTGAGACCTAAATAAACAACCTCTGATAGTTCTTCACAGCCATGCCTGATGACAGGTCTCTTATCTCCCAATACAATCGGGGTGCTTGCCATGCTCCTCCTTCACTGCTTTTGTTGCTCATGGGTGACACTAATCCCATGCTGTGCACTAAGATCTTTCCCTGTTACTCAATTCCTTGCTATTAAAAATTAACTAACTAACTAACTAACTAACTAACTAACTAACTAACTAACTAACTAACTAACTAACTAACTAACTAACTAACTAACTAACTAACTAACTAACTTCCTGAATGCAAAGTTGGCTTCCATATGTTCCCTTCTGCTGGGCCACCCTTCTAAGGACTTTTGGTCTTCATTAGGTTGTAGGATTTTTTAAGCTTATATCATTTTTAAATCTTGTAACATTCTCTATCATGATTCTTGTACAAAGAGATACTTTTTGACTGCTTAAAATGGGATCACTCATTTTAATGTCTCTTAACTCTTCCTTCTTCCCCCAAAAACCATAGGATTTTTGAGGGCATAGGTCTTTGATCTTTGAGCAAGCCTAATTTGTAAATACAATTTTCTTAAATAGCAGACTTAGATTTTACTTCCACATTTATTTTTCATTATTTAAAACTGTAGCAGGTTTTCAGGATGAAAGCTCATTTTTTTGCTTTCAAAGAACTTCATATGCACCTGAATTTTACTTCTATGTAATATAATAGGTTTTACCTCAGGTAATTTCAGTTTCAGCATTTTATCGTTACATGTAACACATGGTGTCCATAATGCATGGCTAATATTAAAAAGAAGTAAAATTATACTGGTGCCTGGTATGTGTATGTTATATCACCTGTTCTTCTGTTTATTTCAGCCTACTTTTTACTACAGTGTTCAGTTACTGTCTTCAGGCAGAATGTTACTACAAATATAATCTGTACAGTTTCTGCTATGAAATTAGACATCTTTAAAGCATCTTAAACTTGTTTTCATTGATTATTGTCTTTTAAATTTTTATTATTGCTGAAAGAAAACAAAAGCTTAGATAAAATAGTACCTAACTTACCAAATCTGTAAAAAACCCCCTCCATCTGTAATTTCTTAAATTCTTTTGAAACTAGGTAATGGTTCTGTTCGTCTTTAACTTAGCAATTAACCCTGGCTGTCAGAAATTATCCATGCCTAATAAGATCTGAATAAAAGGGAACATTCTATCTTGTTCAGTTTGTTTCTTACTGGTATGTCTTCCCATTGCTGGCTCTTCACAAGTTCATAAGAAGGTTCTGTTAAATCAAATTTCGGAACTGGGAAGCCAGGGATGGCATTGTGCAGATGGAAGCCGAATGTCACCAGCCAGCTGTTAACATCTGAAAGAGAATAATTATAAGAAAAAAAATTGAGAAAAATATTCAAATTGTTCTATATTTTGCAACCATACCATTTTTACATATTACAGCTTTTGGCATAGTTGATTTCCTTTTGTATCATGAACATTATTCAACCATATTCTTTGTTTTCATATGTATGGATTTAGATTTGTGCTACAGCTGCAATAGCAAACCTATACAGGAAATTTACAGTTCTAAACTTAAAAGAAAATGTCTGTTCTGTATAAGAGTTGCACTAGGCTCAGCTGAAAGGTACTGCAGGGCTCAGCAAGTCTGAAGGCCTCTGTGACTTCCAGAACAATTATGGCAGTGCAGTTAAGGGGAGATTTCCTTGTCATACAGCCTAAACTAACTGGAATTTCATGGTCAGGCTAAACATGCTTTATGCCACACCTTCATCATCAATACTTTAAAACAAAGCCAAAAAAAAGCGCACTGCAGAGCACATCCTGTCCTTTTGGTGTGTATGTGTTATTGTAATGTCTTCAAACTACTCCAGAAACAGCACCTATATGGCAAATTACCTTTCAAATGATTTGGCAGATATTTTTTGTTGATTTAAGAGAAATCTGATCCTCTTCAAGATGATGTTGGATTGATGAAATTAAAAGCTTATGAAATGCATCAGCAAGCAGACAGGATACTAAATTATCATTAGGAAACATTATTTGTGATACATTTTATGTTCTGTTAAAAATAAATTAGGGGTGCCAACAATTAGTTAACAATTGTTTGGCAAGAATGAGGGCTCTGCCTTGTTTCTGGTTTTTTACACTATCTTCCACAAATACTAAGCTTAAAGCTTGGCAGAGTGCTCCTTACCAAGTCTAGTAATTTTTATTTAAGAAAGCTCACAATAAGTGGAACAAGGAAGCAAATTCTTCCAAAAATTAAAGAATAAAAAATATTTATCTTAAAATAATTTCTATCATTTTCAAATAAATGATATGCCTCATGAGGCACTGCATCTAAAACTGCCAGTCAGCCAAATTGCTAATTGTAATAATAACCTTATATAAGCAGTGTGTGTCTGTGCATTTCAGACATCAAAGATGTTAAGAAAAGAACCAAAACTGTATTTTGAGGGCAATTTCTGAACTAAGTGCATGATTTTCAATGCCACAAAGAATCTGATTCCAGCTGCATGCCCTACAGCACATGCTGCTGAAAGAGGACAGATTCAGAGGTCTGTTATTATCCTTACTCCCAGGCAGCCTGTTAGCAACCCACTTAATAGCTGCTGTTAGTTAAATGAATGCAAACCCACTTGATTCCCAGGATGCTCTTCTACGTGGTAGTCTCACAGCTCATAAGTAAGTGGGTCTGAGCCCTTTCTGCAGACTGGCAATATCTGTTTATTTTGGATTATTTACATCTATTCAAATATAAAAAATCAAATGTATCTGAGCCATACATTTTTCCAAAAACTCTGGTGTCATGCAGTCAGATTTTTGGTATGTAGAATAATGGAAAACACGACACGTCACTAACTTTAGAATCACAGAAAGCATATAGATTCTCTAAGAACTGAGATATGGAAGTTAGCACGTGAGCACCTTTCTTTGCCAAAAGAGATGTTCACTCCTTCTTCTATACTCCTCCTTCCCTGCACCTGGCTGCGTACTCATTACTTTGTGCTAGCCCTGGAGCTTATTGGGTAATTTACATTAGCAGCCTTGCAAAAGCCTACCCTGGAAAATATCAACCAACTTCCAGTGAGTATTTTCTGTGATGCTGGTGAGTTAAACTGATCACAGAAGGACCCTTCCTGCTCTTGCTACCTACAGTCTCACTCACTCTAAACTGGATGCCTACTGATCCAGCATCCCCAAGCTACAATGAAGTAACCTTCTCTTACCTGTGATATAATCCTTCACATTGTGTATTTTACTGGCTGGGTTGTTATTTCTAAACATGTACAAATTAAAAGGAGCTGGATCTTTCCCAATTCTCTTCCAGATTTCAATATCGGGTGTTGTCCACCGGCCTGCCAGTATGTCATAATCTCTTTCTCCAAAGTGGACTAGCTTGGTCAGTGGGTCATACAAGCCTCCATGGAATCCAATTACCAGCTGGAAGTCAAGGTTAGAGTCAAAATAGATCTCTCCATAGGCAGTGTATTGAATTTGTTTAAGCATGAGACCATTGCTACTGAAAACAGCCAGTGGTGTCCCCGTATTGTCTGATGCAATGTAGAACTCATCCCCACTGCTGATTTCCATGGCAAAAAGGTGTCCTTGCAGATCATAGTAAAGAGATGTGATTTCAGAACTTGAGTGGTTATATACATGAGTTATCCTGGTTGGGTAGGTAAGGTCTGCGTAAAAGAACTGGAGATGCTGTCCAAGGCTAGTTTTACTGGAAACTCGTCGTCCAAGTCCATCATAACGGTAAATCACTGTCCACCCACTGCCTTTGCTATAAACTCGAGTAAGAAGGCCCTTTGAACTGTACTCAAAGATTTCAGTACCCCTCTGACGCAGAAATCCATCTTCATCTAACCTGTACTGTACATCTCCTAGTCGAGTTATTCTGTCTCTCAGGTCGTACCGAAGTGGCGTCAAACGGGCGCTGCTGCTGGGGTTGAGCAAGTGGAGGTTGCCATTCAGGTCATAGTTGTATCGCCACATTATTTTTTCATTTAGATAAACTGTCTGGAGCTGACCATCTACATCATATTCGTAAGCGTATTTTGTGGTGTTGGCAAATGGCCCAATCTTAATTTCTCTTTTTGTCACTCGTCCCATGTTATCATACTGAATTGTAATCCAATACATTAATGACCGAAATATTTCATACTGGATTTCCTTGATGCGCCCATGTGCATCAAAATGTTTTGTGTACGTCATTACAGCTGTTGAAATGATCTGGTTAATATCATAATATATAACTCCAAATTTTCCAAACTGTTCAACTTTGCCAGAGATATCATCAAACTGGTAGAGATCAATAGGCAATGGGGTTTCATTGATGACACCTTGCATGCTAGTCACTCTGAAGCTATTGTCATAGCTGTAGTCAAATCGGGCATTTACCATTCCGTCTTCACTAAAGCGAAAAATCTGTCTGTCAATCAACGGGCCAATTTGTCTGTATCTAATGGTGCAGATAAAACCATCGCTTTGGAGGTTTACTGTTTTCAGGACTCCTGCTGTCTCATCATAAGTAAAACTAACTCTTGTGCTATCATATAAAATTTCTGAGAGCTTGGTCTGCCGTCTGTACTTGAATAATACTCTTCGGCTTGTCCCCAGGAAAGCAGTTTGAAGGAGCTGCCCTTCTTCATTGTAGTCCATTATAACAGAAGCATTGCTTTCTGGGGGGTTGTATATATTCCGGTAATAGCCAATGGAGCGGATAGTCTGCATAGTATGACGAGCAACACTGGGCATGGTGACAGCAGAAAGCCGATCCAACAAATCATATTCGAAGATATACTGCCGTTGGCTATGGAGCAGAAGAACCATTGACTGAAAATTAAGAACAGATTTTTATCATGTGACAAACGGTGCAGTTTCTCCCCTCCCGCCGTATACTGATACTATATCTTCACAAAAATGTGACATCCCCACTTGAGAAAATTATCTCCTCTTTAATTGAGTTATCCTTGACCTTACATGTTGTTAACATCTCCCTGCCTAATTTACTTGTATGCTTAATTGTAAGGGGTTCTGTAATTAGTAGTTCCACATTCATAATTTGCTACTTGTTATGACTGTATCACTCTTTTATCAAGCATTCACAGCTAAACAGCAGATTGTCAATGGATTCAGATAAGTCATGTTTAATATGGGAACAAGTAAAACTGTCTTAGAGCCATTAACTCACAAGGAGAACAACATATGGGAGATACAATTTCTTCCCTACAATTAGAGATGATTTTGAAGAATTTGAATAGCCTGAGATCTCTGAATACTGTGTTCTTGTTCTGTAAGCTTTTGAGACATAGGCAAAACAATTGTTTGATTATTCATATCAAAAGGAGCTACTTGAATTATTCTGACATTTTTCTAATGCATGGCTATTATGTATCATAGGTCTTGATTAAATTATGTCTGTGATGACTAGTAAACAGCATTTGCTGAACAACAGCTTCAACAGAAATATATTTAAACCCCTGTAAGAAATGGATTCTCTTTCTGCATAGCAGACATGAGATCTCACAAGGGTGATTTTCACAGATATTTCTAGAAGGAGAGCTATCATTCAGCAATTGTTACATATATATACCGATTCCTAATATTTTGCCTATCCCTTATTTTGATGCTACAACATACAGCAAGTACATATTGACAGCTGTAACTATTTAGAAAAAAGAGCTGTTCTTGGTAGTGAAAAAAGCCCACAACAGTGAAGCATTTGCAAACAAATTATTTTCAGTTGAACTGAATTGCAGATAGTCCCTGTACCTTACTTTAAGTGTTAAGATAAAAGGTAAATACAGATGCTTCTTGTTAGTCAGTGGCCTAAATAATTTAAAAACACATCAATTCCTAGCAATTAGCTACAGCATGATTACATATCTGTGGAATGAAACATTCCCCTTGGAATCACATGTTGATACTTAGAATAATTGCGATGTGCTTCTGCTACCTATTTTTTGCTTTGTCTGCAGCAGTGAGGTGCTGCAGAATTTCAGCACGTTCCAAACATTTTTAAAAACCTGAGTGTTCTTTACCTTTTCCAAGTATGTGTAACTCCAAGTCTTCCCATCAGCAAACACTCTAGACACTATCCTTCCCTGTCCATCATACTCTATTTTTTCACTAGTCGTGCCTCGCTGTATGCTGCCTATTTGACCTGTGGATGAATAGGTAACATTGACAGCCATCAGCTTGCTGCTCGGGAGCCACAGGGTGGGGTGCCCTGACGTGTCGTAGGCAATCCTCAGCAGGAATTTACGGTGGTCATCGTAGATCTTTTCTGTCTTTGTGGTTCGATCAAAGTCAACTGAAAGGAGGTTTCTGCCATTAACCTTTTTAAAGCAAACAGAATGACACAATAAATCATGCTGTTCAAACCCCATGCACCTGTTATTTCCACAAAGCTAGCTATTCTTTAAATACCATTTACAGTGACTGATTTGCTGTATGTGTAAATTATTTAGCAACTTCTTGATATAATTGTAAGGTACTATATTAGTATCTACCTCAGAAAGTCTGATTATATGAAGAGGGCTCAGAATTTGTTGCAATGTGTTCTTTCTTGATGCTTAGTCAACTGTTAAGAAAATACTGAAAGATGTGTACTGAAAACTTCTGTAATAAATGGGGTCATTTCAATGAACAAGCTACTTCTTCTGTAGGCAGTCTGAAGTATATCTAGCAAATTATTGTCAAAATATATTCCCAGCAACTGCTTTTCCAGTTCATAACAACCATGCTAATAAAGAACTGCATCCCAATCCTTCACAGCAAGTATTTTTCAAAAGAATAAATACAAAATTAAGATCTTCAAAAGCATGTTAGATCTTCAAATTAAGGTTAAACAGTTTTTAGAACATAGGCATTCCCCTTCTGGATCTAACAGAAATTTAACTCAGTATACCATCCACTGCTGCAATGTATTTATAAGGCTGAAATCCTTAGCAGAGGATTATATCTTTCTCCTACTTAACTGACCACTTAAAGCCATAAATGACTGGAAGACTACTGAACCACTGAAAAATAGTTAAAAATGCTTTGAAGTTTATAAGTATTTTGATTTGAAAATAAAGCCTTAGCATAGATACATTTATGTTGAAAACCTTGTTATTGATATATGTAAACTACAGTGATGGATAGTGATTTCTATGTAATATTTTTACATTGAAATCCACCCCCCACCTCCTTTTAGTGTTCTAAATATGCCAACTTTTAGTTTCATTGAATTAGCTCTCATTTTTGAATTTATAAAAGGAAAATGTCTGGTTTTCTTTTCCTGTATCAGTATCTTTGCACTTCTCTGTTCCCCTCAGCGCTGAATTGTGTTTTAGTGTTCTCCAACAGGCCTCGAGGATTTCTTTGTTCATCTGTAAACCATTTCTCTATCTGCTGTGTCTTTTTAGAGTTGTTCCAGGTGGGATGGAAAACTGATAACTGGTATTTTTCCGACACTGTATTTCCTGAACATGTGGGAAGTAGGGCAGAAATGGACAGAGAGCTATGTGAATTAAGAATTTTTAAAAAATTCCTTTTCACGTACTTCATACATACATGACAAAGGGTGAACAAAGATGGCTAAATTACATTCAGAAAAGAACAAGAGAATAGATAGGGGTATACCAAAGAAATGACTGGAAGATTTTTGCATTTTTCAGGCTGAATGTTCAAAACTCCATATATCGTGGATGTTGGTAATTATACCCTGAGGCTGATAAGCTTCTAAAAGATCAATATAAATTAGATCCTTTATTATTGGTATAAAAAGTATTAAAGTGCTGGTGATAGGCCATAGGCAAATAGGGAAAAAACCTCCTCCAAATGCTCAGTTTTGCTCAGTCTGTCTCTCTATTTATGTACAATACCTTTCTCTTTTTTAATATGAAATCACTGGCATGAGAGGAATCTGCACTATCAGTTTAGGAAAAAAAATCACATTGTCATGTAAATCTCCTAAGTAAAGAACAGGAAGTCTAGCAGATGCAGCTATTTAATGAACCATCAAGTGTTATTTTAATATAATCTGAAAAATTAATCCTACAAGGCTGATTCTAGAAGTAGGTTAAATTTAGCTGTGAAGTATTCCCATTCAACTCCTTTTTTGTAATTTTTTTTTACTTGTTTTCAGGTAGGTTTTGTTTAATTTTCCCAACATCTAATATTAGCTCATTTACTTATTGTCATTCTTAAATTTTCTTTATCTCTGGCTTTTTTTTTCCCCAGTGTCTCCCACATATGCCTGCACTCATCTCTGCATGTCCCTTCCTGTTTTGCTTCTCTGATTTTTTCCCTTCCCTTTCTCTCCATCTCCCCTTCCTTATTTTACATTTAATTATGATTTTTATAAATTTTCTTGTCCACCTCTTGGGATTAGACACTGAAGTTAAAAGGAACACTACTGATTTCTGAACTGGCACAGACAGAAGGGCGGTTTTATGGCTAAGGCAGATGTCCAAGCAATTGTGGTTAATTTCTTGGCTAAGCACATCCTTCCGGTATAAATTGCAACAAAGTACTTAATCCACTGTCTCACTGCCCTAGCTGCTAACTGGGATAATAACATCCCTTGCCTTCTCGCTTCCCATCTGTCTGGTCTGTGTAAGGGCAGGATATGAGGGCAAGGAAAGGAAACACCTCTTGTTCCAGCCAGTTTCATGCTTTCACACTTTGCTGATAGAGCTCTTGCATTCAGGCACGTGAGCTTTTGGTGAAATTTTGGCTGTGCTTGCCTAATCTCACAATACAGACGGTAATTAGAGTAACAATGAGTTCTGGTGATACAGCTTCTTTCACTGGGCAGGGTAGGGCTGGAATAACTCATCTCAGCTACAGCAGTGCCTTCTACTGAAGTGCTTCTTAATAACATCTCTGCTACCAAAATGCTTTTACAGGAAAAGTTGAATGTTTTTATTGTGTCCAAGATAACCACACTCCAAATATATTTGAAACTTCTGGGTTTCACTATGATAAAAATTGTATTTGAGGAAATTTCCAGTGAAGAAACACTTAATGACACAAAACTGAGTCTTTTGACAGTCCCTACCCACTGTCCTGGTATGTCTCAGTAATTTACGTCTCCATCTATCCTCCTCTACATTAATTCCTGTTTTTCTTTCCAGTGAGAAGCATGAAATCTGTCTGTGATTCCTCTGCTAGGAGTAGGAATATATTGCACTGTCTTACAGAGAGATTCAAGAGGTAATGTGAAAACTGGGGACCTCTGCATAGCTCGGAGTATGTCAGGTCTCAAGAGGAGACAGAACAAACTCCTCTTGTGAGCTCCCTTGTCTGTATTACCTGTCTAGCCTGGGACAGAGACAGAGTTCATACCAGCTCCTTTATTTGAGACCTTGGTGAGACCCTCAGTATAAAGGCCCTAAAAAGTCTCTTTCATGCAGAGGACTGGCAGGACCTTTGCCTATGACCAGCCTATAGATCAAACATACAGCTCCAGAGACAGAACTAGCTTGTTGAACAATTACAAACCAAGTCGGAACAAAAGCAAGATTGACAGAAGATTGCTGAGTTAAGGAAGGGCAACATAATTCCTAATCAATTTCTTTAGGAAGATTACTAGTACTGAGTAGAATTAATACAAGATGGAAAACCAAGAGAGTACCTGACAGCGTACTTTGTGACATTAGATACTGCATACATGTAACACAGTGGAAGTGTCACAGAGATGAGTACATCTACTGGCAATACATTTTGCCACTGTTTTTTGTCTACATTCGTCTTCTTTGCAGCAAAACGCTGATGATATATCTGTCTGTACATGGAAATGATGAGCTCCGTAAGTTATTCCTGTTCTTTCTCTTGTTGACTTTTTCTACTTTCCTACATGCCCCCATCCACCCCCGACTGACATTTTGGTAATACCTTTCCGTGTAAATCAACTGCACAAAACATTCCTTTTTGTTCATTGTCATTACTGACAAGTTTCTTTCCTTTATTTTTGAGGCATTTTTCTCTTATTAGCTCATTCTCCACCTGCCCTACTTCTCCCATTTCTAAATACACTTTTAATTAGTATTATTTTATCCTAATCAGTAATCTTTTATTTTCTCTGCCATCTTGTTAAATCTTTCCCCTTTGTTGCTCTTCTTTTTTTTTTTTTTTTTTGTGTTAATTCTTCTAAGTTAAAGTTGCCCCTGACAACTTTACCTCCTCTTTTTAACTTTTACCTCCTCTGCACTTGAATGCCAAAGTCAGCGTGTCACTTCTGAGAACTGCACTCATGGTGATTTGTTTCACTGCCAAACCTCTCTTGGGCTTCTTTCACAAATGAACTGGCAGGTGTATTATACCCCTGTGGTATGTAATGACACGCCTATGAACCACAACCACAAGGATGAACTTCAGAATCATGGCTTCCTTTTCCTCTTCCTTATCGATGTAAGATAGCTGCCACAGGTAGGTACTACTATATTGTTCTTAAGCAGCAGCTACTGTGCATAATTGTTCTTCCTTCTTGGAAAAAACCACGTTCCTTTTGTAGGGAAGGCAGTAGAGAGGAATATAATCTGCATAACAGCATCCCCTCCTTTCTTGTCCCGATGGAAGATACAAAATATTTTAAGATTTCAAATGGCAAGAAGTCAAGTGGCCTGAAATGACTTACCTTTGATACACTGCCTAGGCCTTATTCTAAAGACATGAGTTCAGTTCTAATAGTAAGTCAGACCTTTGATGTGGTCTTGAAATGGTCTCCTGGCAACACAGTTTTAAATGCTTAATCTGTGTTGTCTTTACCAAATGGCTGTCATAAATCACAGTTTGCTTCCTACTTGTATTTCACTCACTATATAGGAAGAAGAAATGCCAACAAAATGGTAAAGACATAGGTTAGAGGAATATGCCATACACATGCACACACAGTTAAACCCTTTCTACCATAAGAGTAAGTCTTAGTACAATTTTCATTTAAAATAAAAAAAAAGAAATCAAATCCAGGGATCGTGCTAACTTATGGTAGAATAAAACAGAATTCTGAATCAGTTTCATGAATTCAGTACCAGAAAGAAAAACAGTGAAGGAGAGCAGAAAATTATTCTTTTTAACCCTTCCAGGCTAAAACCAACAGTTTAAATTCCACAGTGAGCTGATTTCAGCTGGGGTAAAGTTCATTTTCTTCACAGAGGCTAGTACAGGGCTATGTTTTGGATTTGTGCTGAACACAGGGTTGATAGAGATATTTTTGTTATTTCTGGGCAGGGCTTACACAGAGCCAAGGCCTTTTCTGCTTTTTGTACTGCCACACTGGAGAGGAGACTGGGAGGAGACAGCCAGGACAGGTGACCACAGCTGACCAAAGGGATATTCCGGACCATGTGACATCACGCTCAGTGTGTAAAGTGGGGGATGTTTGGACTGACGGTGTTTGTCTTCCCAAGTCCCTGTTATGTGTGACGGGGCCCTGCTCTCCTGGAGATGGCTGAACACATGCCTGCCCATGGGAAGCAGTGAATTCATTCCTTGTTCCACTTTTTTTGTGTGAGTGGCTTTTGCTTTCCCTGTTAAACTGTCTTTATCTCAACCTATGAGTTCTCTGGATTTTACTTTTCCAATTCTCCCCAATCCTGCTGGTGGGGGAGTGAGTGAGCAGCTCAGCCAAGCAGTGTGGGGTTTGCCTGCTGCATGGGGTTAAACCACGACTCACAGAAAAGAGCTATTAATAAATAAAACAGCCAATAAATGAAGTAATAAAAACAAGTACTTCCAGATCTACGGTTGTCTTGTCTACAGTAAATATTCTGGGGTTGCTGGATAGCAATACCTACAGGAATGTATTTACATTTCCTCATTCCTTAATGAGAATGCAGTAGACACCACGCATGCCTGTGCTTACCCTAAGCTTTCGGCCAAAGACATTGACTTTTCCTTGGGCTTGCTCTTTCCGGAATCGCCACTCCACCAGGTTCTGCCCATTCTCCCCTGGGAGGGTCATGTTTCTCTTTGCCATGGTTGGGTTGGCAGTGCCAGCCAAGACGTGTGGTTCCGTCTGGTAGTGCGAGTCCAGGCCGCTGGCGTACAGGATTCTCAGTGAGCCGTCATAACCAATCTGGTAGCTATTTCTTAACTGATCTGAAATGGCCAAAAAGAGAATTACAGGTTACCTACATGGGTTAAGACTCTGCCTTTGTACTGGACACAAATTTATGCAATATGTGCATCTTGACTTCACATAACTGAGTCAATGGTAATAAAGAGCCACGGTGAGATTGTTAAGAATAAGTGTATCCCATAGGAGCATAAATACCTTTAGGACCTACCATTAAATTTACTTAAACACTTAAGGAAGTCTCATCCTCACAGTATATTCTTTGGACCGGCACAAAACACATTCTCTGCTGTTTCATTAGGCATTTTTGGCCTAATCCTGAGCATCCTATGACTACTCACTTTTGCAAGGATGTGGTTGCTGGGATATTACATGCTATTTTAAGCTAAAATATCAATCCATCTCTTCTTTCCAAGATTCCTTTTTAATACAAAGTAAGTATTTTACTTCCCATAGCTGCTTACAAAAGCTGTTTGGTTAGAAAACTTACTTAATTCTACTTTTTTGTAAGTACTGCTTTCCCTGAACAGTTGTTTCTATATAGGTGTAAAAATGTGGATGTATCACCCCTTCCTCCAAGCACTATGCCCCTAAAGTTTCACTTCTATTTGGAGCTGCATGTACCACAAGAAAACAATTTTCAGGCCGGCATCTGCTGAGAAATCTTTTGTTTACAGTACCTTGAACCATGGTATAGAAAGAATCGATTGATGATAAGTTAGAAGTGATGCTGACATCTTCCTCTCGGCTGGATGATTCAATGTCCACTGTAATGGCCCTTTCCATTTCCCCATGAAGGTTAGTGACAACTCCAGTTGGGAATGTAACGTTTGTTAGACGGCCCTCGCTATCGTAGCTAAAAAAAAAAAAAGTCCAGAAATGATACATAGCAGGAACAAATTGTTTTCACTTACAAGTAAAATGAACAAAAATACCAGCTACTCATATTGTTCAGGCACTTTTGCTTCTTTTTGTGTGCACGGGATAGGCATAACAAAGACTTCAAACACGCTTTGAAGTACTCAAAAGACTGCTTAACATACAGCAGCCTCAATGGTGATAGCAAGAGCAAACAGATGGATCTTCAGCTCTGCATATTATTCTTTGAAGTGTGACCAGATCCTGCTGCACATCTAATTCACCATTTCAAAGGAAGCATATTTACTGGTGCTAAATTCTGTAGAATTCTGTACTCACTCCCTTTACTGGACTAGATTTTGCTGTTATTGTAGGAATCCTCACAATTTTTGAAAAAAGGGTATCTTAATAATAGTGTCTTTCGATCCTTTCCTACTCAACAATTATGCAGAACACCTGTCCTCCTGAGTGCTTAACATCCCTTGTATTACTATGAGACAGAATCTGGGGTAGTACTTAATCTACTTAAGCTGCCTGTAGCTGGAAACCAGAACAGCTAGCATATCTAACTTGTTAACTGCCTGCAGATAGTTTGAGAGTCGTGACACAAACCATGAGATTTTTTTTTCCTGTGTCTACTGACATTTATTTAAACCAACAGCTATATATGCATTTAATATGAATAGGTAGATAGAATTTCTGTAATTGAAGTAGATCTATGACATCTAAACCATGTCTCTTCTTATGCTGTTAGGTATACCCTGTTGGTACATGACCAGAGACCATGCTCACATCCAAACATGCACTTTGGTCACAGTATAGAGAGAGGTAAAGCATTGTGTGAGCTTGTGGTCATAAAACTTGTCTTTAAGATCAGCTCTTCCAGTACTACAGTCTTGATTTGTCAGCCTAGGTGTTCAGGTGAAGCTCCTTGTTTTGAAGTACAGCCTGTCTGTAGCTGCAACAGAGAGAAACAAGCACCCAAAGGATGATTCCATGCCCATGTATGACCTTTTTGCTCTCAGGAGTTTTCCATCTCTCTCTTGCGACCATGTAGTGAGAAGCTGAAGAACGCCTGCCTTAGTCTCTTAAAGTAACTACAACATGACCCTGCAGGTCCTCACAGTGTGCTAGACATTTCATGCTGATAATTATCATCAAAATTGCTCCTACTGGAAAAGAAAAACAAAACCAAAAAGAGCCCCCCAAAAGCCCCAAGCGTATCACCGAGGGTACAGAAATTCTTTTTCTTAAATTGAGAGAATTAATCCTAACAGCTGTAACCCACAACACACTAACTTTCTCTGAACAGCATGAGTACTGCACAGCATTGCTGTAACTGAAAGGATTAAGTTAAGAAATGTTCTCTTCCAGTTTGCTTACTCTGTAGATTTGACAGCTTTTTGCATACAGTCATTTCCATCCTTTTAGCACAGTTGATTTCCCTTGTTTATGCAAGACTTTCACTTAGCAACAGGAAAGAGAAAAGAATGTTTAAAAATCAGAAGTATACCAATACCGCAAGTCAGGGAAGTCAAGTGGGGAAACTTATTTTTTGAAGTTAAGCACATTTCAAGATAATGGGGTTTCTTCCAGTGTGTTTCTGTCCCTAATTGTGGTTCTTTTTCACATACTGGACTTGGCAAGCTGAGATACTCCATTTATGCGGGAGACCAAAACAAACATACTGAAGTTCCTTGTGCATGAATGTGACTGCTAGCCTACTCATGACCTTCACTCTCATTCCTCACTTCCAAGAACTTATTTTATTTTCATGCACAACTTCCCTTTACAACTCCCTGGGGAGCATATACTGTCCAATTAGTGTCCTTTCCTATTTTCTGCTTTATGTTTGAAAATGGTGTCAAATTACTTTGTTGGGAATTACTTCCATCCTTTGATTCCAGTAGCCAGGTACTGGTCTTTATTTCAAACAATGCTTACTAAAGATAAGATTTCCCTGTAAGAACTTTTTACCCTTATAATCACAGTATCTGTGAGAAACTAATTACCATATTTCTCAGTATACCACCTGAGCTGGAAAATGCTACACATCAGTAGTATTCAGTGCAGTGTGTGGCTTCAGCGCAGTACACAGCACTGAACTGTGCTATCCTTCTTTATGAATTTTTGCTTCGATGTTATTACTTTCTGACTGTGCCTATAGTTCTTGAACTAGTCTCATCTTCCACAAATATGGGAAAGCACATCATGAGCCTGAGATAAGCAGTTAATATTATTACAGTGGGGGAGAGTTCAAAGACTAGCAAGAAATCATGCTACACATTCATGTTCTTAAAAACATGACTTTAAAGCTGAAAGAATCTTAAAAGCCATGATTGCTTGGTTCAGGCATCCTAGTGCAAGAAGAAAATGTGAGACGTGAAAGGTAAGAATAGGATTTCTCATACTTTTATAGCCAGGAACAAAAAGAAAAAGGGGAAATAGGCCTTTCTACAATTCACTACATATTCCATTTTATGACAGATTGCAACGTGTGTCCTTCATTTTGTTCACTGTACATCGAATACTAAACTTACTTTATACTTGCTATCTTCTTGCCCACAATCAAAGCCTTATCAATGCACAGCATAGCAACATCACTCATACCTTTGGGCATTCTGCAGCCATTTTTCTTATTACATTCAAATATCCTTGCATTCTCCTGCCAAGGTGAATTTATTCATCCAAGATTGTCAGTTTTAGACTGAGAGATTTCTTTTTATCTGCCTAGTGTTCTAATATTGAAATTGCCCTAAAAGGAATGAGATCTGAAGTCTAGAGGGCGAGCGCCTATATTTGGCATTTCACAGCCTTCTTTGATCTTTTCATCCAAACACAAGCTCAGGCACACGTGTTACCATGGAGCCCTCTGATCTTTCTCCTTTTCCAGGCTCCACAGCAAAGCCATTCAACCAACCTCTTCAATTCCTCAGGAGTGAGTTTCACATAAACTTTTCAAAAATCTAAACCAGAAACTTGCTCCCTGGACGTGACCTCATGTGCATTAATCCCCGTAGCTCATTTCTGTTCGCATTAACGTAACAATCTTCATATTTGGTCAATAACTACGAAGGCAGCAGTGGGGGCAGCTGCTACCACCGCTAGCTGAAGTTCCCCTTAGATCAAATCCTTTTTCTTCTTTAGGATGAGCTGCTACTGCCAGATAGTTTTTCACTTCTGTAGTGAGAATTTCTCAGAGATAATGATTATCAGCTTCCCAGATTCTCGACCTTTTGCTCTTCACCTGCTGGAAGTCTCTCTTCCATTGTTCATCTCCTTCAGTTTTAATTACATGCCTTCCCAGACCATTTTCTGTTCTAGGCTATGTAGGACACTCCACTTTGCAGTAATAACTTCCTGGTAAGCCTTGCCACAGATGGAAATGTCCTACTTTCTTTATTTTTGACTTGTTTCTCAAGTGCATTTTATCTTAGTCTGTAGCACATTTAGCTCAACCCCAACTTGCAGAGCATTATTAATGTTTTATATCAGAAGTTATTTCAATGTAGAATAGGGAGCTGTAGAAATAAAGTGTATAGTAAAGGCTGCACCTGAAGCCAATTGCTAAGTTATGACTGATACTGTTTTTCCACAGACCTCTGCAGCACAACCCCTTAACAAAATAAATTCTGAGATTTTTTTTTTTTTTGCTGTTGTAAACATGTCAGGTTGAAGAGCAAGGCACACCAGCTCCAGCACATTTCAGATAACAAGACATATGGTCGAAATGCATATTAAGACTGGTTACAGATTATACTATTAGTTGGGATACTGCAATAGAGAAATGAAGCATGAATGCCTTTCATAATATAGACATGTATAATTTTGACAGTAGAAAGAAAAGTACTGTTACACTTTCACTCAACTCACATCAGGTATTTCCTCCATGCATCTCAGATTACCAAGAGTGGCTAAAAAATTTATGGAACATTACCCTACTTGTTTCAAACTATTAATGGGAAGCATTTTATACCTGAGTGCTGCTTCTTGGCAGGTGAGAACAGAGGGTTCAAGGTTGACATTCAGGAGCGCGATGTGTTGTTTTAGGTGCATACCACGTTGACAACATGCTGAAAAATCTGTCCTAACCTGGCAATGAAGTGTCTCCCTTGGCTTGTCAAGGCCATTTAAGCTACATTTACATAGAGGACTGCTGTCTTTAACATGAAAATATTTTGGTTTCCAAATATATTCTTTCACTTGTATTCAGCCTCCGTAGCACACTGCAGGTTTAGTCCCTCCCAAATAGTGAATTCAAAGTTGGAAAACTACAGTAAAGAAAAGTCATTCCAGCAGCACTTTCACTGCATGCTCAACCAAGTATCAAAATGGTTATCTTGCTGATCAAAAGGAAAGAAGCCCACTGTTTATATACCATCACTTTTATTATCATTTCATCACCTGTAGGGAGCTCTCCATTCCCCCACTGGTTTAAAATTTGGCATGGCAACTTAATGGAAGCTCTAGTTCTGGCCACCTTTAACCATTATGTGGATTGCTGAAAGAAAGAAAACTTTCGACTTGAACGTAATGAAATTTGCTATTTTTTTCCTTTAGTCCACTTCTACGTTGCTTTCATTTTGATATGCATTTTTGCTTTTTATATGTCTGAAGAGGGGCTGAATGAGCCTGCTAAGAATGAAAAAGGCAAAACTAATCTACAGATGCACGGTAGAAGAAGAAATCATTTCTCCTTTTTTTTTTTTTTAATTTCTTATTTAGTCTGATTGAAATAGACACTTCATTGGATCCATAACTACTCATTTCTAACCTGCACTTACTCCTTTATTTCCACACAGTATATTTGTATTTGTATCTTAAAAGGTTTAGCATCTTGCTTGTGAACTCACAGTACAATTATATTGGGAAACCTGAAATATTAAACTATGACTTCCTTTGGACATATAACAAATTTTTTTTTAGAAAACACCAATCAATAAAGAATTTGGCAGTATGTCTTCCTAATATATTTTTTTGCTTAACAAGAAGAAAGCAAATGACAATTTGATATATATTAGTAGCTTGTAAATTATGGCAAGTGGATTTTTAAAATTTGATTTTATTATTGTCTAAGAAGTGATAGCATTTCTCTTTTTCTCTTATCTGGAATACCGTTAAACGTGAGAAAAAATGCAGCCAGGAGGGTCAGCTGTGTCCTGGGGGGTATCAGGCACAGCATCGCCAGCTGAGCAATGGAGGGGATTGTCCCGCTCTGCTCTGCTCTGGGGCAGCCTCACCTCGAGTGCTGGGGGCAGTTTTGGGTGCCACAATGTAAGGAAGATATAAAGCAGAACATCCATGGGAGGGACATGACAATGGAGAAGGGCCTTGAGGGGAAGCTGTGTGAGGAGCAGCTGAGGTCACTTGGTCTGCTCAGCCTGGAACAGAGGAGACTGAGGGGAGACCTCATTGTGGTCTTCAACATCCTCACAAGGGAAAGTGCAGGGTAGGGCACTGATCTCTTCTCTGTGGTGCCCAGTGACAGGACCCAAGGGAATGGCATGAAACTCTGTCAGGGGAGGTTTATGTTGGATATGGTTTATGTTGAAGAAGGTTCTTCATCCAGAGGGTGGCTGGGCACTGGAACAGGCTCCCCAGGGAAGTGGTCACAGCACCAAGCCTGACAGAATTCAAGAAGTGTTTGGACAACACTCTCAGGCACATGGTTTGACTCTTGGGGCTGTTCTGTTGCAGGGCCAGGGCCAGGAGCTGGATGCTGATGACCCTTGTGAGTCCCTTCCAACTTATATTGTATGATTTTATGAAAAAAAAGTCAATATGCTTTCCAGTCTGACAGAATTCTAAATACATGAAAAAAAAAATCTTCCTTTCTTTTCCCATTCTTTTCTGCTTTATTCCTTTCCCCTCTCCCTCTCCTTTTTCCTTTCACCTTTCCCTTTTTATTTTCCTTCTGTTGTGCCTAGCTCTGAGAAAAAAGTGGATAAACAGGAATTACAGAAAATAGGTCCAGGAGTGATTCTCGGAAAGATTATTTAATTATTTAAATTAAACTACAACCAGAATCCAAATTCTGGACAGAAAATTATATGCTTACTTGTTTTTTAATGGAATTTGGGCAGAAAATGCAAACTCACAAAACCACAGACGTTAGAAAGTCATTAAAACTATTAGTATCAGCCACATTTCTCTGTCCTGTACAACTAACTGTCAGACAACTCAAGCTTTTCCTGTTCCTTTATCTGATGGCTTTTCCATGGGGAAAGGGCCTTTACCCTGTTTTCATCTAGAGAAGTCTTACGCAACTGTTTGCACAGCTGCTTAAATAATTCAGGTAATGGTCTTTTATCTTAGCAACATGGTCAGGACAAATTTTCCAGCCCAGGTTTAATGAAGAGATTTCCTCAGCTGGAAAGTGATTGACAATTTCTCTTTTCACCTTATCCTGTTATAACTGCAGCTCTTGAGGCTTTTTTTTTTGGTGTGTCTATTTTGTCATAATGTTAAAAGGACAGTTTTCAGTCTTTTTTTGTAAACTGGCATTCAGCACACCAGACATGAACAATTCACTTAAATAGGCCTTTCCTGACAGCCATAACTCATCTGCAAAACAACAGGCACACTCTAAACGAGAATCACTGCAGGAAATGTGTCCGTTGGAAAGGGAGCTCAAAGAAATGAATCAACACCTCTTCCCATGATAGCTCATTCACTTCCATATGGAGAAGGTTTTGATGCTCATTTTCCACTTCACTGCACAACCAGACAAACAAGCTGGACTTCAGTGCTTGTGCTGCATAAGATTGACCATCTTCACAGCCCAATCCAAAATGAGTTCAGGTATTTGGAGCCAGGTATTTTGGGGGAGCGGTGCTTTGCAGAGAAAGAAGCTATACTTGAATTTAGCATGCTGGGGATGCTTTACTTTTTGCCAGAATACTGCCAAACTTCTCACTCACTGCTGTATGGTACCGCAGTCCTCCATGCTGTGCTGATTGCTGCAGCAAACACCTGCCATGTGCATTCTCATAAGGAGTCACAAAAGCAAGGAGTCTCTCACACCTCACATATCTGACATGCACCCTACACGCACAAGAACTTGCACAAATGAACAGCGTTAATGACGACAGTGCTGTCTGAAGAGCTGGAAGAACAACTCCAGTGTCGGTGCCTGGGGAAGGGGTGCACTGGGAGCAGCGGGATGTAGGCAGCGTGGCTTTCATGAGCGGCATTTTTGGGCATGGAGCAGCTTCGCAGCCTCAGCAGCTCACACTCTTTAGAACTGGGTGCAGCCAATTCAGGAGCAATTCAAGGGGGCTCGTTCTTATGAAGATGAGACTAAATTACAGTAGCTAGGCTGTTATCTACAAGACCTTGACACTCATCCCTCACTTTTCAACTTCCCTGTATTGGCAATTCACTGCCCCTGAGCCCTGTTGGGTGCACACAGGACAGATTCTGGATTTGCCAGAGTGTGCTGGTGGGGCAGCTTCCAGCGCACAGTGTCTTTAACCTCAGGGCTCCTCGGGGCTGCTGCCTTGTCTGTGTGTCACCTCCCCCGCCTTCTTAGCTCATCTATTACTGCACAAATAAACTGTGTGCCTTGTCGATATAAATACCAGAGTATGGCCTTTCAAATAAAAGAAATGTTGGGGTATATATACTTTGTGTGACAGATTGTTCCTTGCTGTAAGGTCTGCTTACACTGTCAGAGCTGAGCGTACAGGCCTTCAGTGAAAAAAGGACGTAAGGCTGGTCTGTTTGGCCACATATTTTCTTCACAGAGTAAGCTGTAATGTTGCTTTTTTCCCCTTAATTTTTATTTAGTGGTAGGGTGGGGATTTAATGTAATTTAATTTAATTTAATTTTTATTTTGAAAGGTTAAAGACTCCATGAAGCTGTTTTTACGCGGTCACAAGAAGTGGGCAAAGCAACTGATTAAATTACATTATGTTTGAAAAGCAAATTTAGTAACAGGAAAACAAAATTATATGGGTGTATTTTCTTTTCTTTTAGGACAGTGTAATACCAAGACAGTAAGCAATAATTGCTAGATTCAGGTTCTGTGGTTAATTTAGAATAACAACCTTATTCCTTCACAGCACGAGTCACACCCAATCAATGCAGGCTTCAGAAGAGAGAGACTTTCCCTTCTTTGGAGGGGACTCCAAAGGTAAGACTTTAAACTGCATGTGCCTTGTAGGCTTCCTAAAGAGCTGATCAGTCTGGCCTCCACTGGGGACATCAAGAAGACTAAATCTCTGGATGGGGCTTGAAAATATGTTTGAATACAGCATGACTGAAAACAGAGAATAGCCTTTTCACATGCGGTCCTGAGTTGTCCTTCCGCCCTCACCACACCAGGTTCCCTGTGAAGTGAGTGTGAAGGAGGGTGAGCTTATCTATTCAGTGGCTTCTCAGGTGTGCTTTTATTACTTAGCCTTGTTCTAAGGAGAAGAAACAGTAACATTCAAGAATGAAGAAATGGGTAAATGTCTATTAGATGACACATACTACTGCTATCAGGGCAATTACGGGACATACTGCAGTTCTCTAAAAAATTTCACATTGGTATCAAATGTTATATATTAATGGATTATTTTTAACATGGCTGATTTTTTATTAAGCAGGATGAGTTTGAAACAGCAAGTTTGTGCTCCAATGTTAGCACAAGTCTTACAAGACTAAATAATATAATGTTGTATTATGATATCTCCTGTAAAGCCGAGTTACAGTTCTGGTTTAGAAAACTGTGAGACATAACCTCTATTCTTCACAGTTGAAGATAGAAATTAAAAAAATGTATTGAATTATTTATCTTAAGAAGAAACATGGTAAGTCCTGTCACCAAGCACAGCCATCACGAAGCTCCGCTCAGAAACTGCATGTTGCATGAAACATGGTTACATACTTGTGGAGTATTGATGTATACAGTGGAAAGTTAAAAAAACCCCAAATTAAATATGCCAGCTTGACATTTTTCCCTACAAGTTCTCTTTATGTGGTGGGGGTGGGGGGTACTTAGCTTGTTTGAATAGAGGGGATGAGTTTTAAATGCCTTTTGGCCAGACTTGCCTCCACAGGTCTACACGAAGATGTGAGAGAGGGTTATGGCTACTAGATCTTCAATTTGTGTAATTTTGAGAGGAGGAGAAGCAAATATGCTTTAAGAGAGAAATACATGTATTGCATGCTGTGTTGTGCCAGGCAATGGTGGATATTAGAGGCACTTATGCAAGGACTGGATATCTCAAAAATATTCCCAAAAAGACAGTTCAGAAACAATTAAGAATGAAGAGAACATGTCTTTTGTTGCTTGAGTATATATAGTATGGGAAGGTTAAAGACACTGCACTTGTAAATCACAGTTTGCAATCTAGGGCTCATGTGATTCCACAAAAGTCAATGTGAGAACATGATAACTGGCTAAACAAAAGTGCTTGAATGAATATGGTTAATTATTTTACAGCCACTACATTTTACACCGATGAAGCAAGAAGCAGCAGCAGTAAAAGCAGAAGGCACAAAAGGTTGTTGATAGTAAAAAGAAAAAAATACCTACAAAGCACTACGATACCAAGGACATTCAGATAATGTTGTTTAGTAGTGATAAAAAATCTAGATGACGATTTTGTACAAAGTTCTGGTATTCGTAAGGAAACAAGAATCAAATTAGAATGAAAGCCCCAAAACTACAAGAAAAAAGAAGACTAGGCATTTTTAGATATTCATACTACTGAAACATAAATGGGATAGAAAAATGAACACAAATAGAAACACAAATGTTACAGGAAAATAACCCCCAACAAATGTTACAGGAAATGGTACAGAAATATTAATTATGAAAACTGGATTTTGAACCTCTTAATATACAGTAAAAGTGCAAGTGAATTGACACTACTATTAGGGTGTAAATTTCATCTGATCAAATTAAATACTTGCTTTTCAGCATACGTTCCATAGACTTTTCCATAGCCAAATTTCAGTATTTCCAAGTCAGACTCCACAAGCAATGTATTACGACAAAGCAGAAGAAAAACTGCAAAACATAATCTATTCTCTGTTGCCAACTGTTGACAGTTACAGATGATGTGCCTGGTACTTGGGGAAACTAAACAAGTCCAAGCCAGAGGCAATATCTGACTCTGTATCACAGAGTTTTAGGGAAACCACAGCACTGAATGCATTGCAAATAAAAGCATAATATGCAAACTCTGCAGCACACAGTGAAAATAGATTTTTGCTTGCAATTCTCTAGAGTCCATAAATTACTGTAAGGATTTCACATTCTGCATGATTTCACCACCTTTCCAGAATAGCTGGAAAGCTCGTTAATTTAACTGCAGGAGCAAAGTAAACTTGTAAGAGCTGTGCTTGCTAATGTCACTCTCTTTGCTTCCTGTTGCATTGCCTTGAAGACAAGGATTGAGTGGAAGAGAGAGAGGGGAAGGAGAAGACAAATGAGCTCAGGGCATGAAGTGTCGGGGGAAACAGGATGGACGATGGACTGTCAAGAGATACAGAGGGGATTGCAAAGAAATTCACTGCTGGGAAAGGAAAAAGCAGGGAAATCAAACACACCTTAGGGAAATAATGGGAGATGTGGGAAGGAGCAAGCTACAAGGTAAGAAAGTAGGGAAACATAATAGGAGGTCTGGAGAGCAAAACAGAGTCATGGAAAAAAGGCAGTGGATTTCCAAAGAGGAGGAGCCATCTTAGTCTGGATTAGGCCTCTGCCTGCTGATACTGCTTCTAAAAGAAGAGGAAGAAAAAGGAGAGAAAGCTGAAGAGAGATGAGGAACAGCAGCTACTGGGATTACTTCATGTCTAAAGAGAGCACATGCAGCCTGAACCTTCCAGGAGAGCTTGTGTGGTGAGGGAACAGCTGTCCTTTTACAGAGGAGCCTGCAGAAGCACGTGGGCTGTGAGTGCAGAGGGACAGAGCCCAGACACCCAGCACTGGGCTGAGCACGGTTCGTTCCAAAGCAGCTGTCGGGAAGGACTCCGTGTGTGCGAGGGATGGGCACAGTGCTGAGCGCTCCCACGCGCACACAGAGCGCAGCCCTGCCCTGGCAGCTCTGCCCGGGCAGCCAAGGCTGCCGGCTGCCGCTCCTGGAGGGATTGTCCCTCGCACAGCAGCCTCTGCCAGCTCCTCACACTGCCTAAGGAGCACAGAGCAGCCACAGGCTGGCACGGCTGCCCGGCTGGCAGCTGCTGGAATGGCCGGGCTTTGATGGAGAGCTGGGAGGCTGGCCGATCGCACAGGGGCACTTGCAAAGCTTTTTAGGCGTTTGCTTCTGATACTTCAAAAACTTAGCTCCAGAGAAAACGCTCTTTTTGTGCACTTGGCTTAGCTATCTGTATGTAAACTCGGAATGGAAACTGCTGCACAGAAATAATGTCATATAGGCTAGCTAGGAAGTGTCACTTCCAAAATGCTAATATGCAGACAATTAGTTTAACTTTGAAGATTTATCTGTTTAAATGTTCATATTATGCATACATAATATGCAGTTATAGTTAATAGTTTCCAGCTCAGATATCTCGCAATTTTGTAAGAGAATTTGATTAGGTTGATTACTTTTATACCTTGTTTAATATTATAATTTCATTATAAAACCTAATCTGGGCAACTTTTAGCTTCATATGACTCCATTGTTTTTTTAGTAGGCATGCATTTTCAATCATTTTTGTAAATGCTCTGTTAATACCAGTTTTTGGACCTCTGAAAACAGGTAGCAGTTACTATGAATTTGAGTAACAGTGCTTTACAAAAGTATATATTCTTGAAATATAAGGTGTCAGTTTTGATCAGCACACTATAACCCTTAACAAAATAGAAATTTATAAATCCATTTTGCCATAAAGATATTAAAAATCCCTGAAGTCTGTAAACAAACAAAGAAAACAGATTATATGATATCCTAAGTAATTCAAGCTAGTACATACAATTTCACTGTAAAAACCAAAAAGAATGTAAAAAAATATTTCTTGTGTGTCAGTCCTTCCCTTCTTCAGGGAAAGAGAAGGCTAAATAAAATAAACTATAGATTAATTAGTGTCCAGGATAAAATAAATAAAAAAGTAAATTCCTTTTGGATCTGGTATTAGTGTGATTTAAACTGTGGAAAAAAGCCACGAAAAGAAACAAGACCAAATGCTTTAGTATGTGCCAGAGCAGTGATCGCCAATTTTTGGGATGTAATGTTTTTGCAAACATTTCCCCTTTGCACTGAAAAATTCTGAAAAAGGAAATAAAGAAAGATCGAATCATTTTCATAAACCTGCTCTCAAACCACTGAGAACTCAGCTGAAGTTATGTAAGTTTTTTGGATCCATGATCCACTTATACAACCGGATTTGCACAGGAGAACAGTTAAAGAAGCTATTCCTGAGTTGCTCCAAAGGCGGAACTTTTTTATTACTAAACCCACAGTGTTTTTCCTCCATGTATCTTCAGCCATTTAAACAGATGTGAGACAACCAAAAGGTGAAACATTCAAATAGTTGAACATTTTTAACTGTGAGTGGGGTGGGAAAAAAGTCTGAATTTACCACAGAATATAAATTCTACCCTTATCTCAAAATACTTTGAGAATTTGAATAATAGAGTAAATAAAATACATAAATAAACTGTGATATTAAAAGAAAATGCATCCAGAAATGAAGTTGAAATATTTTGCTATTGCTGAAATAGAAAAAGGAAGTCAGAATGATTTCTTTTCATAATTTCTTATTCCTCACTTGATGTTTGAGGGGAACCTTTCCATTTTAACAAGGCTTCATTTTTTTCAACAGAAAACACTTCACCTGAAAGTGTTTTAGCCCATACTACGTACAAACATGAATATGCAGAAGCTGAGAGAGATATACCCTTGTACATCATGTCACCCCCCACACAAACTCTTCTGCGATAATTCGTGGTTTCCATCTATTTTGGCAGTAATAGCAGAAACCTCTCGAAACCCAGCGTTGTCAGAGTTAATGTTACAAATCATCAGCACCAAAAAGTCAAAATAATACTTGATCTTAGAATAAAAAATGGCAAAAGAGTTGTGTTCACAACTGTTTTTTTCTTCAAAAGGGAAATATACAGACACAGATTTGGTGTATGGGGATTTTATGTTCAAAAGATGCAAGCAGCTATGATGACTGATGGATGTTTTTAAGAATGCTGTTTTGGCAAGAAAAATAGCACAGTAGCTTTCCCCCACCCCTTATTCCCCGTAGCTTTACATAATCAGTACAATTTTTTATTTTTGGTATTAACTTGTACAGAGCATCACAGAAAACATTACTGGAAGGGACCTTGAGAGGTCACGCAGTCCAACCTCTACCCCAGGGCGGGATCTGTTCTTCCCACATTGGTCCTGAAAGATGTCTGATCTGTTTTTAAAGACAGTCTATGAAGGGCAAGGGGTCACTATCATTGTTGTCTGCTCCAGGGCTCCAAAATCTTCACCGTGAAGTTCCTCCAAATGTCTAATCTGAATCTTCCTTGTTGCAATTAAACAGATTACTGCTTCACCATGGCTACAGGGAGGAGATAAATATCTTTGCTTCTGCAAAAGCCTCATACACTTGCAAATTTGGGGAGAGTGAAATTGCCTAGCTTTTTCCATAATTACTTCAGCTTGGGAATTCTAACGAGACATTGGTTGGAGGTAATTGTTTAGGAAGTGCATAAGCAGCAGCTTGGAAATAATACTAATACTTACTGAGGGGAATAGCCTGCCCTTTGGGTTCTCTGTAAGCCAGCTGGACATAACCTAACTCAGACCAGAAAGTCTGCATGAAAGCAGATCAGGTATGAAGGATGGCTATTTACAGACTCAGGAAATAGCTATGTACTTCATGACACACAGCACCCTAAATTCTCCCTATGATGAAAAATATAGACCTATCACCCACTGAATAGTGAATATAATATCCACTTTTTTGTGATCACGCAGACGCCATTAAGATACATTCAGGAACCACCAGCTACAGTGGTACACCACAGCAGGCTACACGAAAACTACAGACAACATGGTGAGAAATTACTGCCCTGATTAAAACTCTAGGTCCTCAATTAGCCAGTATGAATGCCAGCATGCTTTAAAGTGCCTGCTGTACCCAGCAGATGCCTTAATTTCTGTACGGGCTTTCACTGTCCCCCAAACTGACTGTCTTGCCCAACTTTCCTACTGGAAACAAGTGGCTGTGTCTGTCACAGTTAAACACTGAATTTACTCTCTGTGGAAATGGATGGCTATTCCCAGCCCACCTGAAGCTGTGCTTTGGTCTCTCAGCATACAGGACAGGGCTAACTCACAAGAAGGAGAACACTTGCCCTCCCAGTCGAACACTTTCTCATTCCTCTGTGTACCCTTGCTGTGCTTCTGTGTCCTCTTGGCAGGACCTAAAAAGATACACAGCGGATGCACCAAAGCACAATTAAATATTACAGATGTGCGCTAATGCTTTGGGAAGGTGCCCGCTACCAAAGCCCTGCCAATTTACAGATTATTGTAAGAATACCTTAAAACTGGCAGCAGTACCATCCCACCTGCTGTCTTTGTTAGGGATCAGCATTTCTAGCCCTGTCTCCACTTCAGGACACAATATGCAGTGAAGCAGCACCTGCTGCTCTTGTGTCTCTGATGGGCATCTGTAAAGGCTGGAGAGTAGATACAGGTGCTCTGAGTCCTCCTGCACACTGTCTCAGCCAAATGTACACTGACAGAAATATGAAGTTATCTCAGAACACAGATGTTTGGCTTTGCTGCCACTGCCTGACACTGGCACTTTATTTTCTTTATCATGTGTGTTGAATTGAAAGCTTTTTTTTAGGCCCTGACCTTGGCAGCAGTTGCTACTGCATTTCATCATAAAGATACGAGAAAAGAAGAAGGGGGGAAAAAAAAGAAGAAGGATTTACGGGATTTTCATGGTGCCCTTTGTAATCCTGAATAGTTCAGCTAGAGGCCCTCTTAACAGTTTTACTCATCATACTAACACTACCTCTTCCACTCCTTCATAGACACCTTTTTATCCAACCTCATCATGTCTTTCCTGTGAGTTAGAAATACACATATTTTTCCAGCTGGCAGAGACAGCTGAAAAAAATCTGTGTTCATTCTACACTAATCTTTCTTGAAATAATGGTTTCAGTTTTAAACTGCATTTTTGTTACGTTTACTTAACATTATCAGTTGGCAGTTCAGATCATTTGGAGATGCAGTTGCCTATAAAACCTGTATGTGAATTCTCTGGTTCTACTAGTTTATCTATAAATTGTCATGACCTTCCTTAGTCAATATAATTGAGGATTCTGTAAAACGCTTTGCTAATCTGCCTGTTATGAACAGGCATTGATGACTTAATGAGTGTAACACAGGCTAAAGCAATTCACTGAAAAGATTTTTTCTGAGGTTGGTAAAATCACAAGTCCTACTGTTCCAGTAATACCTCTTGCTGTTGTGCTTGCACCTGTACACGACATGGCGTTGGTGGTTTGTGTTTTCAGTTTACTCCTACAGGAATGACACTTCCCCCCATGGCCCACATTTCTTTTCTCAGTTTCCTCCAACTGGGTCCACCTGTGTGAAAGCTTGCTGTGCTGTCCAGGAGATCCTTTCTGCATACTTGCCACTCAGTGAAACACAACCTTTTACTACCCACCCAGATGTTATTTCTGGGTAAAAGACCATGCAGAAATGCTTTTACTTAAAAAAAAAAAAAAAATAGAAAAAATTGAGCAGCGAAGACAGATTTCTTGTCAGTATTTGCAGCAGAACAATGTCAATCTAATGAGCAAGTGGGATGAAAATCTAGTTTTTGATGCAAATCTACAAAACCACGGTTGTCTGAGTTACAAATTTCTTGACAAGAGTGAAATGTTGTCTCACTATTATTTCAATATATAAAACTGAAGTTCAAAATAATGAATTCAAAATTATTCAGACCCAATGTTCAGAAGAAGTCAGACAAGTCAGATAGAGGAAGACAGCATGGGAAATTAAAAGTATCTTTCTGTGCTTTTTGTTATCAAGGGTCAACTTTACAGTTACTTCATCCAGAAATATTTCAAATGGTCCCGTAGAACTCAATAAAACTATAAGGCATCTGACTTTGTTTTATGTACTTACTCAAAAAAAGTGGTCCATCCAGTCTCATCGCTTTTAGTTGCCAGAAGTCCACTGTTGCCGTGGTAAGTAAACAAGACCAGCTCTTGCCCTTGTGCAGTCATGCTTTTCAAACATCCATTGGTGCCTATGGTCAGCCAGATGACTTGGTTATCAGGAGAGACCACTCTTACTGGCATCCGGTTGGGATCCCGCCTGATCCGAAGAGTATTCCCATTGCTGTCTGTTACCGCAGTAATGTCATTGTCATTACTGTAGCTAAAATTGTACAGGTAGTCTCCGGTGACTAAACTCACAGTGTACTGGTGAGTACCATTGACATCAAAGATATAAAGCTCTTGGTCAGTTGGAGAAGCAACTTCATAGAAGTTCATTGAATTCATTAAGGGTTTGTTCTTTGACACAGCCCGTATCCTAATGTTTCCCAGATCAGCAATATACAGGGTGCCATCTGGAGACACAGCTAAAGAGGAAGGGGCATTAAGTTTGGCATCTTTAGCATAGCCATCTCCATTTTGGTAACAGTCACAGTTAACATCATTTTTGCAATCACACTCTGAGGGTATTCCAGCAACTAAAGAGATCTCTCCATCAGTTGTGACCTGTCTTATCCTATTAATCTTTTTTTCATCAGTTTCTGTAATGTAAAGTACCCCGCTGTAGGACACGGCAATGGCAGTGGCTGACTCCAGCGTGGTCTGGACAGCGTGTTTGCCCACCGTGTACTCCACCCCGGGAACCTGGCAGTGCATCGGCCTCCCTGCAGCAATGCGAACCTGACGGTTTTCAGTGATCTGCAGAACCACGTTGTTATCCAAAACATAAATGGAGTTATCCATTGGGTTGATAGCTAAGTCTGTAGGCCATTCCAGGCGAACCTAAACAAATAGAAGTGTTTTGTTAACCAGTTAACCAATGCAGATTAAATGAATTAATTAACCTTCAGTTTTAGACACTGCTGTAAGAATATTTTCCATCTGCTGTAAGCAATCATGACTGAAGAACTTGCACCAATACATGCAGCAAACTAAAGCTTTTCAGGGAGGCAAGGGGAACAATATTCAGGCATCCATTTTATTGAAAAGAAAGCCAGTTGCATTGAAACTGTAATACGGACTGAGTTTCCCCTCCAATAAATGCAATACTTTACTGTATCACAAATGCATAAATAACTACAGAGACAGATGTCAATGTCTAAATACTTGTCAACAGTATTAATCTTTTAATCTTGTAGCAGCAAAAATAACGTACCACCTTCCAAATTATGAAACACTGCACTCCATTTTCTGAACACGCCACTACTGACATGTCCCTTCTTACCTACACAAGCTTTTTAAGACAAATAGAAAAATACAGGGGTTTTGTGTAAATCCTTTCATTCACTCTAGTAGGCTAAGGATGTCAGCAATTCAGAAAACATCAACATGCCAAGATAGTTCTAACAGATATGCCATTCTTGCAGTATTTACTACCAGGCTTAATGTTTCCTGCTGATAGTTTTGCTGTTCTAAACCAAACTGAACTTTATGGGCAGAAAAATTGAATACAGCAGCATTTATAGCTAAGAGAACACAGTGCAATTCACACCCTTGGAACAGGTTGCTTTCTCCCCCAAACCTGCTGTTAAATATCCATCACACACTCCACCCAGATTTATTTTAAGGGGCACGAAAGCTGCATTTCAATTTGTTTCCCCAGCTCAGCTTTCCAAATTAGCAACAACTGAAACGTACCTGGCTGATGTGCATGCTGGTATCACAGGTTAGAGGTCGTGCTGAGGTGAGGTCATTGGAGCCAAGCAAAGTTGATATTATTCCATTCTGGTCCACTTTTCTGATCATGGTCCCATCAACAAAGTAGATTAACCCATTCTTGTCTATTGCTATTCCTTCAGTGAAGCAAATAAAAATTAGGGGTTTTTTTGGTTGTACTAGCAGTGAATATATTATCCAAAACTAAGGGTATAGGTAGCATGTACCTAGTGGAAATTGCAGGCTGAAAATCTGGTCTCAGGCAGTAGGTAGTAACACAGCTTGTTAACGTATTTTGCATAACAAACCAATATTCAGCATGAAATCTACTACCGTTGATTGCATTTGCTGTTCATTTTCTTTTGTGTGTTGGGAAGAGACTAGCTTTTAAGATAACCTTAAACGTGGGATAAGTGGAACTAAAAGCAATGCTCATTTTACATCTTCAATGCTGTCTGCCAAACACATAATCTAAATGAGCGTTTAAAAATGCTCAATAACCACTCAAACCAAATACTTCCTAAAAAATCAACCCTAACTGATTTCAAAAAAATTAGTCCCCTGTAGCTCTCTTCCTTGATAGTCTTTCTACTTGGAAAAAAATCATTCAAATCCCCAATTTTTGAGCCAACTATTGAATTCAGTAATTAAACATGATTACGCCTCCAGCTCTGAACTTTTGTATTATTTTGAAAGTTACAGAGGGAGAACTCTTTTTACCTTTAGGGCTCATGAGAGTTGCCTCCACCGCCTTGCCTCCATCACCACACCTTGCCTCATCGAATGGCAGGCACTGCTCTCCCGTTCCTCCTATTACCTCAGCATTTTTGGTCAGGTCTTTCGCACCAGTGAGCGACTTGGGCCGATAAATCCTGCGTGTGTTTGTGTCGGAAACATACAAATCTCCTGTCACGGGGTCAGTTGCGAGGTAGTATCTGTGAGCTGGGTTGTTGCTGTAAAATGGAATTACACATTGCATATGCTGTAGTTAATGGCACCTAACATTGGATCAAGGAGAAAACAGTTTAGTTTCTATGCAGTGGGCAGTAATGCAGAAAGAATTAAAGTCAATGGTGATGCTCCATGCATAGGTAGCACAGATCATGGCCCCAAAATGGTTTTGGTCCACATTTCTCATCTGTGTCACAGGCAGCCTAATCTAGTTTAATCCTTTGGGGAAAGAAGGTCTGTTTTGTCTTTGATGCTCTCAGGCCAGTTCAATGCTGTGTCATTAGAGACTGCAAATGTCTCTCTGATAGGCCAAATCAAAATACTGGAATTTAAAAACTTCCAAGAGTTCTGGGAACGTTGATCTAGTCCCAAATTTTGCAGCAGGAAAAACTTTACACTTATACTTTGCTGCTATTATCCTATCTGTTCTGTTATAATTTATATAAGGCTGCTGGAGTTCATGCTTTATGCAATTCATAAACAGATAAGGCAGAGTTTGAATGATGAGTTCACAGGCAAGAGATAAGACATCATTCATAAGTATTTGTTTAATCCACTGCTTTCAAATGCATGATACGTGAGATTTAACACATTAGGAAATGTCATCTCTTCCACCAGACACCAAGCAGAGCTTTTCCATTCTTCTTAAGTCAGAGTCATATTTCAAATAACTGTACACATTGGCACAAAACTGCTAACTATGCCAGCACAGTCTTTATTACAGTGAAAATATATATTGCTAACCATTTTCTCAGAAACGTACATTTTGCCTCTCCACTGGTGCCACATAATTGAGAATTACCGTCTTTTCTTCCCTGCTGGTAAAAAAACCAGCCCCTGAGATTACCTTTTGTGTCGATATATTATGATGTAGAAACTTAACCCACTGCAGTTGGGATTCCTGACCTAATTTATGGCATGAAGAGCTGAAATAAGGTCATGTAAATACATGAGGTAATTTCAGATGCTCCCCTCATGGACCAAAGCAGAGTGTCAGAACAGTCACTTCTGATGTTTGCAAAAGTGCTACTTAAACAGATCTACCAGTCTGGTGGTAGCCAAACATCTGCTCACAGAATGCTATACTTCACGTTTTGTAAATACATAACTGTGCTAATGTAACACATTTTTATGTACTGCCACTTGGAAAACGCAACAAGAGACCAACAGGAACAACTTGTGAACAAATTATGTCTTTTAGCAGGAACAAATTTTTATAGCTATCCAATTAGAAAAACACAGAAAAAAATGTGTTGCATAAATAGGATTTTATTTGGTTTTAAGACTTTTAACATGTTGGTTCAGAATGAATGAAACCAAGTGAAACAGACTAATGAAATCAAATACACAGTGATTAGCACCTCTTAAAAAGCTCTGCTATTGCACTGAGTGTTGTACAGCATGTCTGAAAACAATCAAATGCAGGCTTACTTTAAACTTCTGTCTCTTACAAACCTATTATTGCCAATGTGCTAAATAGTTGGAAGGTATTTTCAAATCCTTAATTTATGCAGTGATCATTTAATATGATCCCTATGTAGTGTACGAATTATTTATACCTCCATAGACTGCAAATTAAATTATACCCATTTACATGATTACTTTGGTCTTTAAGAAACTTTGCAGACACTTCAAATATAAACACATTGCAAGATGTGAAATGTGCAATTAAATTTTATTTCATTGTAATTTAAAATAAAGTTATTTCTTCTACTACTGAAATCTAAATTAAAGTACCTCTCTTCAACCCTTCTAACACTGCCTCAATCATATTTTTCAGCCACTGGAATAAGAAGTCATCAAATCAAAAAGTAAGTAATTTATGCCTAACACAATTATTTATTTCTAAAAAGAAGTTTTAAAGCTCTTTTCCTCATAAATATGAAAATGTGTGTTCTAATTAATTCCAACAAAAAGGAAATCAGGGGATGAGTTCTCATGGTAGGTAGTGTATCCTCATCAAACCAAAAAAATACACCTGATAATTTAAATGTATTTTTTCCTTTTATTAAAAAATCCCCCCAAGTTTGGGAGTGCATAGGATATTGATATTGAATCAATAGAAACTCTCCAACTTTCCATATTTTCATGTCTAAGGGCTCCTTTCTGAGCTGATACAACAGGCTTAAACTCAGCATTTCTTTTCAGGTGAAGGTTAAACAGCTGAGGCGGCTTTAGCCGATAGAAACCCCCAATAACTTATGGGAGAAAGGCACAATCTGAGGAACTGAATAATTGTCAAGTGAAAACTACATTTGTTTTCTAGCCAGAAAACATCCATGAGCACTATGTGGATCTCAAAAATAGTACAGGGATAAGCAGCCAGCAGCTGGAAAGCTGCAGAGTTTATGCTATTTCATTGTAGCCTGAAATGAAATTAAGCTCCTACCAATAACAACAAATGCAAAGAAATGAAATCTGCAGCCCGTGACTTATTGACTCATTCAGTATTGCCTAATCGCTGTCAGTAGCCTGCAAAACATGGAGTTACATACCAACATTGGCTCCTGTAAAAGACAAATTACTAAAAATTAACTTGTTCTGTCTATGCCGAATATTACTAAGTGCTTTGACTTTAAAGCGTGCGCACACGTGCACAGAGCTGTAACAATCTATTTCCCTTTGCTTTTATCTTGCGTAGGCTGATCTTTTAATTCTTCAGCTGTCAGATCACCTGCACTACTTTCCATGTACAAGTTCTTTTGAAAATACTCCTCCTGTTTCAGTCCCTGTCTCTCTTGCCTTCACTATGTGCCCTCTAAACCATATCCCCTCGAAGCTGTTTTTATGTTTTGCTAAACTTTTTTTCTGTCTCTCTACAGACTTGGGATAGTGCCAAAGCCTACAAATGACCTCCCTGTCTTCAAAGTCCTTCTAAAAATGACTTCTTCCATGAATGCCTATCAGCATTAATCACCCACAGGCAGCAGTGTGGATAAAGACATCATTTCAGCTTTGAGACTGAAAAAATGTGAGGTCACTGGTACATGAGAGGAGAAATTTGATCTGCATTCTCTCTCTAAAATAGAATACAGGCTTCTTGAGGTAGGAGACACATCACACTCTGTGCTGAAGCACTGTTTATAGGCCAGGAGAGGTGAATGCTTGAATAGATAAGAGATCTGAACTAGTATTTAGCCTCATTCAGTAGTTTTACTTGGGGAATGCATATTTTAGTACATTTTCTTCTAATACTTAGCAATTATATATTGCAAAGTGGTCTGTTGAGGGCTGTTTCCCAAACTGCAGTTTAAGTAGAAATCACCTCAGCAGTCTGAATGGCTTGCTAGTGAAACTGGACATTTACTCCCTTCTCCTCTTACAGGCCAGACACATCTGCTTCTCTCTGCAGCATTTCAGAGGACTCTGCACAAATTTAGCCAGACAAAAGAAGGTATTTGGTCTCACAGTGTGTCCTTAGCTGGAGAGCCCACGGCAAGAGGATTTGGTGGACCTTAAAAGTTTACACATCTTAAATAAAAGGCAGCTAAATTGATAGAATAAAAAGCTGCCAGGGGATATTAAGCATAAAGATCCCACTCTTGGCTTAGGAAGTCTCTCATCAGCAAATCTCTAAAGCTGAGAGTGGACACTGGGAAAGTGTTGTATGATGTGAGAGAAAACTCAGACTTGTAATAAATCGTGTTGGGCTGCACAGTGGGCTGCACACCTCCTGCCTACTGGCTCCTCAACTGCTCCTGCAGAGCCAGTTCTCCACAGTCCTCTACGTTTCCTTCTGCCTCAGGAGGAGCCCCCACTTCACAGCTGCTATATGGGCCCGTGCTGTTACACTAATTTGTGTGGTATGATTGCAATTTTGCTACCCGGAGCTTCTGCATGTTTAGGCATGAATAAAGCAGAAAAGCTTCAGTATTCTCCCTCACCAACTTTTCTTACACACAGGGATCCAGTTTCTGAAACACCGCAGTTGAGGCTGTGACCACAGTTCTGCCAGAGGCAGGAGAGGGTTGTGCTACTAAATCACAGCAAAACAGACCTCAATATGCATCCAGTCTTTAATCCCATCTGTACATTCCACATCCCCATTTTAAGTATTATTCCACATTCTGTATACTTGCCAAGACAATGTCCTATCCAGCTGCAGTCACAACTTTGTGATACCACAAGAGATAAAATTCTTTCAAGAGCGGTGGAAGACATACGAGCTAATTTTAATAGTGAAACCCTAAACCCAGCACACAGAAGAGACTGCCTCCGAGTCATCCCTGGAAAAAAACCCATAAAACCAATTCTGATCATTAGCACTGATGCAAACACCTTATTTAGTCATGGAATTTTTTGCCTAACACATCTGAAACATTTTTGAACACATAAAACCCTTCCTCACACGTAAGTATGTCCAAAGAAAAGTGAATTTAAAAAACAAGGACAGCTCTGAGATTTGTTTAAAAACAAGGAAGGAAAATGACTGGCAGCAAAAAGGAGAGAGAGAGACTAGTGGGCCTGCTAAGCTGTATACTTAGCAGTTCCGCCACAAAGGTTTGCAGGGTTTCAGGTCTCCAACAAGATTTTAACATGACTGTTTTTTTTCTCCTTATCAGCACCAGCTGCTGTGGCAAAGCAATTCTAAACATCCACCTTCTCTTCTGCTCTTGTCATTATTGTAGCCATGCCAGGATGGATGAATGTTGTACTACAATCCTCTGATTACTATTGTTTCTATGACCAATCTTGTGAGTCTTGGTGTATTTTAAAATCTTAACTCCTTGAGTTGTGTTATTGTTATTTCGACTTCCATTATTAAAAGAAGTTCACCTTTAAAGAAACAAATCTGTTAAATGAGAGCCTGAAAAGATTCAACATCAAAAGGCTAATGAAATGAACTCCCTTGATACTTTTATATGCCATTCTCATCGTATTTGGTGTATCTGATTAATGAGTGAGATTTGATAGGATCAGCAAAAATGCTGCCAGCAAGGAGTGAGCAGAGATGAGGGAACAGCAAAGGAGGGCACACACAAGCATAACAAGAAGCCTGACTGTGGACAGAGAGTGATGAGAAAAGAGGAACTCATCGGAAAGGACGACACAGCCTGACAGCTGACATAACTAAAACATATGAACTCATTATTTTTGAAAAATACTCCTCTTTTCTAGTAATACATCTCAGAAATGACTTCTCCATTATAAGCATTCATTTGTTAAAAAAGAAAGAAGAACAGTTATAAAAATATAAATCTTCTTTAAGGAATGCTTACCTATGTCTAAAATCTTTATTTCTTGGTGGGAGCAAGTAAAAAAGAACAGAAAAACATTATTAGACAAACATTCAGAAAGGATGTTAAAAGATGAGAAGAAGGCAACATTTACATCTGTCATTAGTGAAGTGGTGAATGATTGTCCCTTGTCCACTTACGTTGACCACGTACATTAACTCTTAAAATGTGCAGAATTATTAATTTGGGTAGATTAAATTCTCATATTTAGATAAGCATAGTTAAAATATTTTATGAGGGTAAAATGTTTTCACTTCATATTTATATACTTTTTCAAATGTTTTAAAATCTTTCGACTCAACTTTTTTTTTTGTTCCCAAAAGCATTTGCAAACTCAAACCTACACAATGTAAGAAATTTAAATTTATTCAATACTTTAATTTGCCACAGTAATTCATAACTCCAGAAGTCCAGCTTGAGAAAAAAACATACCTTAGCTCCAGAACACTAGTTACATTTCCAGATGGGAATATCCGCCGAACGTAGTTGAAATCCCCCACGTACAGACTGCCATCTATCCCACAAGCTAAGGCAACCGGAGCCAGTAATTTATTACCATCAGCTTGACCATTACAACTTGGACAGGAGATGCTGCGTCGTCTCCCGTTGCCCATAATGCTGCTAACAACTGGGGGTTGCTGAGATATAAATTGATTTTCACCATTCCCTTTGTAGAGGATTCCTGGCAGATAATACAGAAAAAAAAAAAACCAAAACCCAATAATGTTTGTAAGAACTCTGAATGTACATACATAAAATGATGCAAAAGTAGTCTAAATATTCTTTTAGCTGGTAAGTGTTAAGTTTCAGCACCCTATTTTTCTCACTACAAGTAACAACTTTATTAAAACATCTATAGATATGTTTAGGTCATAAACATGCAAACATTAGATTATCTTGTCCACAAAATTTAGTAGAAACACTAAATATTGTAGCTCTTAAAACCCCAAAATGTTTTCAGTTGTTATTTTTAAATGTTAATGATTTTATAGTTATAATTCAGAATAAAAATTGTCATGTTGAAGGAAATGTAAAGCATATTGATGAAAGGAAGGTCTGTGTTCCTACATCTTTACAGTTTTGAAATACCCCAGAAAGGACTGAAATTCTAATGTGATTTATAAAAAAAGTAAAAGAATATATTTGCAAATTGTATTTCCAAAGTCCTAGTATAACTAATTATGAATATCATGTCAAATGTAATCTGAAGTGGATTACTGTTGCAAATTGTAAATATTAATTACAGAGCCACTTCAAAAAGTTGTAGATTGCCTCAATTTTACATTATAAAAGATTCTTTACTCAGCTCACAACAAAAGTGTTCCTCTGGCAACAAAGTCTGCCTCAATACCATGTCTGCAGTTATAGGCAGTTATTAAAAATGTCAAAACAACAAAAAAAATGTGGTGCCAGGCCAACCTGCCTCTAAAACTTAATTCTGCTTTGAGGCATGAAAGAAGCAATAATTTTGCGAAGACAAAGCAATGTGCCAGCAGTATTTTTCTTCCTTATAGCCTACACAGGAAATCTGAGAGGAAAAATGGATGCTTTATGTTAAATCTCCAGTCTTGGGGGAAAGAAAAAAAAAGTATGTTAAAGTGTTGCCAGGACTCTCATTGTTCAATCTCATGATGAATCCATTAAAGTGTCCTCTACAAATGGTCAGCTATTACAGTTCTACTCGTAAGTCACAATATGTCTTTCTGTGATATAATCCATGTAAACCACGCGTCTCTTCGTACTATGCAGAGATCTAGGTTTTATTGATTGCGTGCCCAGAGTTTCATGCAGTTTGAAGCTAAGTGATACAGTAATCTTTTGAGAAGTTTATAAGAAATTTAAGATGTATTTCTCTTCCCCTTCTCACTCCCAAAGTGCACGATTTGTACTGAAAGGTATGAGAAAGAATACTTTGCTTTCCTCTTTAAATGTTTGAGGTGTCTTCACTGCTTTTAATGTTATAAAATGCAAAAGATTATAAATGTAAAACCAATATACAGAATAAAATTGGAAAATATGAAAATGGTTTATGGAAACCTAATGGCAAGTAATCTAAATAAGTAATCTAAATCAAAAGAGGAAGAATGTGTTTTTCATGAATAGTTAAAGCCAGAATGCATTAACAGTATACGAAATCCCCTCTCCTATGATTACATCATTTATGACAATCATGGCACTATAATTTTGCCAGAAATAGCTGAGTTCTACAATTTTCATCAGAGGAATTCTAGAAGTCAGCACAGTGCACTACTGCACCTGATTTATTCTGTCATTACCTTGAAAAATTGGTCCTTCACATTTCTCCTCTGTTATCACAGTCTAAAAGATGTACATTAGACTATTTACTGCAGTAGTTTGGATTTCTGCACAAACACTGTCTGCACTCTCTTCTGAATGGATTTATGCATCTCATCCACCTTGTCATTACAACTCTCCACTTGGTTTATTCAATTAGACACACGACACTTTGAAAAGTCATTACTTGTCAAATGTACTCTTAAACATAATTTAAAGCCACCATCAATTTACCTAGTGAACAGAATCAATCTTACATATGTGTTTATAATTATAGCTCTTTACATTTTTAGATGGATCACTTTACAGTAATTTGAACAGGTTTGTTGGGGGTTTTTTTTCCATTTTAAATTAGGTACAATGACACCTTTTCCCTTGATTTAGTTACCTTGTTTCCTTACCAGTCTGAAGAAATGCTTTAGGTGTCAACTACTGTGTCACACATAATAAGCCTGTGTGCTAGGGGAGACCTTCATGGGACATCAGGTACTGCAGAAGTGGCAATCTTCCTGATAATTACTCTGGATTCCTCTGTTGCATGAAAATCCAGTGCTACCAACTGCTACTTTAAGCCATGTGACTGTTTATTTCATCTTTCCTACATGCTTCCAGCCAAGTTTTTCCAAATTCCTTCCTGTTCAGCATTGAGCTGAGGTTTCCTTAGCATGGCACCCTGCAAACAGTTGCTGAGTAGCACGCTGGACAAACATACTTTGATGCCAAAGTTACTGTGCAACAGCAAGAGAGGAGTGAGAATATGAGCCACCAACAGCTCTGCAGACAGCAAGGTCAGTGCAGAAGCAGGGGGAAGAGGTGCTGCAGGTACCAGAGGTGAGATTCCCCTGCAGCCCGTGGGAGAGGACCATGGTGAGGCAGCTGTGCCCCTGCAGCCCATGGGGATCCATGGTGGAGCACATATCCACCTGGAGGACCCATGCCAGAGCAAGGAGATGCGCAAAGGAGGCTGTGACCCTGTGGGAAGCAGGGCCTCTGGACACATCGAGAGGAACCCATGCTGAAGCAGGTTTGCTGCCAGGACTTGTGACTCCACAGGGGATTCCCACTGGAGCCATCTGTTCCTGAAATACTGCACCCCACAGAGCAGACCCACACTGGAGCAGTTGTGAAGAACTGCAGCCCGTGGGAAGGACTCAGGTTGGAGAAGTTTGTGGAGACTGTCTACTGTGGGAGGGAGCCCATGCTGGAGCAGGGAAGAGTGTGAGGAGTCCTTCCCCTGAGGAGGAAGGAGTGGCAGAGACAGCATGTGAGGAACGGACCACAGCCCCCATTCCCTGTGTCCCTGCACCACTGGCAGGGAGGAGGTGGAGACTTCACAATAAAGCCTGGAAAGAAGGGAGGGGTGGGGAGAAGTTGCTTTTAAGATTTGGTTTTCACACTATTGTGATTTGACTGGTAATAAATTTAACTAATTTTCCGAGTCAATTCAGTTTTGCCCATGACAATGACTCCTGAGTGATCTCTCCCTGTCCTTATCTCAACACATGAGCCTTTTCTGTTTTCTCTCCCTTGTCCAGCTGGGGAGTGACTGGGTGGCTGTGGTGTCCAGTCAGAGTCAATGCATCACAGCATATCCAACACAGACTCTCTGATGAATTTATTCATGCATATGTATTTATAGGATGAAGAAGCATGACATTCAATGTAAATCATAGAAACACAGAATATCCTGAGGTGGAAGGGACTCACAGGATTATTGAGTCCAACTCCTGGCCCTGCACAGGACAAGTCCAGTAATCCCACCGTGTGCCTGAGAGCATTATCCTAACACTTCCTGCCAACTCTGACTGGCTTGGTGATATGACCACTTTCTGGGGACCCAGGGAAGCTCAAAGCATTTACCATATGCAAAATGTTCTGTAATTTCCTTTTTTAAAAATAACAGAGCAAATAGTTAAAATGTTTGAATGAAAGACCCGAAGTGCAGGCCAGTGCAGTAGTAGAACTATCAAAACCAAAATGAACTCCTTACCATTCTGAACATCCAGTACATGATGCTTATCCAATGTCCAACCACCCATATTGGAGGCATCCAGTTCATAACCCTGCAAAATGGCAGTCCGCTTTTCCCAAAGAGTTAGATCCAAGCAGGACTCGTACTCGTAACCTACAGACACTGAAATAACAGCACATGTCCTCATTAAGTACATGATCTCGTTCTGAGGAAGAGTTTAAAGAATGTGATTTCCTTGAACTACATACAATCTTTCGCTCTCCTAGGACACATGAAAATTCCTATGGCTTCTTAGGCATGTTGAAAATACTGACCAGAATCTTGGGTTATTAAAATATTTTTAGTTAATTAGAGTAAGTGAATTAAGACAGGTACAGAGGAAAGCCATTTTGTGATATAAGCCAGACTGCTATTGTGCTTTACTTAAAAGTGCACAGAGGTGCAGACTAAATACCATAATATATTATTAGGCTGAGTGCTACTTCATGAGAAGGAATAGAAGTCCAAAACGTCACTTTTCATGTGAATGAGAAGTGGTTTCTTTTTCCTTTTGAAGGAAATTTTTTCTCATAATTCAAAGCTTAGATTAGTATTTTTTAGTATGTTTTAATATCCACGGATATAATTTTATTTTGCAAAACGTTTTCTACTCAATGGATACAAGCATTTGAGGTGTGCTTCTGTATGTTCAGGACAACATTAGAAGTGCAAAAATCCTCCGTAACACATACCAACAGCTTCAGATAATCCGTAGACTCTCTGATTGTATGCATCAGTTTTATCCCATATGAAGGTGTATGCTAGATTTGGGGATGCAGGGAACCATTTTTGGAAAAGTCTTCCCACCACTGCCACCATAAGATGAACCTTCATTAAATTAAATGGTATAACAGATTGGGTCATAGTAATCTTCAGTACAGATTTATATCCTGCAGCCCTGGAGCTCAAGTATGATAACTTCAAATCAGTTCCTGGTATTGTTGTTTCTTCATGAAGCACCTATGCATTGTTAAGAGAAAAATACAGTATTTAAATTATTTGGAAATTAAACAAAACAAGGTGGCTAACATAAAAGGCTGCCTGACATATTACATGACAATCCACTAGGAAATACCATCTACATTTGGCTTTCATGGTTAAAAAAACCATGAATAAATAACATTTCATGCTTTTTCTAAAAAGTCAAGTCTAAATGCTTCATTATACTGAAGCTGCTTAGTTGGTACTTTCTGCTCAAGCATTTCAAAATTATCTCCTTTATTTTTACAGGGGGGGGAAAGGAAGCATGAAAAAACATTCCCAACTGATTTTTCCTGAAGAGGCAAAAAAGCATCTTTCATCTAAGTGAAAATTGTCCCTTATTATGCTGCCACCCATGTCCCAGCTAATAAAGGCATGTGTAATAAAGGCAGCAGAGCCTCTAAGGAGAGTAAAGCTTGAGATTTGGGTCGGGAAGCCTAATTGCTCCTGTAGGAGAAGGAAGAACTTTCAGGTATTTTATTATTTGCATTACCAGTGGATTGTAAATACTTTAAACCAGAGCATTCTTCCATTTATTTTGAAGATAGAGAAATAGCATGCCTCAGGGAAGTTTTTCCATATTTTCTGATCAATATTCACTACTCAGATATCAGCTTATCACTTTCACATTTCAGAGAGGTGGAATGAGTCAATTTTATTTTTAAAAGGTTCCTCCCCTCCTCTACCTTGTCATTTCCTCTGAGCTGAGCTTTTGTGGGTGATGGATGGATGTGGAATGTTTCTGTGTAACGTGGATAAAGAGAGCCTATATTGTTCTATGCCTCAGTCAGAACATAAACACTGCAGCCAGCACTTTGAGAGAACAGCTACCAAGTATCCTGGTTTATTGAAACAAACAAAAGCTGAAGAAAAAGAAGAAGAAGAATGTATCTAGACACATTTGTAAAGGTAGTGTTTCTTTGGTGGAGAGTGCAAAGGTTGCAAAGGATGCTGAAGCACAAGCCCAGAACCTTAGTGGTGTTACAGGAACATTCTTGGGAAGTAAATTTAGAAAGCTTTATTTTACTTTTCTGTCTCCTGGTTCCGAAGTCTGAAGACCAAACGCTATTTAGTATTAGTGGAAAGTGGACTTCAGGAAGAGCATTGTAACAAATACTAGGCTTAAGACTTAAGTGGGATCAAAACCTGGCTACTAAAGAAGTCCTGCAAGCTCTCTATGCTGGAGAAATCCTTGGACACTGCTTCCAAAAATTGACTGCGTTGAATAGGGTCAAGTAGTGTGGTCGATGCTCAAGGAGGGCAACAAGTGCTACACCATCCTCTATATTAGCATTTTTGTTGGCTTTAAAGAAAGATTTATACAGTATTAACTATACCCGCCTCCCTCCCAGTAACAGTAACAAAAAATCGGAAATACCATTTTGACTCACTGTCTGGCGTTATAATTATTTACATCTGATAGATGGAGACATAAAACTGTTTTTCTCCAGCAAGACTATAATAGAGCTGTAGGAAATAAAGTAGGAATTGGAAGATACAAGACAAATGAAATTACAAGTTTTAAATTCTTAATTCTTATTCTTTGACTATTTCTTTGTTCCCCACCAAGAACCTGGCATCACCGAGAAGAAATGTCAAGTAGTCACCTTGAAGGAGGTGAGATTGGCCTCATTTGTCTTTGTAAATCTAGTCTGCTTTCCCTCAGCTCAATATACAGACAGTGTCTAATCCAGAGAACAGGCAAATCCTTTCTACATGAACAAAACCACCTCTCTCTAGAGAGGTAAGTGATTGTGAACACATTCCTTTTCTGAGACTTTGAAGGAAAAGCACAAACCACCCAGGAATAAAAGACAAATTCCTCCTCAAGACATCAGCAGGACTCTCATATACTGCACATTAAAACTAGTCTAACAGATGGAGGTCTCTGTAAGCAAGAGGAGAAAAAGAAATAATACGCTTGTAATAGGACACAATTTAATGGACTTCAGCGGTCTCCTGTTACGACCATTGCTTCTTTTACAACTGCAACTGTGGAAGAGCAGTGTTAAACACATAGGTGGTCTTCCAGGACTCTTGGCTGAGATAACAGGCAATAAAGAGGACACCTTGAAGTTTCAATTTTCAAGAAATTCCACTGTGTATTTGGATTACTATCAAATTAGAAACTAGGACACTCATGCAGTTCTCAGCGAGGTTTAAAACAAAAGCTAAACCCCTATTATTAGTTTCTGCAGAAGCCTCAAATGCCTGCTGGAAATCTGACTTATAACTTCCTTTTTTCCATAAAATATCCCCTGTAGTAACTTATTTTCTTGAGAACTTTGGAAATGTATAGGTAAGGTTATGCAACTCAATCTCTGTCCCAGAATCAAGCACTACAAAGAGAATTAAACAGTTTAATGTTCATCCAAAAAGGTAAATCATCAGGCACAGCAGAGAACTCCTGTGGGAGCCATGACAACACATCAATTGTAAAGCAATCGGGAAAGTCACTGGGTATAAAAGTCACATCAGGAATCACCAACACAACCAAGCTGTCTGCACTTTACCTTTTCCAGACTGAGTATCAAACTATCTTCAGAAAGGCTGATACCCTAAGGGGACTGAGTTATTGCCCAACCACCAAATTCTAATGGCTGACATTTTACTTATGGATGATCAAGCTTCTCTTAAGGACAGCTATGAAATAATTAACTTAAGGGACTGAGATAAGGGTCACCTCAATCTTCACAGCGTTTGTTGTCCTGAGAGTTCAAGCTGGTGTCCGAGTCACACAAATTGTGCAATGCACCTTGTCTCTCATGGTGAGCAGGACTAAAGCTGTCCAGGCTCTAGAATGCTTTCCTGCTCCAAAACCTGACAGCATTCAACTGACATGCTCTGATGGTATTCAGAACACTGAATAAGTAATTCAGTTAGGGGGAGAAATGCCTGCTGCATTGCCGTGATTTTTTTTTTTGGCAAATTGAACAAATTCAATAGAGGATTTGAGGACAAATTTCACAAATGAATGCAAACTTTAGTCCTAGTGTCAGAAAAAGGTTGTCTGCTGAGAAGTAACAGCTGAGCTGCTGCATTAAAATGTAACATGATCTAGGTTTGAGAGGGGTAAAGATGGCATTTTTAGATACTGGCAACTGCTGCTATTACATAAAGGCTGAGATTAAGGAGTACCAAAATTATACTTTAAGTAGAAGCTGAAACTGCTCATTTCAAGATGGAAAAAATGTTTTCCTTTCAAAGAAAAAAAGCTTTCCCCTACAATTGAGGCTCTTAAATTAGTGTTTAAATCAAAGAGAAATAAAAAGGGGAAAATACTTGGTTTTTCTAGACTTAAAACATGGTTGAGGTACCACAGAGAAGAGGGGTAGGAAAAAGCCAGACACATGTAGAAATATAAAAATGTGTCTATAACAGAATAAAGAAAAAGGTATGTATAAAGTCTCAAACAGAATGCAAAAGAGAAGAAAACCATAAATTGTGCTGGAAAAGAAGGATGCATAAATGGACATACTTGGTTCTAAAAATAATCCCCATTTTTTTCTCAGTATGAACTTGAAATTCTGAAGATTTTAGCTAGGTGAAACTAGGATGCAGCATGCATTGAATACTGGGATATCTAGATATCCTATTGTTAGTTTAAATGTTAAAATAGGTTAATTTCTTTGCTGAAAATCTAGCCACCCTGAAATGACCAATAATTATTTTTATTAAGTCTTTGAGGCCCATATTTTGTCCTGAATTCCTCTGGGTAAATAAATTTTGCCAACTTCTGCTGCACTACTGCCAGTAGTGAGAGAGAGTCTGAGGAGAGGAACCTTGAATATATAATTTGAAGGAAAAACATCCAGTTTTCATTCTCTCATACACTTGAGGTGATGGAAACAAGCTGCCCAGGACCTGCAGAAGGCATCCTGCTAGCACATGTAACAGTGGATAATAGAAGTTTAGGAGAGGGAAACCCTCAAATACTCAGTTTCAGAAGTGCTCACTGTGACTCACATGTGGGTTTCTACCAGACCACATAGCAATATGCAGCAAACAGACATTTTAGGAAATAATTAGGAAAAAGAGAGCAACAGTATTACCTAAAACATAAAAGCAGCTCCAGCTTAACCTGATCTCCCTCATCTGCATGCAGTTTATTGTCTCATTCCACACTGATTTATCTCAGCTAGTTAAGTCTAGGCAAAGCATGGTAACTAGCAATTAACAGCAGATAAAATCATGCCTAAGCAGTCCAAATTTAGTTAACGTGTTATTATCAGCCCTCTTGAGTAATGATCTATTGGGTCTGTGATCACCTCTTTACCCACTGTATTTGTTCTTTCCCCTTGCTTGCCTTTTTTTTTTCTTCCAGTTTTCTTTCATGCTGCTCCTTCGGCACAGACTTTAATTCCCCCTCTGATCAATTTGGGATTCATAAGCCACTAAGTACACTCTTGGAAACGTTATCTCCAAGGGACGATGAAGCACTTCAAGGCATGATGATTACAGCAGCACATCATTTTCTCCTGTAGTATGAGGTAGTGAGTGCTGTCACAGCACACCAACAGGGTGGCTAATACTGACTGCAAGAACACAGGGAATGACTTCTTTCTCAGTGCCTTCCTCCAGTCTCACAGACTTTAAACTGGCATTGCCCCTTTTCATATGAAAAGATCAACAGCAGCTCCTCTGGAGCTGAACTTACAGTTTTGAATAGGACTTGGTTCTGCCCATTTTTTATGAGGGGAGTGATATTTTTGGGTGAGAGATTGCTGAGCATTATGCATTTCTGAGGGGAACCTGACCTGAAGGGGTACGTGCCAGTCACAGCTGTGCAGCTCCCACTTGCTGAAGCAGAAAATTACGTGTGGGAAATTTATGTGTGGGATAAGCAAGGAATATGGAAGAAAATATTGCTTCATGTTTTTTTACATAGTACTGAACTGGATTTTTGCATACATAACAAGAGTAACATTTTCCCTCACCATAAATCACCCATCAGCACCAACTGCCTAGGATCCACTGAGAATATCTTTCCTTCCAGCTGGTTTCCTAGGGAGAAACAACTTGACCCAACTGTCCTGCCTATCAGACCTCCTACCTCACAAATTTTCAACCAGGTAGACAATTTCAGCCACATTTTAAGTAACAGTAGAAATCTCTAAAGATAATTCAGTTCCTTTAGGTTTGTAAAAAGAAGGGTTCTGATAAGGAAGAAGTAGGCAATTTGGGATTCCCGTGAGAAAGAAGAAAAGGCTGAATGCAGTCTGTGAGGAAGGACTGGATGCGACAGACAGATGGAATTACAGCAGTGGGTGGGAATTAGTAGGAATCCAGACTTCATTAGTCCCACTGCTCATGAAATAACTTGTTTACCTAGACACTACAAGTGTTTTTTTTAAAATTTGTATTTTCTGACATTCTTCTATCGTAACTTTTTTTTCTTGATTTATATCTATCTAAGCCATTTTCCATCATTTCAGGAACTGAATCTATCATCTGTTGCCAAAACAAGTAAATCAGAGCTGTTGTTCAGTGGACTCTGTTTTGCAAATACTTTCTTTTAATTGACTTGCAGCTTTCAAAGGCACAGAAATGATAGTGAGGATAAAAGCAACAATTTCCTAGCACAGTCTAGATTTGTATGAGCGTTTAGTTGTAATTTTCTTACATCTTTCCTTTAAACCTGCTCCTACCATGAATTGCTTAATGATTTAGCTCTTTTCTTAAGAGCTCTGCATGAAAACATTTGAATACATTTTCCATGTTTCCCTTGAAGAGGCAAGGACATTTCTTAGTGAACATGAAAAAAAGTGCTCTATGTAATTATGACATTGTGAAGGTAGGGGCAAGAAAAAGAGAGAGAAAGAGAAAGAAAAAGAGGGAGGCAGAATGAGGACTGTTTCACTAGGAAAAGTTCAAAAACCAACATTGAGACATATATTACTTCTTAAAATGCAACTGGAATGCTTTATGAGCTAAGAGATTAATCATTGTATTAGTGGTTATTATTTGAGATGGAGGAATCTAATACATCTATCTTGGAAAAATTAAAAAAAAAACCCATTTCATCCACAGTTTTTTCCATTTAAATCAAGGTTTGGATGTTAAGTCTTACTTTTTTTATTACAAGTTCTGAAGAATTTGCTTAGACCACAAGCTCACTGGCCTGTCCTCAGTGTTGCAGAGAGTTCTGTCAGTTTATGAAAATCTGTGTGTCATGCTATTTATTAGGACTAAACAGATAATTCAAACTGTGTGTGTCTTTAGGACACAGTGGAAAAACACCTTTTGTTTTCAGTCTCTGAGGTGACTTCTAACAAGAGGTCAATCCTAAAAGGCCAATGTACTACAGTGTGTCGTTTCTATGGGCCAGTGCTTGGATGCTGAAGACATTCTGTAAATCAAGTGATGCAAACAAATGTAAAACCAGACACTGGTGTACATGCAGTTTTCTTACTTTTCTTTTTCAGGTGAAATTTTAAAAATCATCCCATAGAACAAATAAATTGGTCTGAAAATAATCACATGTTGCAAATTCTTAGCACTTACTCAGAATGACTTATTTTTGGACAGCAGTGCACCGTTTTCATTCTGGTTGCTGAACACTAACCTGGGACAAAATTGTGTTTATTTGAAGCACACCTTACCTGTGTCTCTGGGATGATAGGACTATCTTCAGGAGAAATTCTAAAGAAGGTGGACAAAGGCGATGACACGATAACAGGGTTTGGCCTTACAAATCCGCTTAGATCACAACTCGGAATGTCATTCTCTTCCTTCTTCATGACAAGGGTATCCATGACATAAAAGACATTCCAGGGAATCCATACCGTGTGATACTGTGTCAGGAACGGTGATCGCTCAAACACCAGTGTCAGAGAGGCACCACCATTCGCTACCAAGTCAAACCTAGGAAAAAACCCCAAGAGGGCTAGCTAGTCAGCAGATTCCCAAAGCCATCAACAGCCTCTATTTTACTGATTGATTCTTCATTGCACTGTAATGCTCTGAATGCAGAATGGCTCTACTGGGAACAATGGAGAAATCAATTAAATTATATTACCTTATACTGCACAGAGAGAACAGAGAGTTTGGGATGCTGCGTTTAAATTAAGCAAGTCTTTCTACTTCTGAAGTATGTAATAATCAGCATGTTTTACATTTGAAGAATGTACTAAGTACGACTTTAGTCAATCAGTTTGCTAATGTCTTTTTTTCCCATCATTTTATTATTATCTCAGTTTTACAAGCAGCTCTTCAGTAACACCTTTGCGTCTTTATGACTTACAATTGCTTCAAAATGAACTTACATTCCGTCCTGGCGAGTGATTGTATATCCGTAGTCTGGATAGTGTAGAAAGGAAACATTGACTCCAATGAGTGGTGTTCCATCAGCAGTTAATACTTGGCCTCTTATGACAGATGCAAGACTATGAAAAAAATGCAGGATCAAATTACAAGTTTGGGTTTTTTTGTTCTTTTTGCATGAATAAAAGCTAGTGAGTGAACACACACACACACATCCACCCTCACCCACCCACCCCTCTCCACATGCTATCAACTATCATTTAAAAAACATTCCTTAAGCTCTAACCCTTTTACAAGGTCACATAATTTACACTATATAAACAAATGCCTCAAAATCTGTAGATAATAATTTTGTTTCAGTATTGTTGATTTTACTTCGGTTTATTTTGTCTGTACTGAGTTACTAAGACCAGAAATTAAGTGAAGAATTTTAAGAACTTATAAAACTCTAGATGTTCTCACTGTAAGTCATACCTCTGGCAGACTCTTAAAGAAAAATGTACTTTTCAATTAGTATCAAAGCAATCTGTAAAACTGCAGGGACTGTGAAGTACAAAATTTAAAAGAGCAATAAGGAACGTTGGTGCAACAACTTTTAATCAACTGCTGTGCCCAAACACATTAATGCTGTTAAATTACTGCAAACGCAGTAGTTGTAGTGTAAATCATCTTCTTTCACTCAGTGAGATCCCAGACACCTGCTTCCTGTTACTGGCTTATTTTCAGGTCATTACTGCTTCATAGAGCACCAGTCAAATAGTTTCTGCAATTATACTGTCGTGCACTTAACAGTTCTATTACATTAATTCATAATTTATATTATTTAGTGAGCTCAGTTTAAAAAGTGCAGCTTTGCTTTTCCTTCTGAAGTGTTTTCATTGCTTTGATATATTTCCAACTGTGCTAGCCCAAATCAACTGGTTAAATAAAGATTTATTTCATCATTAATGAAGTGCCCTGTTAGAATACAGACACTAAGCATGGCAAAGACCTTCTGTAACCTAGTGGCACTGGTAAATTGAATGTTGCAGGAAATGAGACAAAACAATTTGATATATTAAGAGAAAAGGTCTTAGCTCAAAATCCACACCACGAAATTTGCAGTCATAGTGGATCTTCTCCTCACACGAATCTCACACTCTCCACCTTCTTTTGTGTTCATGGGTGCAGATGAGTCACGCTCACCTCTTATTAAAAGGGCTTTCCCCAGGTATGACGTGGGTGCTGTCGGCTCCGATGAGGAAACTGATCCGGTCATAAAACGCTTTGGCAGCTTGCTGAGATGGTGACTGTTGGCTTTGGCTGATGATATCTTGGGGATCAGGCAGTCCACGACAGTAAGGCTGGTTTTGGCAAGAACTCTGCAAACAGCAGTCAGGATCCATACAGTCAACTAGCCCATCTGTTGGCAGAAAGTCACACAAATGAACAAACTCTTCCACCTGCCCCTGTGCATTGGAACGAGCCAGCCAGCAGGGAGACTAAAAGAATTATGTAGTATGAAAGAATACTCATAATTAAGATTTTAATGAATTCACTTTCAGTTAAAGATAGAGAGTTTGTTTCCACTGAGTTCTTAAACTCCCATGGAAATCCATGCAAGCTGAATATACTCAGTATGATGTAAAAATGAACCCATTTATTCCACACTTTCCTAAAAACATGTTGAACAAAGCAGAAAATGAAAGCACTCAAGCTCTGCATACACTGTTAACTTATAAATATTAAACATTTTAGGTGGGCCTAATTAGCTTTTATGTGAGGCTATTTGGCTTGCTAGAGAAGAGAAACAAGTAACTCCCACTCTGCTGTTTTCCTCAAGTTTTTTTAGGATATCTATGATGCAAGTAGCTTTAAATATTTCACAACATGTATCAAGGTGGATTCCTTTATACCTTGACAGAAAGATTTTGTTGCTAGTGGCAAAGGCAATTTCCACAAGTTTTTTACATGAAAATGTATGAGAAAACAAAATCTGTATTTAACATTTAGATTTTATTCTGAATAAACTGATGGGAAATGCTGGCCAGTATAAACAAGATTTAAACACATGGGTGCTTTTGCGCTTATGTGCTGAAATATTCCCATGTGTGGAACATTAGGTCTGTCACATCACTGGAAATCTAATTTGGTGAAAGATTAAAATCAAGATCAAATTGATAACTACTAATTTGCTGTAAGTAAAGTCATAAGGAAAATGAGCCTGGAAATGTCAGCTACAGAAAATTTCTAGATGAATGTAATCTGGTATCACAGAGCTGATAATTGTTTCCCCAAAAGAACAGCAAGACTGAAATAGCTCAAACATTTTATTATTCCATTTAGATTAGAGAGGGAGCTTGCTTGCTGCACTGAACTGAAAAATATACCGATGCAGCACTCAGAGGAAACCCATGACTGCTTGTCTCACAAAAGAATCTGTCTTTAGAGTAAAACTTCTTTCTGAAGGGAAAAATATAATCCATTTTTGTTCAATCATATGTTGAAAGAGTGTAAGTAAACAGAGATCTTCTAAAGGTATTCTTCTAAGTATTGCTGTGCTATGTGGATCAGTTAGAGGACTGGCAAAACAGTAAAGGAGTGGGATTTCTGTTCTTTCACACATCTGAAATTCTTATTTAACTTGGCTGACTTTGAAATCAGTTCAGGGAAAATAAAAGGGATGAAAAAGGCATCATTAAGTATATCAAAGTTTAAACTTTTTTAAGAGACAAGAAAGCACACTGATTTTTCCTGGGATGAGGATATGCCAGAGGGTCACGCTGCCATTTAGATGGACACTGAGAGGCTGGAAAAATGGACTGACAGGAACCACATGCAGCTCCCCAATGAGAAGTGATAAGTCCTGCACCTGGGGTGGAACAACCTCCTGCACCATAACATAGCTTTGTGGAGAAGACCTTGGGAGTCCTGGTGGACACAAAATTAACACGAACCAGCGACACACCCTTGCACCACAGAAGGTGCCAATGCCATCCTGGGCTGTGTTAGGAGTGGTGCCAGCAGGTCAGGCAGGGTGATCATTCCCCTCTACTCAGCACTGGTGTGGCCACACCTGCACACACAGCTCTGTGTGCAGGCTGGGCTCTCTGGTACAAGGGATATGGAACACTGACCTAGAGAAAGCTCAGCGAAGGGACATGAAGACTGTTAAGGGCCTCACACAGCTCTCCTATGTGGAAAGGCTGAGGGAGTTGAGACTGCTGAGCCTGGAGAAGAGAAAGCTCGGGGGGGATCTCATCAATGTGTACAGATACCTGATGGGAGGGTGTAAAAAAGTCCACTTTCCAGTGGTGCCCAGCAAGAGGAAAGAGGCAATGGGCACAGACTGAAACACAGGAAATTTGGGTTGAGCAGCAGAAAAACATTTTTTACTGTGAAAGTGGCTGGATACTACAACAAGTTGCCCAGGGAATTTGTGGAGTCTTCATCCTTGGAGACATTCAAAACCAAACTGGGCACATACCTGAGCAACCTGCTCTAGCTAATCTGGCTTTGAGCAGGGGGTGCGACTAGATGATTTCCAGAGGCCTTTCCAACCTCAGATAGGCTGTGACTCTTGTGATTTTCTAGTCTCGTTCTTGTAAAATATGAAACTCTTTCCTAGCTGAAGTACTGACCTCCCTTGTTGGTTTTAACTCCAGAAGCCTGGATCAGTATCAAAGCTAGGGGTACTGATGGTTAAAAGAATAGTTTTGGGGTTTTATGTATCTGGATGGTCTCCCATGCAATATCTGGTGCAGTTGCCAAAGAAATGCTCAAATTTCTCCATTCATCTTTGTTAGTTTATAAAAAGCAAATGTACATCTGGAGTATAGTCTGCAGGTCATAAAACTGCATGAGATTGACACCTTCTGAACTAATCAGCTGGAAATGCATTTTTACAAGCCTCTCCACTAACATCAATCAGAGAAAGAATCTCATTTTCACCAGCCAAGATACAGGGATATGCTGTTTGTTATTTTCCTGTGGAGCTTATCAGTAACTTGCCCAGGCGAGTGACGGATGGTTATGAATCTGGCTCCTTATAACTTGAGAAAACATTTTTCATTCTTTCTCTGTACTTATGTGGCTAGAGCTATCTAGTACCACTAAGTCAAGTACTCTATTGCACTGTGTGAAGCAGAGTAAAATTTCCTTTCTGAAATGGCTCTGCAAAATTATTGATGAATTTTGTTTAGCCTGAAAAATATGAGACTTAGCTCAACAGTGCCTTGTCAGTTGTATCACTCAAATATGACAGTGAAATTATAAAGGAAATAGAAACTCCTACAGGCAGCTGGACAGTCATTATCAGTCTCAGAAGGCTATTTATGTTTTCTTGTTCTAGATGTAAGTCGTTCTACATACAAAAGACGTAATGACTGCTTTACTGTTTTCTTCCTCAAAAGCTAAAGTCTAGCTGTAAAAATCTTGACAAATGTTACTTCTACCTTTGTTGCAAAATGCATTGAATTGCAATAGAGCATGGACTGTTGATAAAATTGCTTACTTGGAGAGACTCAAAAAGCCACCAAACTCTGCTCTTGTGAGACCCCAGCTGGAGTTCTGCATCCAGTTCTGGGACCCCCAGTGTAAGAAGGACATGGACCTGTTAAAGTGAGTCCTGAGGAGGCCAGGAAGATGACTGGGGGCTGGAGCACCTCTCCTATAACAGGCTGAGCGAGTTGGGGTTGTTCAGCCTGAGGAAAATAAGGCTCCAAGGAGACCTTGCAGCATCCTACAAGTACCAGAAGAGGGCCTGCAAGACCTGGAGAGGCGCTTTTGACAAGGGCGGATGGTGATGGGACAAGGATGAATGGCTTTAAACTGAAAGAGGGCAGGTTTGGATTAGATATAAAGAAGAAATTGTTTACTGTGAGGGAGGCGTGGCACTGGAATAGGTTGCCCAAAGAAGTTGTGTATTCCCCATCCTTGGAAGTATTTAACACTAGCTTGGATGGTGTTTTGAGCAACCTGGTGTAGTGGGAAGTGTCCCTCTTCATGGCAGGGCGGCTGGAACTAGATGATCTTTAAGGTCACTTTCAACCCAACCCATGCTATGATTCTGTGATTGGATGAGAGGAGTCAAGACAGAGGATCCCCCACAGTGATGTCTAAAAAGCAAGATGTATCAGTGGGACTGTTTGCTGGTAGGAAGAAAAATAGAGGGACAAAGTAAGTCTTGGGCAAAAGATCTGCCAGTGTCAAGGGGAGATGGTGGCCAAGGACCTACATAAATCACATTCTTGATCTGGCCATCTCACCAGGACAGTTTTGATGACTGGCAGACTAAGGCAGGAGACGGGAAAGGAAAGAAAACTATAAACAAACCTCAGTTATCCTCACATACCTCAATTTTGCAACAGGCTACAATGAATGGACTCAATCTTAGACATCAAAATGACTGCTTGTAGGAACAGCTGGTCAGAAAAACCACAAAGGCACAAACAGTCCTTGATTTATGCCTAAACAGTGTGCAAGGACCTTGGTCAATGTTACTAATGCAGGACCTTTACAAGCATACCTATAGTGTACTGAAATTCTGCTTCACTGTTGAGTGAAGAATCCTAAAATATAAATTGTGGGGCTCCAAATGAGTTCTCACTCTAGAAGGAAATCTCGGAGCCACTGTGGATAAGTCCCACGGATATATGAACCCAGCATTCACCAGTAGCCATAGATGCAAACAAAAAGCTGAAGAATAATGAGAAGTGTTGGAGCACAAGCCAGAGAACATGAGCATGCCACTGTATCACTCCTAGTTCAAGCAGATACTTCCTGAGACTCCCTCAGCTTGGGTTATCTTTGCACTTAGCAACTCTTCTGACATTCAAAACATTCTGTGGCAGTAATTTCTTACTTTAATTAGCAGCCTGTTAATATACAAAAGAAAATATAAGTTCACATCTACCCTATTATAATCTTTTGCAAAGCAATTGCTATTAGCCACTATCAGAGAAGAGGGCCTGGTTTAGGCAATCTTTAGGCTGAATTTGTGCAATCCTGTGACAATGTTTGCCAGGAACAGGCTGCCCTAGACTATGCAGGTAATTAAAGAACCACAGTAGTGCTAAGTATGCTTTGCTTTATTACAGTATTTATTTTCGTTTCAGCAAAAATAGAATATTAACGATCCCTTAAATCTTGCTCGTGCAAACCTGTAACTAAGTAATTGGATAGGAGCAAATAAAAAGCAAACTTAACTCAGGAATCTGTTCAATAAGGACCCATCTAAACTAAAGAGTAAACAGTGACTCTTCCTGTTTCTTATTCTTCCTACAGTGGTAACAAAGCATGGCCCACTTTGTTAAAGTATAATAGTGACACATTTTTTTCCCCAAGAAGTTAGGCTTATTCCACCCACAGACAGCTCTGACTTCCCTCTCCTCACAAAGTCATCAGGAGTATAATTCAGGCTAAGATCTGCTTGTTGTACACACTTTCCTTGTGTACTGCTAATATATAAAGAAAAACCTAGTCAAACACAGGGGAAAACAAAGAGTGAGCCTTAACGAGAAAGGAAATGACTTCCAAGACTCTGAAAAATCTGTATTAAAAGGAAGATAAGTAATAATCATCCCATCATATGTCAGTAGTATCTAGAAGGGAAAATACTCAGGTATGCCTTGATGTCATTAGAATTTCCTATGGAGAATATTCCCATTGAGATCCTTTGGATGCTCATGTTCACAGAATTTGAATAATCAGTCCCAGAAAGAGCTAAGAATCAAAGGAACAGCAGACACTTTTATTAATGAACTGTGCTCATATTAATATATGAAATACCTTCTACCCAGTGTATGATAAAGCATAAACACTAACCACAGCATATCAAACAGACAATAACTGAGATAACTTAAATTACATAACCACTGAGCCTAAGTGAGATGTAGATCACACTACCCGCAGTCATACTATAAATGCAGCACAAGTGCTCAGATAACCTAATCTCCCACAATAAACAAATACAGCAGAAGAATACTTGTGTCATTCCCTGTAGCTGTCTGAAATTTTAATGTCTTACTTGGAGATTAGTGGGCTGGTGGCAGGAAAGGGAAGAAATACTTCTTCTCTTCCCAGGTAGCTTACAGCAGAGACTTTCTTTCCCTAGTTGTGTTAGGTATACTTCCATTTTTAATTTGATTTAGTTGTTAAATTTTAACCCTTCTCCTCAGCCACAAAGACTGAAGTGAATATGCTCTGTACTCCGGCATATAAATTAAAACAAGAGAAATGCCATTGACAAATTGCATAATACAGGTCAATCATGGCAAAACAAGTGCTTGGCCAACTCCTTCCTTATGCACAAAGATGTCCATAAAGGCAATAATGAAAAAAGAAAATGAGAGAGAGAAAAATGCAACAAAATACCAGCATTAGCTATTTTTTCCCCAAATTGTTCTTTCTTCTTTAAGTCATCCTGTTAGATTGTTCTGCTCCAATTCCTTGTTCCTTTTCCCCACAAAAAGCTATTATTGCTTTTGGTCTGAAGGAGCAACTTTTCTCTTGTTCCATTTCCATGCATTCCTTGTTCTTCCTCCTGGTGCTCCATTACCTGCTCCTGACTCTAGCTCTCATACGTCACATCCTTATATGATCTCTAACATTTACTGAACTTGTTTCAGTCTATTATTGGGCTTTCAATGTCTTCTCCTGGTTTTTTTCCTACACAATCTATTTTTTTCTCCAAGTTCTTTATGCTTCCACCTAGTTTCTCCTCCTCCTTGCTTTGTCTCTCTTCATGTTTGCAGGTTTCTCTTTTTTCCTTATCTTGTAATTCCTTGTCGCACCTGAAGTTAATTCCCCAAACAAGCACATCTCTGTGTGGAATCTGGGTCAGACTGTTTAGGCCCCTAAGTATGGAAAAGTGTCTTAAAATATATAATATGTAATGGAGAAGAGTGAAAAGCCAAATGACGTGAACAGTAATAAACCGGAGCACAGTTTTACACGTGTTATTTATTTTCCTCAGGAAGTAAATGCTGCTGTTATTTATAGTTCGTGATGTCTAAGATCCCAGCTGCACCAGGGATATGGGAGGAAAGAGTCAACCAGCAATTGCAGAGGCATATGCAGTCTAAAATGGAAAGACAAAGTCCCAGATGACTTTATCATTATCCAGAGGCCCTAATGGAGTTTTTATCTCTTCTCTGAATCTGAAGGTGTTAAGCAAAAAGAATTGATGAGAGGAAGGGAAGACAGACAGACAATAAAAGCATTATGCTGATCCAGTATTTGACTGCATTCACATTTAATCTTGTTTTTGTGGGGTTTTTTTATGTGATTCTGGAATTGTGCTAAGTTGCAGCCCCTCTAGCTTCCCTAGACTGCAACAATAATTGTAGATTGATTCCTTAAGTTAGCAGTCCTGCCTGCATCTCGCTGCAGATTGTTACCTGTCACCTGAATGACAGACTGTGGAAAAGTAAGCCAAAAAAAAAAAAAAAAAAAGACTACTGGGAGCATCCTGTCAGTTACCTGAGCATTCACAGGCTATGGAGAGGTAAGATCTCTGCAGGCTGGGTAACCAATTGTTTCCAGCAATTGCACCATAGTTCAAACTGTAAACTCCCAGTTCAGCCTATTCTCTTGGGACAACTTCCTTGTGAGGTCACTGAAAGTTTGAACTCCTTCCTTTTTTCCCCTCTACAACAGTTCACCGAGTTGAAACTATGTTTTTTTTCCAGTATAAAAGAACACTGCAGGGAAACTAAGGTGACACCCACCTTTTTCTAAGTACACATCTCATCTGTCATATGCAGCTTGTAAGGCTTTGCTGATACGCCTCAAAGAAGCACTGAAGACCATGGCATGTTCTCACAGGCGTCAGAGCGAGTAAAATGTGTGTACGGTTCTCATGGCAGTATTTGATCACCTGACTGAAAAATCTCTATTCCTCAACATGTTCTCCCCAGAGTTAAAGATCCAGTTGGTGTCTCTTACCTCCTTCGTTGTCCTTACTGTCAGTGCAGAGAGTTTCCATGGCTACGTCACAACCTGCTCCCCTCCATCCTGGCTGGCAGACACAGTGCCAGCCATTTTGGTCCAGTGTGCATCTCCCATTGCTGTTGCACAAACCAGGGCAGCCCTCTGTTGAAACAGACAAAGAGAAATCACAAGTGATTTAAATATTGTACTAATATAAAAAGAAAAAAAAATACGAACAAGGGACACTTATTGGGAACAGGCCTTAAGAACAGCACAAATACTGTAATTGCACATGGAGTGGAACAGCAACATTACCTGGGGAACGTAATTCTTAACAAAGTGGCATCTTTGATTGGCCTGACACTTGAGACACCACTTACCTGTACAGGCAGGAAATAAATGCACCAATCCTCTAAATACCTGCAGGCCAGACAAAATTAAGTTTGGTTTTTTAATTTTTTTTTTTCAAAGTAACAAGAGATGAGTGCATAGTGCAAACACAGCTGTGTAAAATTATACATTTTTCTGTGCTCATAGAACAGATCATTATTTGCTCTATGCAGTACTGATTACTTACTGGAACAAATGTTTAAGCTCCCTGTTACTATGAACAAATCCCTCCAAATTCTTAAGTAGGGAAAATGGGTATGATTTTAGGCAAGTAATAAAAGAGAAGGTTAACTTTATCTGGTCTCAGAGTTGCCGTGTATTCATGTGAAATTACAGTGTGTTAAATAATTGCACAAAGTATAGGCCAGTTTTAATGACTATACTTTATGCCAAAAATACATTCCTTTTCACAGAATAAGCAAAGCCCAGGAAATAGTGAAGCAGCTTAGCATCTATTCTAACAAACATTAGGATTCAGGCTGCATACGGATGGGACAGGACCAACAGGATTTCCAACTTAATGTAATAGCTGTGCGTATTTGATTACTTAGGACGGACAAAATGAAATACCATAAGGACCACAATAAACATTGATAGACTGAACAAAAACACGGTAGTGACGTGCTTCAAGACAGATAGCAGAGAGTGATTTTTTGTGACAATCTCCCTAAGGCTTTTGTGCTGTTACCTTTATATCCTATCTTGTCTGCTTTTATGGCCAAGGAGGGAAAATTTGGGAAACAATTAACATAATTTAATATATCCAAAATCGATAATTGTTTTCAGTCTAACATTGCATTAAAAAAAACAGTAGCTGTCACTTCCTAGTGATGAAATCTGGCATGCAGCCAACATGATCTGTATGAGGATGACAACGCTATAAATATGTAGATTTCGGTGTTCCTTATCTATGACTATGATAAGACACTGACAGAAGCAAGTACAGATATGGCACTAAATATCTCATGAGAAGGTGGCTACAAATCAGATATTTCTGCACACAACAATTTTCTGTAAACGTTCATCCAAACCCCCTAAGTAACTGGGTAAACAATTATTCACTTTTTAGAACACCTGTCTTTGTGAACTAACCTACTGATCCGTTTTGGTTAAGCTTAGAGCGGGTTTTCAGAAGTAAGTTGTTTCTTTCTTCTAAAGAGTTTTGAATTTACTGACTCCTTTTAACCATGTAGCTTCAAATTATAAACATTTCCAGAAAAAAGTTATAAAGGGTGCTTAACTCTTGCCAAATCACTCTTAGAAGAGAATCAGGAAAACCTCTTGTGAGGAAGGATGGGGATGCTACAGTTATGGATATTGTGCATCATGCCAGGCTGAAATTAGTCTTGCTACTTTTATTCTTTCAGACTGCAGATGCTAATAGTATTTGTTAATGTACTGAGATCTATTTTTTTCCTAATATTTCTTCTATTTGCCTTATGGAAGACTTACATATATAACTGCAATACTGACAAAGCAATTTAGGAGTCAACTGGGTACACTCAAGACTTATTGTGTGAAAGCCTGGATATTGCCATCAATATTGCCATATTCCAATGAAAAAAACACAAGGAATAGAGAAAGATACTCAGGGAAAGAGGGGTAGGAATATTTTAAACATTTTTCTAAATAAGTTTTTCACCATAACTGAAGATACAAGAATCTTTGCTGTTTCATGTAAGGTTTTTGTGTCCTTGAACCTCTTAATTGAAAATGTTGCATAGACCATATAAGATTTTTCTAGACTCATACAAGATACAAGTCATAATTTCCTATAGATTTTCTACATTCAGATAATCAAAAGCTTAAAAGTCTCGGGAATTCTACTGATCTGACAGTATATAAACACACACATCTGTATAATTAATCTGTTCTTTAGAACTAATGACACTTGTTCTATGACAAGAATATCACTTTTCTTTGTTTTCTTAATATTTAGGGTTTTGTACGTAGAGGTCCAATGACAAAACTAACAAAAAAAAGGGTTCCAAACAGCAAATGAATACTATCTTCAGTTACTGGTTCAGATTAAATCTAATACATGTATACAGTTCGTATATAAATGTATAATTACTCATAAAGTGTTACCATATAACAGAAGCAAAATTTTGAGATGAGTTGAAAGCCATATGAGTTATATATATAATCCATGGAATGTATGTAAGAGAAGATTCTTTTGCCCAGACTAGGATGTTTTAAACTATATATTAATATAAAAAAACCCAAACATGTAGACATAGGCATGTCAAAGAACAAATATACAGTACCTTTCACTATCTTATCCAAATAGTGAGCTTGAGAATTAAAAAGAAAAAAAAAAAACAGACAGACATTTCAGAAGTGTCACATGAAACAAGAATTGTTCAGAATTCACATGCAAATCAAGCAGGTGCACCTGACATGAGAGGTCTTACATTACAAAATGAAAATGTATTTCAAAGCTTTTAAAAATGCAAGAAATTCTCTTTCCAGCAAACATCGTCATGAATCAATGAAACTCTTTCAGAAAGTAGGCCTGCAGAAGCAAAAGGGATGCTACCTTTCTGAGACTACATTTTCCTCTGACATCTCTTCACATGCTTTGATTTTTATATATAACAAAAATATAATCAAAGCTGGTTAAAAAATTCAATTTTCAACACAACATAAGAGCAATTCCTTAGCTTATGAGCTTTAAAACACGAACCATGCGGGAAGATTTTTGATTTGCAGGTCACTCATGACACTGACAGCATAACAAGCATACTATCTTAATTCTCAATGGGTTAACAGGATTTTTAGGAGGATTTTTTTCTTCCGCTTCAATTCAGTCACAGTTATTCTTCTGAGCGCACAAACCAAGTATGTAAAATAAGCTGTATTGTAAATATGGGGTGGAAGAGGGTGTAGTGGGGTTAGTAGCATGACGATCCATTTCATTTTGAAAAGCAGGTGAAAATTAAACTCAGGCTTCAGACGTATAAAAATAAATAACATGGTATATACAAGAATAGCAAGACTTTTTTTTCGTAAGTTATGACACTTAAAATTTCACAAAAGAATTGAGGAGGCAGATGGATGAATGACATACAGAGCATAAGATGGATTTCAAGCAGCAGGGCCTACTTTTAATCCATGAGACACAGCACAGATGGGTAACATATTCCCTCCTTCCTTCCAGGAGACAGACATCAACCGCAGTTGTGTAAAAGGGGTTAATGCCATATAGCAAAGCCACCAGGTCCATTGGAGGCTACCAAAGCCAGCCAGCCACGCCCAAGGAGACGGGACACCACAGACCACTGCCGTGGGACACGACAAGTTGAGCCAGGAACCTTGGATACAATCCCCTGGTTTTGCTGTGGACAAGGTCTCTCAACACAGCCCTCACAGGCTCTCTTTCTTTTAAAATCTGACTTTCCTAAATCCCTGATGGATAGTGGCCCCTGTCTGGCAAGTTCTCTGTCACTTGCTAGGATCCCTTTGGATGGGTAACAAAGGTATTTCCAGCTATAGCCTTTCCTCCAGTTTGGATGAGCCAGAACAAAGCTGCTCTTGAGTCCAAGGAGGGAGGTGATAAGATACATATTAAGAGGCAGAGTCACTGCTACAACTAAGAGGGGGAAACTTTCTAGTCCCTTTTTCTTGAAGAAAGTGTCAGGCATCCACCACACAGCCTTTTGTTTTTTCCCCTCTATAATGGTAAGGTTAATGCAAGACAAAGTAAGATGAAAACATCAATAACAGAACATTTAGAGCAGCAGCAACAAACTAGGTAGCTTTTCACATTAACCACAAACAAAAAGGAAAGTGATACAGCTACATTTCAGGGTGGATCAAATTCTTCTCCTACTCATCCAGTATAATTCCCCTTGCCCCTACACAGCTTAAAACATGGTTTAGTATGTGTGCAGGAAAAATCAAGCTTTATTTCATAAAATGAAAGCAATCAGGTCTGTCTGGGGAATGCATCTGTCCACCAGTAAAACATTAAATGCCTCTACAAGTGTAAGGAGAGGTAACGGAATATTAAAAAAAAACGCCTAGGCAACTGAAAACAGTCCCTGCAATCCCAGGCCCCCAAGAACTATTTACTTTCAGAAATCCAATCTTCCTTAACAAAAAAACCCGAACCAACCAACAACAACACAACAACAACAACAAAACAACAACCAAAAAAACCACCCCAAAACACAAGAGAGATTAAGAAAATACTCTTTAAGATTTTTTTGTATCCAGCAGTCTTATAAGAAGTCAGTTCCAAACCACAAAACTATAATGCTCAGAAAACAAGTTCTACCTTCCAGCATCCCTTTACTCACGGTCAGTTGACATTAAGGACAACGTTAGAAACTATTTTTGTTAATATGCAGCATTGTGGAAAAATCATAAAGCAGAAAATGAATGACCAAAAATCGTACAACTTTCAAGTGAAGTTTAACTAGCCATGCTGTCTCCCTTATCTTCATGGCACTGCAACTGAAACAGGAATGAACCTGTGTGGAAATACAAAACACAAGCCCTTTTCCCCTCTGTATAGACAGTTCCAGGTGGGATTTGGAGCGCTTCACTAGGATGGAGCATCCCAGCAGGTGCTCCTTGGCAAGATACTTACACATCTGGCACATATATGTTATTTTATGTCCTTAAGAAGTCTAATTACAGACCAGGCAATATATATACAAGGGTTTTCTTGCAGAGTTTAAGACTGTGCCACTTAAAATCTTGCTATTATTTCCAGGAGTAGAGGGACTCTACATAAGTCCAAATGGAAAAAAGAAAAACAAAACTGAAGATATAAGATTTGTACATTTTCTAGGCTACTCAAAAGTCCAAGAAGATCTAAGTGGCATTCAAAATTCATACAACATAAAATACAAATGATGCCATCAATCTGTGTGGGTAAATATGTGGCAGATAAATGATTATACAAAGAACTGGTAACAGTCAGGCAAATTCACATTTAACACAGCATAGTTCTTAACCAGCCAGAACTCTGACTTTTTTTTTTTTTTTTTTGATTTAATGTCTCCCATTAGTTTCCTATCAGAGATGTAAGTCAGTGTCTTCCTTATTCAAATACTACTTCCTCCAGGTATGACAGAATAGCCTAAGAATAAAAGTACATATTAAATCCATTTATTCCAATCAGCTCCCGTTTAAATCAGCATGAGTCACATACACATTGATGTGATGTTCCTTAATTGGTACTTCTAACACTGCTTTATTCTGATTATTCTGTCATATGGGATTATAATGGTGACATGCTTCCAAATGCTGTATAGCAAATTCATATCTCTATTAGTTTAAATCATTATCCTCCATCAGACATCTTCACCCATCATAATCTTTGTAATCTGTACACTAGACTGTAACATACCCCATGTTTTGTAATGTATCTAGAGACCTGTTACAGTGTCAACTCAACAGCTCCACAAGAATCATGAATTACTTTGCTGTAAGAGCAGATTTAACCTCATAGCACCACCAGACATGAAGCAAAACCACAAATTAACGTGACCAAAGCCATATTGATCTAGGTCAACCTAAACAAAAAACTAGGTTTTTTAAAGGTTTTTTTACTTTTGACACCTTGAAAGTGTGAGTCAAACCCCTGCCTCCTCTCCACTAGCACAATCAGTTTTCTTCCTTCCTTACTGCATTACAGCCTCTTCCTCTAAAAGAAAACAGAAAGGAGAAATT
>VXBT01001276.1:399-52095 GCA_013400235.1 Oriolus oriolus | reverse complement strand
GGGGAGGGGGGGAGGGAGGAGAGAAAAGAACCAAAGGGGGGAAGAAAAGAAAGGAGAGATGATGAAGAAATAATTTCAGTACCAGCAACAAGGAAGAACACTGTTCTGCTCCTCTCAGAGCAATCTCTGCTTTGCTTCCTTTCCTCGTCTCCCACAACTCCTTATTGCAGCTCCCATTCCCTCGTGAACGATTGCCTAAGTATCTCTGCTGCTCACACAAATTTCATGCTGTCAGATACCCATATTCTACAGGAACATGTGAATGACATATCTTGCATCAGACACGTTTACACTTCCACATAACCTTGCACCAAGTGTCATGCAGGGAGATAGCGTGTTTTTCTTGGAATAAAAACTGACCGTAGGCAAACTATGCTATGTTGTTACCATATTGTTTCCCTTAAGCTTTCCACGCATTTATCTGTTTGTTTAGAGGTAGAAAGTTTTAATATCTTCACTTATTTTTATTAATTTTTAGTATTTGTATAAAACTTTGTTTACAATCCCTATGACTTAAAACTCTGAACACATTAGAAGAATACCATGACAGTGGCCACGTCAAGTATCCAAAATTTAGGCAATGATGGATTTATGGCTACCTGTGGAACCTTCATGCACTTCTTCCTTTGTGAATGTGCAGAGTTCACAGTCCTCATTCAGCACTCATTCTCTCACAAACAACAAACAGCTGATGCCCCAGCAGCAGGTACACTGTGCTAACCTACACAAAGGAGCAACAGTTCTCTTACAGACTTTCCTATCACCTTCCTCCCTAAATCCCAACTACTTAGCACAGTATCTTCTGGTATGAAGAGAATACATTCTTACCTCATTTCACCAGTAACTAAAGCATAGAAAGATCAGAGGGAGAAGCCTCCATTCACTTGGCTACAAGCACCTACGACGTGATTTTCTGGAATACTTAGAATTATATAGTATTTCATGCACGAACCAACATTTTAGCAGCTCACAAACGTGCAAGTCTTGTTCCCAAAAAGTGAAGAACAGTCGGAGAGCACTTTAAAGTCTGCATCTGTGAACAACTAACAGAAAATACATGGTAGAATCAAGGGTGGAATCCAGTTCTTCAAAATCATCCTTAACCAGATCACCCTGTGCACCAGTCTCTTATGAACATTACTTTTTACTCCCTGTGCAGCCGAACAGTAGCAGGGGATGAGGCACACACTTTATCAGTGGTTTCACAGGCACTTGCCAGCAGAAGAGGAAACGTATTGCAAGCTTTAGGGAGAAGGCAGTTTGTAAACAAGTTTTAGTGCTTTCTTTGGGGGAACTGGTACAAAACTCAGAGCTGACAGTTCTGGTCTGACTCTTCTAATCTTTTCAAGACTCAGTCCACAGTGGTTTACTCCTCCTGATGTGGCTACCAGATCACCCTTATTTCCTCTCATTTCCACCCAGCCACAGTATAACTGTTTTGACAATTAAACCACCTTTTGAACACAAAACCCCAAACACCCCTTGTAATATTTAAACCCAGCATTTCTTATCCTACCCACAGCAGACTTAGGGAATAGCATATTGACTCCTTTAGGCAACTACTTTCCCTCCCAAAGAATGACTAAAAAAAGCATGCATCCATATGCAAATAATCAGGAACTACCAAAAAACTTAAAGAAGTCCAGAATTTCATAAAATTTTAAAGCTACTCTTTAGCCTGTCTTCAGAAAGGTTCACTCATGTCAAATTCAGCATCTCCTACAGTGTTTTCTGCCGGGCAAACTGCCTCCTAACTTCGATTTCTGCAGCTGATTATTCTTAAGCACAGAATCCAGCATTTGTTGAATTGTATCTTATTTTTCTGTGTAGTCTGTGCTATTTGTTAAAGTAATTTTAAATTCTTGTCCTGTCTTCCAAAGTGCTTGGGGGCAGCAGGCTTTGGTATCATTTGCAAATGCAATTCTTTCTATTCATCACTGAACAGTACTGAAAGCACATGTTCTTCCACTGCAAGCAGCTCATGGTCGTCATCCATTCTCTGAGCTTATAAGAACCTTGTCTTAGACATACCATATGTTCAGAGCATTGCTGCCAATAGAGGAGGATTACAAATACTCTTCCCTTTTGATACTTTTTTACTCCTAAATTCCCATTTTGCCCTTCTTGTAAAGGAGAGCACATGGATGGAATTATAGTTTCATGCGATTTTATTTCTTTTCCTCCTTACACAGGCCAAAGCACAGTCATCACCCTGAACTCATACTTTCTTAATCATTTATGCATTTTAAATATCTGCAGAGAGACCTGATTTCACTGCAATTTATCCCTTGCCAAAATTGCAACTGCTCTTTGCAGCAATAATTTATGGGATTTATATACAAAGGCACATAAGCCCATTATCCTTTAGATTTTTTGTTCTGAAGACCATCCCAATTTTACTGTAAAGTAAGATTTCTAATCATTATTACTGGAAAGCTACATATATATTAGAATAAAAGGTTCAGTTGCTTTTAAGGATGTAGTAGACATAGGAAATTTGGGACCACTGTAAGATCATGAGCAGTGTTGTTTCTTGTTTAACATCTATTTAGCTGGAAGAGGATTTAGAAGAAACGGTATATGCCATTGAGGAGTTAAAACTATCTCACATGTACAGGCTGAAGAAGTTCAAATGCCCATGTGAACCAACAAATCTGTTAAGACCTGCCTCAGATACAGGTAAAAACCTGACGCTTACATTAAGAACAGCATGAAAGATAAATCTGACTCGAAAACACAGTAGGGCATGGATCAGGATGGGAAGCATTATTGTTTCCATCTTTCTCCCTGACTGACAGTATTTATGGAATGTGGTCTGACCAGCATGCAACTATTCAATGTACAAAAGCACTTACTCTCTGGCCACTTCAGCTCAAACAAGCTTTGCAACACACTTTAAAATTCTTCACATCTCAGAGGATTCTGCTGCTTTCTGAAAATGTGCCTAACTTGAACTTCACATGTGGTCCTCATTTAAATGCAAATTAACCAATTAGCAATTTAAAGTATGCTAACAGTTAATTTGTATTTGAGATATTTGGTCTTGGAATGTGTTAAGGCCTGACCAGTGACTCACTTTTTTTCACAGTTCCAAAAATGCATGCTCTATCTTAAATTTACCTGGTAACTGAGTATTTTTATGGTTACCAAATGTACAGATATTTTGCATATTCAAAGCTTGGCCTGGCAAATTAATAACATGCCCTTTAGGCACAGGAAAGATAAAAGCCAAATTTATTCTAAACTTCATGAAATCTTGTTAAACTGTGGTTATCAGTCTTCTGGGTGCCAAGAAAGTCATCATCTCTTCTTTGTAGGCTTTGTGCATTGAGGGTATAGGTATAAATATTGTTGTGAAATCTCAACTGCAAAGCAGTCAGGTGTTTTGAAACTAGGGTTTCACTGACAATTCTGTGGTGAACTAATTGATATTGGATATACTTAGTTTTGAGTATTTGATTTTATCTGATAAAAACTATGTCAAAGGTCATACCATAAGATACAATCTTATTTTTAAGACAAAACTTGTACTCAAGTATAATTCCATGAACCCATAACTAAAGAAAAACATAAATTTAGGAATTTTGATAATTACAGAATATATTCACACAGGAGCAATTATTACAATTCGAGGGACAAAAATTTCAAAAGAATCTAAATTTTAAATTTCAAAAGAATCTTAAAATTTATGGAAAATTTCTGTGCATGTACTAAGGTACACCAAATATGTGACACATTAAACCACTCTGAAATGTGCATATTGTCAGTAATTTAAACTTCTGAGGAAAGTAAGGCATGCTTGGCAACTAGCATCAGCACTGAAATGAGAGTGGGCACCATAATACTGGTTTTCTGTGCTGCTCTCCCACTAATGTACAAATGTAGAGAAGACAGATCAAGCCCTCAAACTGGTCCGTGACTTACTCTGTCTAGCCCACGTGTCAGAAACGTTTAGTGCAATGATATATGGCCATATCAAGTTTTCTGTAAGCACTTTGTTTAATTAACTGAAGGAGCACATTTGTCTTTACTCGCTCCCTGATCTTATAGAGAGATAAAGTGTCATTTCCCTGCAGTCTTATTTGAAATCTGTAATATCAGGAGCCCTAAGCTAAACACGTGCTGAAGGGAACAAGTGCAGGCCATAGAACTTATTGGAGGAGATTCTGTCTTAGCATTCCTCCACACTTGCTGTACTTCTGTGCTCTCGCTGACCTGACCGTGGTCACATGGAAAACCAGCACACTGATGCCTCCGTGTTTGTCCCCAGCCAGAAAACTTTTAATCAGTCACCAGAACAGTCTGTGCTAATGGAAACACACTTACGGGAAAGTGCTCTAGACTTATTTTCTTCATCATTTTGAATATCTAAACCAGATGACATTCTGGCTAAAATAGATGAAACTAGAAATCTCTTGCTGAGGAGATGTTTTTCTTTTTGTCTGATTTATTTGAATGTCATGCTACTGTCTTTTCATGCAAAGAAAAGGTTAAAATAAATAATTTGCTGTTCCTTGTTATTTTTTTTCTCAACTAAATTTTAGAGGAAATTCTTAGAAAATAGATCAGTTAGATTCTGTTTCTCACTGGAATATAAACACAAACTGCACACTTCTCAGTGAACCACCACTGGCTTTGATTTTCAGTTCTGCACACCAGGTAAAGCAGCCTCATGCAGCACTCAAAAGTAGCATGGAAGTACCATGATGCTAACTTTAGCCCTCCTGAGGGATTAATATGAATGCTTAATGACATTAATCCACATTTAGCTCATTTATGTTTAACGATATGCTTTCCATGCATACATATACAAATATTAATTTTGGATTGAAAGATAATCGTTCAACACGATAACAATTAAACAGCTGTAACCTGTCTTGTGTTAAGTAATGGAGCTGCAGGCAAGCTTTATAAACAGATGGTCTTACCCACCCATGCTTAATGTTAAAGACTTTTAAAAAAGAGGTGTTGACAATTCTGAACAAGAAGGCATAGTTTTAATGCAAATTGGCAAATTTGCAATTTAGATTATGCTAAAACTAATTTAGTCTATAGAAAAAATTAAGCTGCATTGTAAAAGTGAGTTGTTGCACAGCAAATCGATATAGCGGGTTCCCCACCAACATAATTATTTACTAATTTCATTCAGCTAACAGAGTTTAATGGAAAAGCAGCTGGAAAAGTATTCATATTTATGGGCTTCCTATGACAGTTACCTAATATACTCATGGTACATGACAGTTATATCACAAAAAATAATAGACTTTCTGAAATAATATCTGTTCCAATCTCACAAAACAGCTACTCAGACAGGAGAGGGTCACTGAACTCATTGCAAGCCAGGACAGAAAGGAAAAAAAAACATACTTTAGCACAACTGTGTTATGAAAACTTAATTACAGAGCAAATTTTCATCCAGGCTATCACCTGGGCACCAGCTGTGCATCTGTGGTCTTGTATCCCACTGAGATGCAGGTTGAACTTCAAAAAATAATATATGGATGTTCACCTCAGACCCACGAATGTCACTTCCAGACCAAATAAACAATTGACAGGTGATCTTCTACAGCTCTGCAGTGAACTGTTGATTTGACCTGTTCTCATGGGGATACAGGAAATCATAAAGCATTACATTAAAACATTTCAGCAGTGCCTGTTGTGACAGGACAAGGGGTAATGGTTTTAAACTAAAAGAGGGTAGATTCAAACTAGACTTAAGGAAGAAGTTTTGTTCAGTGGGGGTGGTGAAACACTGGAACAAGTTGCCCAGAGAGGTGGTGAATGCCCTAGAAACATTCAAGGCCAGGCTGGATGAGGCTCTGAGCAACTAAATCTAGCTGAAGATGTTGCTGCTTACTGCAGTGGGGTTGACCTCTAAAGGTCCCTTCCACCCCAAACTATTCTATGATCCTATGATTTTACGACTACAGTTCTCCAGGGAGAGATAGTAAGCAACTTAGGTGCCTTAAATTGTTTAGTTTTTGAAACATACATTGCCTATGTTTAGTTCAAACCTCTAAGATGCTAAACACTAGCACCAAGTTTTGAGTTTTGCTAATTCCTATTGGATTCATTCCTCAAAATGCTGAGCATGTACTTCTCTGCTGAACATCTTTGATATAAATATGTGGAAGCATGCATTCAGAGCAAAGGCAGTGGCTCACAAGTGTGGCTGACATCAGGTGTGGTATTGAAGTTGCACTACCCTGTGCCAAAGACCCATAATGGAATAGTGGATATCAGCAATACACATCAGGTTTACTGCATTAGTCAAAACAATCTGGTCTACCTTACCATACACATTGCTTCAAAAAAATAACTTCCCCACCTCCCCACTTTATTTAGTCTACTCTGTCCTCTATCACAAATCAAAGTATATCAATAATATATGTATATTATTTCTCCAGTCTAGGCTTGTCATCTTCAGCCATAGGGAAAGCCTGATGTTTAACCCAGATAAGTAGATGTCTAAATTTTTTTCTGAAGAAAAAAAAGCAAACCTTTTCAATCACCTACAATTTTTTCCCAACAAAACTGAAGTATTTAAGTAAAAAAAATCCAAACAACAATGAAATAGGTATTTGGCAGTTTAGAGTAACGAGAATTTCCTCTGATTAAATTCCATTCAAATATTTTGAAGTATATGTAAAAATCAGCATAACTCAAGAAGCAATCTAGGATTTAAATGATATTAGAGAGATATAAAACTAAGGACTACCTTGCTTTAATTACGGAGACAGGTTTGTTTTTTTCCTTCCTTCTATGTTTTAACACATGTACAACGTACAATACAAACAGTGGGCTAACTGAAAATGAGACTGGACAGATAGCTAGCATTTAAAAATATATCAAAATTGTTAGCTGAGGTGTAAAACATTTTTTACCATTTTGAATGGCATTCATGCTTCACAAAAATACCATAAACTCTGATCAAATGAGTTATGGATTCAGATGATTCAGTATATTCCAGTTAGCGCCTCTGTGACTAATGCAGACACATCTGCCCCATTTTGGACATCCAGCCAGAGATCTGGAAGGCTATTCCTTTCCCAAAAAGTGAGTAAAGTGAATCGCCCTTAAGGTTTTCAATTTCTTTGGAATATTCCTTTTCCAAAGAAGCTGTTAATTTTGGCCGTTGCACTTCATATGGATTCCAGCTAATAGCTGCAACAAAGAAACACATTTGCATTTCTAAAATACTTCACAGTACTGCAGCTAAATGGCTAATGACTTTTAGAAATAAGAAGGGTGCAATTGTTTATTTTTTAGACATATAAAGGGAGAGTGAGTAGGAGTCTTTCATACACATAACACAAATTATGCAAATCTTCTGCTACTAAGTAGAGAGTTGTAAGTAGCATAAAATGCCTGGGTTACAAATGGAGGGTGACGATAAAAAACTGGCTTGCATAGAGAAATACTCTGAAGTCCCTTATGTTTTGAAATTCATTGCTCAGAAAGAGCTACTACCTACTGTAGGGTAGATGAGAGAAAAGAAAATTCACTCTTCATCTGCCAAGCTAAGGAGGCAGCAATTTTCCCCCCACTAAATCGAAATACTGTCGGAAATAAGCAGTGAAATGACCTGGCTTCTCTGTAACACAGAGCTCCTGAAGAAAACAGCTCTAAAAAAATAAATGTAACAGCAGGCTAAAGCCTGTACCTTGTTACTTGCCTTGGAGGCTGTAAGGGCAATATAAACAAATCAAACTATCTTTACAGCAGCAGCCACAAAGTAAACACCCATTTAAAGAATAAACAGGTGGGAAGACAGACCTGCTTGCCCAGTGCTGAGGAAAAACTTGTTTGTGCTTAATATGTTGGAAAAATTGTTCAAGAGCAGTTCATCCGTATATAACTACAACCCTTGAAATGCTGCCAAGGTCAGCGAGACCAGCAGCAGAGTGATCTGCTGAGTAATTGCTCGTTGGCAAGTTAAAGCAGCCAAGGGAAAGGCTTTATCCTACTTCTAAATATTTACTTTCTTTTATTGTTCAGAAAGCAGTTCTCTCCCCACCTTTCTACTCTCTTTGTCAGCATGTTTTCTGGAAGCTCCTCAAAAATGTTAACCCTATTGATTCTTCCTGTCATTCTGCAGGTGCACCTAGATTACCCCTCCCTCATATGTTTGAGCAATTTCATCACTAAATTACAAAACCCCAAAACCAACCAACCAACCAAATTTAAAAAATCAATTGCGACTGCTGTAAAAAATAATTTTCAAGTCAATCCTATTACTTTCACATCTGACTCTGTTCTAAAAAAGAAAACCTTGCCTCATCTTCCTGGTGCAATGACGTGGGTATTAATTAATACAGCTGTAACGGGCCCTCATTTTCCAGGCCCTCAAAGCTCTTACCACTGCTTCACACAACCACCAAGCACAGCACCACCACCTGCCCCTCAGTCAGGGCTGTAAAGTACCTGGGAACACAGCTTGGGTTTTGCTGTTTTCTGGGTACTCATGTCCCAGTTACGGCTTAGCTGTGCTAACACGTTCAATTAGAGCCCCTCCAAAACTTCCACGAAAGTTAAAATTCTCCAGCCTGTTTTTAGCTTGTGGCAAAAGCAAATCATGCCACATTCACATCCATCAGCTCCACCACAGTTAGACTTACTGTCCTATCCTGTTGCTTCAGCTACATCACCTCTTTTATCTGTCTCTCCTCCATCTATCCAAACGTAGAACTATGTGGGTTTTTTTACTTATTGGACTTTTCTTTGATTATTCCGATTATCCATTATTTCCTCATCACTCAGCGTTATGCTTGCCTTTGTCTGACCTGTGGCTACCTCTTTCGTTGCCAATTCAATCCACCTCAAAATCAGCCATGATGCTTCTTGTACTTGGGAGATGTGGCCCATAAATACTTCAGTCATGTTGTTACTCCTTTCACAGCCTTTAATGAGCTTCGTGCAATGCTCTCCACTCACCAAAGTACAAACAAATCATCTCTTACATGCAGACCACTGCCAGCTCCTTCACCTGTGCTTCCTACCTGCTGTCATGCAGAAGTTTCTGTGTGTGGTTATGCCGAGATAAAAATTGTTTGGATAGGACTCTACTCCACTGTTACAGACCTGCAGCATCTTGCATGAAGGAGAATTAGTGTGGAAGGGAATTTCTTAGCACTACAGCTCCACTTTTTCTTAGCCCTCCTATCTACCTGCATAATTTCTCATGCTAGCTCACTGTCAAAGCCTGTGCAGTGGAGAAGGATATCTTGCTGTACATGGGACATATGGAATATAAATAACTGGGTAAGAAAAGCTCCACTGATAAAGGTATAGTAACTTCCAAAGGTTTTCAGGCACTACAACTAACTTGGTTATAGAAACACAGAAGCTGTAATAAGGATGGCTTCTTCTCAACCAGCTGTATTAAACTACTGTTACATTATTAACACCTAAGAAATTTGATAGCGTTCTAAAATAGAACATTATGTTGACAAGAAGATAATTTTGGGCAGTTAGATCACATTTATTACATGGTGGAAGTGACATTTTTATGTAGGCAAGTCACTTTTTTTAAAGCTTCTTCTCCTTGAAAGAGAAAAAAAGAAAGAAAAACAATAGGAAGCGTCATTTCCAAAAGACATAAAGCTATCACATAAAAATAGAAAAGCACAAATCAAATAGTATATTTACAGTTCAAAATAAAGGTAACCTCCCCCTCAGTGAAAGGCAGTTAAAGGGAAAAGATTGAAAAGGAAATTCTTCTACCTTCTTTTCATGGCAAACTAGGTATGAAGAACTGACGAGCCACCATTATATAACCATTTGCTTTCTTAAAATGCCAACTCTCTTCCACAGACTGACACATGCAAATGTTCTGTTTGAAGAAACACCCTTCAAAGCAACACGCTTCTTATTCAGCCGTGGCCAGCAGCGCTGGCTGTTTGAATTTTGCAGCGAAGACAGGGTAAAGCATAGGCAGCCTACCAATGGTGCAGTGCTCTCCGTTCCATCCCTGGCTACATTCACACTTCCCGTCCTTACAGGTGCCGTGCTCGGCGCAGCGGGGGTGGCAGGCCCGCTGGTTGCAGGCTGCGCCCGTCCAGCCCTCCTCGCAGCGACACGTGCCGCCCATGCACACGCCGTGCGTGCCACAGTCCACCGAACAGATTTCTGCATTTCAGACGAGACGGGGGCAGAGAAGGAGGCAGAAAGCACAGGGGAGAGAGAGAGGGAATACATTAATTAGAAGCACTACATTTTAATTTGATATGTGAAGAATAAGAAAGGCAAAATTGTTGAAAGTTAAATCAAAGGAATTTACTGTGAAAGACAGTTTCACATAAGATTCAACAGAATAGAGAGCACAGAGTTTTATCTCTTTGCTAATGTTCTTTTAGTTAGCCGGCAGACTTCAGTGATGTTTAAGTGTCCACAGCTCTTTTGCTAGCTCGCAGTAATTTTCAAGCACGTTTTCTGTGGTCACATATGTCTTAAGAGTAACTTTTTGTATCTTAGATTACATGGCACTTAGACCTCCCAGAACTTACACTGTACTCACAGTAACTAAGTGTAACATATACCTAGATCATTGTCTGTTGTGAGTGAAAATCTAGTATGACAAAGTTCATTTTAGCAAGGTTTCCCCTCCATACTCTTCTCCCTCTTTTCTTTCAAAGTTAAAATGTGCCATTTCTGACACATTTCTTCATAATAAAGAATCAGCCTGAGACAAATTAGCACTATGCTGACACACTGACACATCTGTAAAGTGTAAAAGATCATTCCCTTTCACTTTTAGTAAATTTGTATCAGTGACAGCTATTAACAGTCTGGTTTCAATAATACTTTGTTAAAAAAAATAAATCAACATACAGCAATTTAACTTGTCATTTACATACAGCAACAGGATCTTGTATCTGATAGAATAATTCAAAAATATGTTAACAGCCAAAGGTAGTCACAGGCCAAACAATGCATATTAAGTCTCAGCTAATACAAGATGATAATTTACACTGCCACATTTTGCATTTACAGTTTTGGTTCATTTAGTCAGACTCCAGCAAACTTTACTTCTGCTAAGCAGAAAACAGAAAAACAAAGAGATACAATACAGCCTGAGGGACTTGTTTAGTTCCTTGGCATACAGCTGGCTGCAGCCATGTATTGGTTCATAGAAGTGCTACATTTAGTTTCTGTTTTCTTGTAAAAGACAGCAAGTAGTTTAGTAATAAAAGATCAAAATTATTTTTAACAGCAAAAGAAACTTGCATTCAGTGAAAGAAAAGTTTCCAGTTTCCCCATCAACAGTGTTTTTCTTCCCTGCTGTCTCAAAGTGCTGTGGAACATTAAATACAGTGTCAAGGAGCTGTGATATTTCCCGCATAAGAAACAGCCCAAAACCTTCATGGAGAAAGACAGCTGTAATTTCTCCCTCCCTTCCCCCCCACCAACTATACAGCATTTTATATCTACTTTGAATTAAATTTTTGATTAAAAGATGCAAGATGGTTTGATTAACTTCAGAGTCACAAAACGTCACTGCAGCTCTGAGAAAGAAAGGTTTATTTCTCTTCAATCTAATCAATTTTTCATTAGGGTGAAGGTGTTTATCAGCTTTTAGCACACTAGCTTTGAGCAAGGTGCGTCAATCTTTGTAATGAATTTATTAATTAGAGTTAATTTAATTGAAGTGGAATTGAAGGGCTAATTAACGGACAAACTGCTGATGAAGATAGAGGAAAGCTCTGCTGATTTCAAACCTATAAAACCTTCTGATGGAAATAACTCATTCTTTTCTTCATCCAGCAGCTTAACAACATGTTTATGGGTAAGATTTACTTTTTTAGTGTACTCTTCTGAAGGTCATTTTGCACAGCTTCAGCAAATAATCTGTGGATGTTTTTACAAAGCTCTTTTGTGAGTCTGACATACCTTGAGATATTTGAGATCAGAAACATTTTATGTTATTTTAATGACAAATCATTCTGTGAAATGTAAGTAAAAGATGGAGCGTAACTGGTCATCAAAAAAAGCATAGAGGACAATGTGTCAGTAAACAGGGGATCCATGTTTTGCCTGAGAACTAGACAGGGTCTAACATAAATAGCCACTTTTAGTGTTAGAAATGGTCAGAAAAGAATTTTTTCTTCTAAACAAATTCACAGGAGACAACATTTTCTTCTCTTTGTCACTTTTTCTTGCATGTTTGGAACTCTATCACTCTCGTATGCATAAACCATTATGGAATATCACAGATCCTGGTCAGGAAGTACATTTGTTTTAAAAAGATGGTTCCTCATGAAAAAGTTATATTTATTCATAAGCTGGCATAAACCCAGCTAGCCCATGTGTTCAGTTTTCATTAACAAAACGTCTGAGTTCTTACATGAACTGCTTCAGACAAATGCATGTCTCACAGTTAGACATGATTTCTTTTTTGATATGTGGCTACCAAACAATATTCTAAAAACTCATATTTGTCAAAAAGCTGCTGTCATACTTTATAAATATTTAGATTCTGCTCTTTCTGCTAGTACCTCTAGTTTTCTCCTTTTGTTTCTAACCTCAGACTATGGTTTTAATAAGCTCAGTTCCATATTTCAAGAAATTCCTCTGCTTCTTCACTCCTACCAACTCCTTCTACCCTGGCAGCCTGCACCCTGCCTCGAAAGCTGTTTAAGATTCATTCTTGCATTCCCTTTGCCTTCAAACTTGAATGCTATCTGCTTTTCAAGAAAAATATCTCAATTAGCTGGAGAGATTCTTAAAATGTGAACATTCCTGGTTTCACTAGTGTAGTTTTAAGTTTGTAAATAGATGTATTAGGAAATATCCACATATCTTGCAAAGAACATTCAGAACTTGCATGTAAAATACCTGAAGTTATCAGATGAAAGCAGCTAAAAGACACAAACAAATACATTGATTTTCAAATCCTTCAAACTCATCAATTGTTTTGAACCTTTGAATCAATTTACAGTTCATGCTGAAGTCAACTCAAAGACATCAATCAGCTCAGCAGGTCAAGTCCTAACACAATGATGTCATTAAAATGCTGCTATTCAAGACATCAACATTTTACAAAATGCCAGTGCTTTTAACTCTTACCATTGGAGCAATCTGGACCTGTCCAGTTGGGGTCACAGGTGCAGCTACCACTCTCTTGAAGGTAGGTGCCATGACCAGAGCACTGGTCAGAGCACATGGTCTTCAGGATTTCGCAGTTGTTGCCACCCCAGCCTGGATTGCAGTGGCACTCGCCGTGGATGCACACACCGTGGCTGGAGCAGGCGGGGTCCAAGCAGTCCGCTGCAGGGAGATGAGAAAGATCATCTTAAACCTGTCAATCCTAACAGCAGTCATCAATCCACAGTGATCCATCATCAAACCGAAAGTGCAAAATGGCACTTTCGGGCTTAATTCACATTTCAAGACCTTATGAAACAGGCAGCATTGCACTCATCTTGAAAGGAAACATTAGCAAGCTGAAGCAGAGAAGTCCACCTTTCTTTCATTGCAATGAATGAGGAAAAGACAGAGTGGACTAAGGTATTTTGTGCCAGCCTCCCTTCTCTGGCTACAAGGTAAATCACTCTTTGTCATCACTTCTTGCATCGCTGCAATTTTCCTCGTAAAAACACCTTCCTTTCACATCACTTTCTGATACTCTGAAATTTGTGCATGCACATAACTGACATCTAGACAATTACAGATTACCACTGAGTTAATGGAGAATCTTTCAAAGTTTGGTTATTTTTCTGAATTACAGCAAGACCGGCTCTGGGTCTTAGGGAACTGATCTTGACTCTGCCTAATCATAGTGTAACAAGTGCTGCATTCTCTGCAGCACTATTCCCTGGAATAACTGACCCAATCCAATGCTATATAGTTTTGACAGCTGTATAGGACCCTCAACTTATTTCAGAAATGAATGAGTGGCATACTGTCTATCTGTCTTAATTCACTTGTGCTTTAGATGATGAGATTTAATGTAGCAATTTGACTCAATAAAATGCTACACTTGCAGGGTCAATGGTCTGAAAATTTAATTCCAGAGACTTAATTGCATTACTTTGCATGTGGAGATCAATAAAATCAATTTGATTGAGGAAGAAAATAGCCGTTTTTACTCCCTAAAAAAATAGAATGGAAAATGAACTGTGTTTTACAGCACAGCAGAATGAGTATTATTATGCACATCTCTGGAGTACGAGCATGATGAATCATTTTTCCCTCTGATGCATTGGAATCAGCACTTTCCACAATCTGGTCAGTGGAAAAGACTCCTAACAAATGCAGTAAAGGAATGATTTGCTCTATGCTGGGAAAATTCTGTAAGAATTCCTACATGTGTCTTATGTGCTTTCTTCTCAGCTGACTTCAGCCAGACAAAACCCAAATATACTGGCAACTAAAAGCATTACATGCATGTTTCTTCGAATTTCCCCACTGCTTAATTGAGAATAAATAGAGTACAATAGCTCTGTAGAATTCAGTGATACTAGTGATTCCAAAACTTGATTCATAGTATTCTAAAATGATTTTTGAAGAGACAGTCTTAGTGCATAAGATCTAGAAAAATTCACAGAGCTGTGTGTGCCAGCTGTAAACCTGACCAACAACAGCTGGTGCTGGACTAAATATTTACTCATTTACCTTCTTCACAGTTTTCTCCTTTGTACCCAGAGTTGCAGGCACAAGAGCCCATGATGCAAATGCCCCGTCCTCCACACTGGGGATCGATGCACTGACTCGTAGGCACGTCACACTCGGTGCCCTTCCAGCCACTGTAACACAGGCAGCGTCCTTTGGAGTACTGCCCATTGCCACTGCACAGCACCGGGCAGGCTGCTGTGAAACAGAACATGGCACAACAATCAAAATAAAGATCTTCACCAAAGCTTTATAAAGAAGAACATCTAAGATGTTCAGATGCTTTTCTGATATATTTGTCTTCAGGCTCGCTTAAACTGACTTGAGAAAAGCATTGGGTTGATTTACCTCTTGAACAATCGGGGCCCAGAAACCCAGGAAAACAATGGCAGGATCCAGAAACACATTCACCGTTACCATGGCAGTTTCGGGGGCATTCCACCACAGACTCTAAAAGGAAGAAGAGAAGGATAATTCACAGGTGCCTACTGCATGAAGTACCTGTCATTTGAACCACTACTAACTGACAGCATGTTCTTGGTCCAAGAAGTTTTTACATTTGTTTTGTTTGATGAGCACGAATAGCTGTGATTTTCTATTGCTGATGCCCCCAGTACCTTAGGACATTATATTCCAACAAAAAGGCTAAAATTACAAGGGTAAAACTATATGAGCTCCATACTTAAAAATGTAGCCCTGTGCCATTTAATAAATACTTCAAAACAGTGTCCTCCTCTCAAGCACTGTTTCACTAGAAAGTATACCCCTTCTGCCTTAGACTAAGAAATTAAAACCCTTATGCCTTAGATTAAGAAATTAAAATATACACTCTGTGTTTTATTCTGAGCAGCAAAAGAAACACTGTAAATGGAAAAGCGGCAAAAAAAAAAAAGTCAGATCATTTAACTATGAAAACCTATGTATTCTTAAAAAACCTGACCCGAAGCTAGTGTTTGGTAAGAGCTTTAAAGATTATGCTTACCTATAATTATGGTATTAAAAGACACCTGCTCTGCATTTTTCCCATCATTATAAAAGGCCAGGTGCCAGATGCCAGAATCCAAATACTGGATAAAACCTGCCTCGTGGAGACTGACAGACCTCGCCTGCCGTCCCGCTCGCTCCGACTCCAGCAGGTTGCGTTGCTCCCTTGCAATCAGCCGGCTGCCATCCAGGAGCTCCACAAAGTCATACTGCAATCAAGAACAGATGGGAGCTTGACAAGTCACGGGATGACCATGGCACCATGCTGACAATATGCTTATATTTAGACCAAGAGTTTCCTTTTGGAGCGGGGAAGCAGGAGCTGAAACGAACCCTTGCTTATTTCTTTGCTCCTTGCTAAGCATTCAAACAAAATTACCAACTAGTTCTCATGCTTATTAGAACGACTTTTTCAGTCGAAAGTGGCCAATGAACTCATTGCATACACTGGTGGAAGAACACAGCAGGTTGAAATGAGTCTGCAGTCATGACTGGCACCTGAATTACGGGTGAGAGCTAACTTTCAAACTGTGTTATATACATATGGGCTAATAATAATAATATCCAATACGAATAATCTACTTTTCTTCATTTAGTTGCAGATGAAGGATTAACTGCTCAATCCCATTTTTGTGGTCTGGAATTCTGGAGGAAGGAGAGCAAGAGCTTTATTTTCCACCACAGAAACTCAAAACAGGAGATGGAAAGTAGAAAACATTGCAACTATCAAAAATGACAAACTGACCAAACCCCATGGTACCTCAGGTCAACGGACAGCATATATTGAATTTTTAACAACTATCATGGGGCTTGGAAAAATGTAGCAGCATCCCAGCTGATAAAACAAGCAAACTCACAACACAAGCTTTTATGCATGTTATGCATGTTTATGCACCTTAACTAGGGCTAATGGCACCTGGAGGGGCAAAACTGCTCCAGGCTCTGCACTGATTTTACACTGTCTGGAGTCTGTTCTCATGGCTTGAAAGCTGTCTTCTGCATGTTGAACATGTAAAGATCAATATGTATAGAGCAAAATTAAACAGGTAGGAAAACTGAAGAGCATTCTTGCTTGTGGTAGAGGGTCTCTGCTTTTCCTGCTAAGATTGTTCAAAGTTTCACTTTTACTGTGGCACATGTTTATCATATGAAGCGAACTGTAGCACATAAACCTTCAATCCTCCCAGATGCTGAAGAACTCTCTCAAATGAAATTACATCCAGGGCCTATTAAAGTAAAGTCCAGCATGTGAAACCAATGATTCACCTGAGCTGGGATAAGATCAGTTCCCAGGACCAGAGAATCAGTGGTTTTACACCCTGACTTGTGACCTTCAGAAACTGCTCCTGGGACAAAAGAAAATATGATAGCGTTTGTCCTTGGAACAATGGTTTAAGTACTTATGTTCTCTTCCTGAAACTGCAGGCCAAAATTCACTGGTATTGTAAGATTGCTCCTCCCCAGTAATCAGAATCATCTTCCCACCAGCCAGGATGTGAAGGAAATGCATAGTTAATTCGCCTCTATCAACACCCGAGACACTTTCCCAGCTATGTCTGAACGAGCAGAATAGAACATAATGTGATTAGGATGCGCGGAAGCTGGTGCCTCAGCAGCTCTTTATGTGCTGCACCACATGAAAACGAACGTGTTCGTTTTGGGAGAGCAATTATTCAAGACCATTCAACACTCTCATTTGTCAGAGAATTAAACATTTATCTTATTTTGTGAGAGAGAGAAAAACAATTTTAGCTTTTTTTCACTCCTGCCTCTCTGGTGGTTTTCACTAATATTTTTAAAAAGGGAAGGCTCAGGGAGCTCTGAGTTTTAACAGGTCATTTATAGACATTAGTAGTGACGTCGTAATTTGTATGTGGCAAGAGATCACTTTTGTAGAAGGACAATTTCAGATTAAAATTGTGTTTTTGATACAGGAACAAGTGGTTACACCACTTGATTGGCCACTAATGGCTGACAAGCACAGTACAATTCATGATTTTGTATTTTTAATATAATAAGGACATATGCTGTTATCAGAACACCATTTTAGACTGCATTTAAAAAGCCACACAGAAGGGAATTTACTGTTCACTCTATCCCCCAGCAAAAAACCAATAATTGATCTTAACCCTTTTAAAGGCTGCTTTTTTATATTTAGGACATGGTAACAAAAACAGACTGGAAAAACAATTATCTTCATAAGCAAAACCCTACCAATTTTATTTTCCTCCTTTGAGGATAAATTAATTTCCTTTATATTGAGTCTAAATGTGATGATTTGCTCTACCATTCCATACAGTTTTGCTTCAAACCAAAGTCTCTTTTTTATGCTTAAAAGTCTCTTTAAATAAACATATTGATTCTCTGGCTGCAATGGAACTGACATTTTTAGAAAGTGTCACAAAGACTTTCTGGCTTGCATTGATTGGGTTTTGAATGGACAGCCACCGTCAATTATTTCTGGTTGATTTATTTATGATTCCCCGGAAAGAGAGAACTATGCATCGCAGATCAGTCTGTGACACACAAATAGTAGCTGTGCTGGAGACTAATTTTGGCACCTAAAGAGAATACACCAAGGCAACCAAAAATTCTGCCCTGAATACGATACATCAAACCATTTCCTACATGTTATATCCCTATTATTTTGGATTACGGGACAAAACAAGAGTTACATTTTCTGCATTCTGTTATTGTTTAATAATAGAATTCTGAGCAATTGACAGGAATAGTTTATATACGATTCATCCTGTTACAAGACAAGGGTGTAACTAAGACTTCTTGAGATCTCTCCCAAACTTATTTCTATCATACTTTTATTATGTCCCTTGCATTTTATTATGTCCCTTGCATTATCATTATATGATAATTGGCACCAGAGGTTGTACAGTTAGGGACAGATATTGACTACAGTTTCCTCTTACTCACTGTCAGGTTCCAACTGGGTACAAAAAAGAGTTGGATAAACAAGGCAAGGGGTCCAGGAGAAAAGTGGAGAACAAGGTGGCAAATGTGAAAGGCAAGTTTTGCATTACAGTAAAAGGTGACAGCGGAGAGAAGGCAGACATTGGTAGAAATACCAAAGCTGAAAGGAGGGAGCTAAAGAAGATTGTGGTGTGTAGGACACATGTAGGATATCACAGGCATATAAGCAAAGATATTGGAGGAGGACAGGTGACAAGGCAACCTTACAAATGCTGGCAGAGTGCAAGAAGTAATGAGTTGTCCATTATTCAATGTGAGATCTGAAAATTCAAATACTGACGTTTGAGAAACAAGCAGCAGTTGCTCATTTGCATAAATTTTGTTATTAGCACTTGTCACTCTGTGACTAGAAGATAAGGGCAGATAGCATTCAAGAGACACAGACATGAAGTGATATGTATGAGTGAGATCCTACTTTTCAAAGTCCTCATGAAACAACCCTAGCTTGACACATCCGGAGATGGGCTCTGAGCCAACTTTTGTCATTATGGAATGAAATCTTTGAGCTATGGTAGACAGATTATGGAAATATGAGCTCAACAATTTAAAAGAAAAACAACAGACATCATTAAGGCATTGAATGAAACCATCATAGTTAAACACCTCTTACGTTCTGTGCTGTTCTGGTCTCCACACCTTGAAAAGGCTGCATTAAAACTGGAGAACATACAGAAAAGGATGACCAAGGGAGTGAAAAAGCTATCATAAGAGGAATGACAAAATGGACTGGAAATAATAAAACTCACTGATGACACTAGAGATCCATAAATCAAGGGTGACATGGAGAAGAAATTAATGAGAAATTCTGCCCTGCCTCTTCCAAAACACTACCAACAGTGTATCAAACAAAAGGTACCAGGAGGCTGTCTCAAAACACACTGAGTAGTTAAGCCTTGCTTCAAATGTTACACATGCTAAAAGCTTCCACAGGTTCAAAGGTGACTATGCAAATTAACAGGAAAAAAAGTTATCAAAGGTTTGGCTCCCACCAAGAACTCAGGCTGTGTTAAACCAATACAGGTTGTAAAATATAAAGACAGCATCTTTGACTCAGCAAAGTCCTTCAGCCTTAAAACTCTGGAGGCCAAAAGCATATTGTGGGAAGAATAACTGCAGTACTCTCATGCTGCTTTATTAATATCTCCATATCTGCTCATGGCCCCCATGACAGGCAGAACACTAGATGGACCTTTGTTCAAACTCAGCATGGATATTCATGTGTTAGTCTGCTATGTTCCTGTGACAACTGGAGCCACATGAGTGAGCTATCTTGTCTAATGGAAGGAGGCAGTGAAGCCCAACATCAGCTGTTAGTCTGTCTCTGTTACCTATGCCCAGCTTGCAGGTAGGTATTTTTTCAGTACAAGCCCTAAGAGTTAGGGGAAATAAGAAAGCAATAAATGGACTTACGCTTGCAATCCCCTCAGTGTTTTATTTCATTAGATGTCTTTTTGCCGTAATACCTTATTTTGTTTACATAAGCTACTTCAGTTAAAAGATGCTTTTTACCAGGACAAGTTGTGTCTGCATCGAAGTCCTGCGTTAGGACTTTGTTGGAGAAAGGCCTAAACTGTTGAGACATATTTTACTCCATTTTTTTTCTCCCCACATGAAGGAGCATGGTTGCAAATAAAACTCCAACCACTTACTGAAACTGCATTTTTAGGAGATTACATACATGCTTTATCTCAGGCACTTAAACTGGACATCATTGGGTTCAAGGCCATATAAACATTCTGATAAACCTGTACCCTTGGGAAGCTTTAGCAGCCTTTTAAGTTCACTAGGTCACTGATAAGTAAGCATGCCTAATTTTTCAGTGTATCAAGTGTCAGTCATTGGTTTGTAAACAATACTCTAATTATATACCAGGAAAAAATAGGACAAGAGAGCTTGACCTATGTCCTGGGAACAGTGTATCCAAAATGTCACAGAAACTGCAGAAGATACAACAGCAGGACTCACACATGATGCTCTCGTATCATACTTAAACATTAATAAAAACTTGGAGTCTGTGTAACACAGATGACAGGAAACAGATTTAGTAGTCTCTGTGGTTTTGGATAAAGGGCACTCCTATTTCAACCTTTTGACAGGATAAGGAATCAAGAAAAGATCATTTTTTTAATAGACGTACTTACTTGCATAACTTCTCACATAAATGCATAGTCCAGATCAGCTTCTTCACTTTTATTCATTCTTGCCAGACATGTATTCCCCTAACTCCTGTTATTATTGTTATCATTGAGATGGCATTTGTATTCCAAACCCCTGTTTCCAATGGCTGATAACTTTCTGAATCAATTTTCTTTACGCTAGAATTTCTTGTGGTTGTTGTCAGCCTGAGGGTGGGTGTTCATACGTGAAGGTCTGAAGAAAATCCATTTAATCATTATTATGAAGATCAAATCTTTAAGTAAACATGAGTGCACTTTCTGCATTCAGTGAAGTGTTTGTACTTAAATGGAAACTAAACTAGAAAATAAAGTTAATGTAACATTCCATGACTTTAGCTGCTTTGTTGACCCTTCCTCTGTGGTTTGTGACTGTTAAATAGGTGTAATGATTAGATATATTTCTATATTGTACTTATTTTAAAAGTTATGCCTGAATAAAAAAATAAAAACAAAACAAAAATTTAAATAGTGCAGTAGCATGGAAATCAAAATTTAAAAAAAAGGACTGAATCAGAATATGTGAATTTTGCAGCCATGGTTTTGCTGTTACAACTGTGTTTCAGACATAATCAGTCAAGCTTTGATACAATTATACCATTAGGTTGCTATACTTAGATTTGTGTCCATGGCAAATCCATACACTCAAAATAAAAATCACTAAGATGTTTCTCCAAATGGGGTAGAAGAAAATGAGCTAAAATACCTGTTCAGGTGGAAAAATGGATTTGAGCCAGCACTTGGACAAATATTGTGCTGAAAGAAATCTACTTTTGGAGGGTCTTAAATCTTTAAAATAAAACATGAATACAATTGATGCTAAAATACCATCTCAGGCACTGATTCTCTGTTTCTCCTGCCAATCCAGAAGACTGTTCATTCTTTTACACTTTAACTATTCTCTAACTATAGACAAAAAGTGGATTTTTTGTTACTAGGCAGTGTGACTATATGCAATAAAAGGTGTCATTAGAAACCTCCTGAGGGGTGGAACAGAATAAATCCTCTGGGACACTTAAGAACAAAGTTTCAAGACACCAGATGCCTAGTGAAGACTGTCACTTTTACAATCCCAGTTCACCGTATCTTTGTAGACATATATTATATATTTTTTCTTTTATGTATTTATTTAGTGAGACATCAAGCTGTAAATACTGCAGCATTTGCCTGTCTTCTTGTTTGGAAATTCGGTTAATATGCTATTTGTAGAAACTCTCAATCACACCTTATCGTGGCCATAAGATTCTATATTAGTTTGCTTAGGTTTTTAAAGATATGTCGTACACCACAGAAGAATAAAAGTACCTAAAAATTCTGCATGAAACAACTCCATATCTGAAGCATCACCACTGATTAGGCAATAGAACAGCTCATAAATAAGAATATCCTCTGCCCCCCTTCTAGATCCCAACATATAGAGTATTACAAATGTTTTGGTCATCACATGAGACTGATAAAGTATAAATAGAAAAAATAAAAATCAGCAAAATGGAAAATAATGTAATCCTGAGAGAGAAAAAAGATACAAAAGATACAAGATCATGGTTTTCAATAATGTGTCCTACTTTTAATGCAAGCAGTTCTCACCTGAGTGTGTGAAGGTGGTAAGCCTTTTCGACCATATACTCCAATCAATGCATCTTTCTGAAGGGATATATTGAATTTTAGAAATTGTGGCTGATCAATGAAGAGTTGTGATCTCCAAAAAATCCCAGGGGGCACTTCTTGTATTGCTCTTCGGCCTATATCAAGTTCTCCAGAATCTATAGTGTTGTTTTCTTGTGCAAATCCTCCTAATTTTCCTGATGGGTTAGGATAATAAGGAGATGAAAAATTAGTGTTCCTTTTTGGCTTTCAACCGTCCTTCATATGTATCTTCATATATTTAGAATCACCTCAGAAAAATGTTACCTGCCAATCTTCTTGAATAGAAGATCCCAGGAATTCAATGATTTGGAAATAAAAAGGCAAAGCTACCTACAAACTAAAAATGCTGTAGCATCCCTAAGGAGGAGCATTACAAAAACAGTTTAGAAACTACACTAAATTATTGATTTTTTTTACTAGCATTTTAATAGGAGTTTCTCAGAATAAAGTCTCACATTAAGAAAAAAAAATAAGAAAAAGCAAAATGCAGCATACAGATTTTAAGAATAACAGATTCATAAACACAAGGAGTCAAGAGAACTAATAAAATCCTTTCTACATTAAATATCAGAGCATTTATTCAGTACTAACAAATGCTACCTGGGTACCTGTTTTTGGTTTTGTGTAAGCAAGCAATGCTGTATTTAAGCAGCTGGCACATGAGGGTGAGGCTTAAGGGAAGCAATATGAAGAAAAACGGAACAGTGATTACAGTCTTGGAGTTTGCAGTGTTTTTACCAATTTATATTTTTTTCATCAGCTAGTCTATTATAAAAACGGAACTAAATCCATCTGAATGTGATAAGCATGTTCATGTGATGCTCACTTGTTTGCATACAAGTGTTCTGAAGAACTGACAATTCTGCCTTGTCTTTTATGTTCAAATTCTACATTATTCATCATTTGATGGAACAAACTGACACAACCTTTTTGCAAACATTTAGACTGTAAAAAAAAATAGATTAAAATCTGAAATGCCAGGTGAGGTCACAGATTGATCCTCGCCACTTTCTGTGCATCCAAGATGAACCGAGACTGCTGCTGAATTAAACAGGTAGAGAAGCGCTGCTGAGAGGCCTTGAGTGGGAACTTGTGCCATCATCAGAGCTGTGTCATAACGGCATTGCAGTCACTGAAAATGTCTCACAGGATTATCACATTGATCAGAGTGCTGTTGAGAAGAGACAGGGAAATATCTGATCTTGAAGAAAGTGTTTTTTAAATACTTTTCAGGATTTGGACTTAACCTTTCATAATATTCGTGTGTTATTCTAGAAGATGGATCTGTAGTCACTGTTTCAGTTTATTTAAGCATTTGTTTTTTACCTCTTTCTTCAAATTTAAGCATATTGTGTTGAATAAATTCACACACTGATGACTGGTAATCACTAAACAATAAACACTTCTTTGCCGTATTGATCTGCAGCTTCCCCTATTTCTACATTTCAAATGAAAAATAACCGCCTTGTACTACGGAAAAGATGAGCTAGACAGCTTGGGTAAGTGGTGTTTATCAAATACATTGGCATACCTTGCCAGGAATGCCTGTTTCTGGGGTTCAGCACTTAGAAGATAATACTCTTATGGACTCCCATGTTCTTCACCGAAGAAAAGACGGTTTTACTTCATAGCCACATGCCCCTTTAGCACCCCAACACCTCTCTCAAAACTGTCAGTAGCTGTTTGCCACACTAAGGTCAGGGTGTTAATTATTCTTTGTTCCCTGTTGTATCTCAATGAGCATAAGAAAGATATTCATAGTGTCATCATTTCCTTTCCACTTTCTAAACAGTAACAGTTCTTACACACAGCTTTAAATCAAAATATGAAATGTCATGTTCATTCACATTTACTGTGAGGGTGGCTGAAATTTCTCAAATCCAAATCAGAGTATCAGGATATTACCAGGGGACTAGAGAGGGCTGGTACTGAAAGTTGTTCAGCTGTCAAAGTATCCGAATCAAAGTTTCATTGATTCTCCCTTACAGTTTTCACTAACTAGTGTGATAGCACAGGGCCCCCGCTCCTCACGTTTCACATCTAGTTGTCACACTTCCCCTTCTGCCTAACTGGTCCTTCTCTTGTGGTTTAAAATGTGTACTGGCTGGTCTGTCTGTTGTTTAGTATCGATGTATGCTGATAAATGACCACTTACCATATTCTGCAGGGGACAGCATTTTAACAGTGGGTGGAATTAACCCTGTTCTCTTGAATAGTATTTAGGGACATAAGGAAGGAAAAATGGATTTGATACCCTTGTTATTTCCTTTAATTTTTGAAGCAGTGTATGACAGGTTTTAGTTTGTTAAAAAAATAAAAAAATTACCAAGGGAAAAAAACCCAGTAAGTATTTATAAAATATTTACAAAAACATCAATGTATTTTATACAAGAAAGTATATTGGCTATTGAATGCAGAAGACAATGGGATGATGAGCTGTCACTGCAGCATCAATATTCACTAACCATAGAGTAGCTTCTTGCTCTTCATTCAAAACAAGCAAGAAGAACACAGGAAGCAATAATGACTATCTAAGTACAGGAAAAAGGCAGGAGAGCAAAGGAAATGGAAGAAGAAAATGTCCTATTGGAGAAGTTTCATAGGCTTATAAGGATGACTAAAGGAGTGAACTGAGCTATAACTTTTCTATGACTTGGAGCTGTGATAACTTGAAAAATTTTCAAGATGTCAATTGCTGGCAGAGGCTTCCTCTTTCTCAGTGGTAAGGAGGTCAGATGTACCTTGTGAATGGGAAAATGGATTTTTGTGTAATGAAGCAAACACTGCATTCATCAACCATTTAAATCAAGTTTTCCATTCAAAACCTATTGATTTTGAAGCCTCTGTTAGCCAAAAGTGCACAAGCTCTTAAATGTTTTGAGAATCTTAAAGGGCAACATTGAAAAAGGTCGATAAAAAATAATCCCTTTATGTGGTTTGTATTTTAAAAGCTCTTACAACAAAATTAAGAAAGTTTTTTTCTTACTTTATATATTGCTTGGATGACTCAGACTCAACATTATATGCTAGAGACTTTGAGAAAACAAATGTACATATTATACCTAACCTATTAAATTTCAAAGAGAAATTAAAAAAAAAATAGGAGAAGAAAATATCAATCTCTGTAGAGGAAAACCCAAGGTTTTCCATAGTGAGGTCCTCATGCCACATGAAGCTCCTCGATCTTGAGTTGCCTTCTAAGCACAGTTCAGAGAGAAGCTTCAAAAATACGCAAAATATTCCTGAAGTGCCTCTTCTGGAGCAAAAACTTCAGAAAAAGTGATTATGACAGGACACACAGATGTAATCTTTTGCCCAAAAACTATTGAGAGCTTGCTTAAAGTCCCAAAGATTGAATCTTGGTATCAGGTCCCCCTTAGGAAACAGTACATCCTGACTCCTTGGGCCCCCGGCTTTGTTGTGGCCCTTTCTTCAACACGAGGCCCCTAAGGCAGGATGGTCTGTGCCAGCCTCAGCACCACCCTGCTATCTCTGGGGTTCCCACAACAACAATAAAAAATATTATCACATATTTCAGAGTAAGCAGAGGTTCTGCTTCTCTGGATATGATGAGAGCTTTCCTATCCTCTCCAAATATCACACGTAAATTCCTGTGAGGAATCCTGGCTGACATCTAGCTTTCCTAGTAAGATCAGCATCATCGCTCAGGATCCATAGGGCCCTTCGCATGCTAGGCAGGAGAAACTCTGTGTTCCTGTTTATCTGTTTAAAATTACTATTACTTAGAAATGCTCTGTACTTGCATTAAATATAGAGTTTTGCTGGAAAACAGATAAAGTTTGATGTATGTAAGACACGAAGGAAGGAAATGTTCCAAAAGAAGGAAAAAAACCAGTGCCCATTTCACTTACCATTGTCTCCAGCAGGAACTGTTACAGGATGTGTTGGCACAGTATCAGAATTCACTTTTCCATTCTCAAATGTATCATTTTCAGTTTGCTGCAACTGCCAGTTGAGGCCAAACAGATGCATTGCTGGTGGTAGAGGATACAGGTTATTTGATGCTATTAACCACAATGACAAATTGCACAAATAACAACTTTCCATGCTTCGCAGTGGAATAGCAACTCATACATTAAAAAAATTAAATTACATGAACAAGCATTGGCAGACTAATAGTTCAGCAACGGCACTAAACAATTACTACCACTGTCCTTTAATGATACAATGCCTTCAGTGAACACAGTTGACAGAAAGCTCACCAGTCTCATTTTGAGTCTTTTACCAGTCCCAAATCAATGTTCAAAAGGATAGGCAGTAATTATGTTCTTTTCTCTTTTTTTCATTTTTGATCCTTCTGAAGAGACAAATCATTTAAGTGAGCTCCTAAATGACCTACTAAAATAAATGATTTTCCCAGCAGATGGATCCATCCTGGTTAGCCAGAAAGGGAAAAGAAAAAATACAGGAGAAGAACGAGGGTGCTGTGGGTGTTGCCGTGCTAACCTAAGACATGAGCACTTCATGCTGCCAACAACACCCTGCACAACCTCCTGCTACATGCCCTTTCCCCACGCTAGTCTACAAAACGAGGCCAAGGCCGTGAGCAGAGCCAGAGACACTGAGGCACTTTGCTCTGACAATGGTAATGCATAAGCTACGTTTATGAATTACTTAATTCCCCACAACCACATTCATTTGAAAGGTGATACCACGTTAAAGAGTTCAGCTAAGTTAATTATTAATCCATGGTGTTAGGGGGAACTTAAGGAACTTTAATCACAAGGGATTAAAGAATGAACCCAGCGTCTAAACTTCTAGAGCAAAAATATGGAAAAACCCCCCACCTTAGTGCTATACTGTGATACTCAAAACATATGCAATTTCATGCTGTCTCTGGATTATTTTATTCTCTTCCAATGTCTCTATAATGTCATCAAAATTCATTTTATTTTAATTACTCTACTTTGCGCTTGGTGTAACATGGGTTTGCTCATTGCATGACAACAGTTATCTGCAAAGCAGCTAAAATAGTCTTTCAGTGCTACTAGGGAATAAAAATACACTGGGAAAAAAAATCTGTAATCAGGTATTTTAACTATTAGTGAAAAATATAAGGAAGATAATTCACTGTACTTTGTTGCTTCTGCTCCTTCTCTCTCTCTGAAGCAAATTATTGCTACAGTCAACGTTACTAATTTATTCATTCCCTCTATGCAAATGACAAAAAATTCTTCATCCCATTTGGTTTAATCTCTGATCTTTAAATCTCTCTGTATTGACCATGGCAACGCTTAAGATGAACAGGCATCAATGGAAGTTTAGTTAGCCAGGAAACAAAAACTGCCAAATTAAGAGGTTGTCTGCCAGCTCTTTGCCTTAAAGCCTCCTCCTTACCCTGAACAAAACAAAAAACCAGAATGCAACTAAAGACCCGTTACTGAATATTTCAAAGACTGAAATCCTCACTTACAGATGACATATTCTCTTTGTTCCAAGTCTCTGACTCTACTATTACTCTTCTTTCCAAGACCTTAAATTGCCTGTCAAAGCCTGATAATGTAGAATGTTCCTTGACCCTAAAAACATCTTTCTTTTTTCCTGTCCCAACTCTTCTTAAACCATAAATCTGACCATCACCATTTCTGGCACATCAGTAGAATTAGCCATTATTATTTTGACCCTCCCTCAGCTGAAATCCTTATTTATGTATTAATCACCTGACAAGTGTATCTGTTTTAATATATTTCAATAATATCCTTAGGGTCAAACTCTACTATTTGTTATACTTGTTCATTTCACTGGCAGCAATGAAAGACTGCAAATAGCTAAATATTTTATGGTTTACACCCAGTACATTTCCTGTTTTCAAGTCTGGAGATCTAAATCACCTCTCTTAACTTTGCTGTCTTCTTATCCCTTTTATTAGTTCTTCTGGAGAAAAAAAAAAAAAAGAAAGTGACATTCATTTTGTAACTCTAGAAACACAAGAGCTTAGAACATCGTTAACATCTGCTGGTGCTATGTGCATGCCCTGTGCCTCTTCATGCACTGGGAGATCAGAAGGGGAAGCTCCAACATGACCTTCTAGCCATTCCCTTGTAATTCAAAACAGCTGGAATTTGAAGTCTTCAAAGGCAAGGACTGTGGCACCTATATTGATTACATCCATATAACCACAATTACTACAATGTAAGTGACAACTACCTTTTCTTTGGGTTTGTACTGATGGGGGTCCCACTTTAGTTTACTGTCAAAGACAGGGAGTATTAGCTGTATCCCTCAAATATACTACTCCTCTCAGCTTTGACAATGAACTAAAAACAAGTTCAATACACAATGTTTAATGAAAATGAACAGATGGATAAATGCAGCTGTTTCACAGATTGTGAATGTACGAATGTTTTTTAAGCAGACAAAAACTGTTGCCAGACAATTCCAATGACAGAACTTACAGTGTGTCCTAATACACTAAACAATTCCACTACATAATCTCTCTGAGCTGGTGCTATGGAATTTAGAGAATTCCCCTTTCACAACAAACATGAAAACAACATAAAAGAAACAAGGCAGAATTTCTTTAGAGATGATGAACTTCAGGACCATGTGTAAATCGACTGATTAAGACAAACTTAGGCACTATTCTGTCAATCAAAATTTATCTTCTCTCAGCTGGCCATCAGTATAAAAACAAACTTTAGGTCCTTATCAGTTTTACAAGGAAATTGAGGCACGTGATAAAAATTCTTGATGCTATTATGAATCTGTTTAGCAGCACTGGGTACTGGTACCTCAGTGGGATGTCTGAGACCTTCAAGTCAAATAGTTATGAATGAGTTCTGAATTTCCAAAGGGTGAATGAGGCAATCAGACTGCAGAGATGTATATGTTTGTCTGATTTCCTTTGATCTAGAAGAGGATGAAGGCCTTCTTCGAGCTTCGGGATGCAGATGTAAGAGATCAATCCCCTTCTCTGTTTCTACTGTATTCAGAGAAATAGTAGGTTTACTTCTTTTTATAAAGAATTTGATATACAAAACAAAAATTAACGCAACAACATTTGAAGTAAAATGCATTTCATGATTTCCTGCTGCTATTTTTGTCCCAAATCTAATGTAAAGCAGTTTCTTGATTTTTGGATTAGATATTGCCTGTCAGGTCTGGTTTATTTCCAATCAATTTGGAATTAATTTGGTGTTAGACAATAACAATGAAGCCAAGAGACCCTTCCTAGAATCACTAGTTCTGACTCTGCCAAGTCTACAGGGATACCAACATGGGATTGAGTTTCTTTCAATACTGGCATAACTTTGACAGCAGCAAGGACTTGTGTGAGAATGCCAGATGCCTCTAACCAGAAGGCAGGCAGATTGTGACGGTTGTGGTCACGGATCACAACAACTCCATCCAGATAATCTACAGCTGCAAGCATAGATGAATTCTCATGGATTGGGAGAAAAGATGGGTTGTCACAATTCCAAATGTGCCTACAAACCCTAACAAAAGCCTCCTTTTACTTGTATCAAGACTGGGATGATTGCTTCTATTGTGGAACAAGATGCCTTTTAAACAGGAAAACAGATTATCTGTCTGGGAAAAAGGAGTTCAGGAAGACTGGATGTGCTTTAAAGAAGTAATCTTAAAAGCACAGGACCAGACCATCCCCATGTGCTGAAAGGTGAGCTGGTGGGGAAGATCTTGGATGAACAGAGAGCTTTGAATGGAACTTAGGGAGAAAGGGAGAGTTTATTGTCCCTGGAAAAGGGCACTGACAGCTCAGGACTACAAGGTGTTGTGAGGCCATGAGGGGAGAAAATTAGAAGGACCAAAGCCCATGTAGAACTTAATCCGGCCATTGCTATAAAAGACCACCAATGATTTTACAAACACATCAGCAAGAAAAGGAGGGCCAAAACCCTCCATCCTTTCTTGGATAAACAGTGACAAAACATGAGGAAAAGCCTGAGGTACTTAGCGCTTTCGTTGCCTCAGTTATTAATAACAAGACCAATTGTCATCAAGGTATCCACCTCCTAGAACTGGAAGACAGAGACAGCGAGCAGAACAAAGCCCACATAATCTGGAAGGGAACTGTCAGTGACCTGCTATGCAGCTTAGGCACATACATATTCACGGGGCCAGATGGCATTCACACGAGTATTGAGGGATCTGGCAGAAGAGCTCAACCAGCCACTTTCAATCATTTACCAGCAGCCCTGGTTAAGCATGGATGTCCCAGGTCACTGGAGCTGGCAAACATGATGCTCATCTGCAAGAAGGGCTGGAAGGAGGATGTGGGGAACTACAGACCTGTCAGCCTGACCTCAGGGCTGGGGAAGGTCATGGAGCAGATCATCTTGAGTGCCATCACGCAACGTGTGTGGGAGAAACAGGGGATCAGGCCCAGCTAGCATGGGTTTACAAACGGCAGGTCCTGCTTGACCAACCTGGTCTCCTTCTGTGACAAAGTGACTCAGTGGATGAGGGAGAGTCAGTGGATGTCTACTGAGACTTTAGTGAAGTTCTTGATACTTTCTCCCACAACATTCTCCTGGAGAATCTGGTTTCCCACGGTGTGGATAGGTGAACTCTTTGCTGGTATAAAAATTGACAGGATGGGCAGGCCCAGTGAGTGGTGGTGAACAGAACTGCATCCAGCTGGTGGTCAGTCATGAATGGTGTTTCCCACAGCTCAGTATTGGAGCCAACGCTGTTTAAAATCTCCACTGACAACCTAGACAAGGGGATCAAGTGCACCCTCAGCAAGTTCAGAGATGCCATCAAGCTGGGCAGGAATGTTGAGCTATTGGAGAGAAGGAAGGCTCTGCAGAGGGATCTGGATAGGCTGGATCAGTGGGACAAAGCCAACTGTATGAGGTTCAACAAGGCCAAGTGCTGAGTTCTGCACTTTTGTCACAACAACCCCATGCAGTGCTACAGGCTGGGGGAGGAGTAGCTGGAAAAATGTGCAGCTGAAAAGGACCTAGAAGTGCTGCCTGACAGCAGCTGAACATGATCCAGCAGTGTGCCCAAATGGCCAAGAAAGCCAGTGGCATCCTGGCCTGTATTAGAAATAGTGCGTCCAGCAGAAGCAGGACAGGGATTGCCCTGCACACCTGGCACTGGTGAGGCCACACGTCAAAAGCTGTGTCCAGCTCTTTTCACTACAGGAGACATTGAGGTACTGAATGTTCAGGGAAGGGTAAAGGGTCTGGAGCACAGACCTGGAGCACAGGTTTTATGAGGAGCAGCTGATGCAGCTGGGGGTGCTTAGTCCAGAGAAAATGAGGTTCAGGGAGACCTTCATGCTCTCTACAACTACCTGAAAGCAGGCTGTAGTAAGGTGAGTGTCAATCTCTTCTCTGATGTAACAAGCAACAGGCCAAGAGGAAATGGCCTCAAATTATGCCAGGGGAGGTTTAGATTAGGTATTAGGAAAAAACGTTTTCAGGGCAAGGGCTGTAAAACATTGGAACAGACTGCCCAGGAAAGTACTGAAGTCACCATCCCTGGAAGTGCTAAAAAAAATCTGTGGGTATGGCTGTTCAGGACATGGTTTAATGGTGAAGATGGTGGCGGTGCTAGGTTGACAGTTTGACTTGATGATTTTTAAGCTCTTTTCCATCTTCAACAATTAAATCTATGATTAAATAGTTTCATTTTTTAAAACTCAAATAAAAAATTAATGAAATTTTAATTAATTTTAACTTAAGTTAAATTTAATTTATGGAAAAACCTACCATCTTTAACCTACAATTCTAGGATCTTCTACCTATTTGACTGTTTCAGTCTCTATATCTATTCTGCAAAGTAATCTCTAGCTACCAGGAGTTCTTCATTTGCTGAAGCTATGCTAGCATTTACCTTTGGACTGAGTTGTTTAAGGTGGCATTTGTACTGCTACTGGACAAATTATCTGCATGGCCAGCCTTTAGAGTGTGGTGATAGTCTGAATGGTGAGGAGTGCATTCCCTCTAACAGAGTGGAAAGAAGAGGCATCAGAGATAAGAAAGCTCTCTCGGATCTGGGCTGCTCTTGGCATGAACCAGTGTCTGTGTGTGCGTGTGGTGCTGGTGAATATGGCTAAATTCACCAGAACAAATCCTAAACATAAAAGCAGTAAGCAAATTAACAGCTGGGCTCTTGCCCTCCCCTTTCCTCCCCTACCCCCCTCTCCCCCGCTTTCCCCACCAAATGGACTGGGATATTCAAACATTCAGAGCTAAATTTAAAGGAGTGCATTTGTACCAACAGTAGCCTTAATGTTAACATAAAAATGCTATAATTTGTTGCAGGCTATTGGATAATCTTGCCATCTGTCACCACACAGTTCACTGAAGGGTTTCTGAAGCATCTTAAACTGCTTTTTCAAGCTTGGTTGATCTTGTCTTTTACTGTGTAACTGAAGTCTAGTTATTTTGGTTTGTAATCAGTCTACAAAGCCTTCCATGTCCACTCAATAATTAAAATAGCAACTAAGAATACATTTCACAGCAAACACTTGAAAAAAAACTATCACCAGTTTACACTGTGTAAAACATTTTGCAATAATCTTCTTCAGGAAGAAGTTGCCCATTTGTCGTGCATGCTCCTTTCTCCAGCTAGTAATTCAGTGCTTTACGCATTACCTTTACAAGGAACTTGTTCTTGAGCAAATACACTATATTATCACTTCAAAACCCTCTCCAAGACTTTCTTGCATCCAAAAAGAAATCAGTCTTTTATTAGTAGGTGGTCAAAGATGGATAATTTATTTAACTAAGTGGCAGAACTAGAACTGTGAGGGCTGACAACTACCTGCTGCATTCAACTGCATACCTGCTGCATTTGCCGCCTCGCTCAGTATCTCAAAGTTCTCTTCTGCCAAAATTATGAGAGGCACAAAAAAGAATTGTAACAGAAAACCAATTCACGTAGCTGTTTTTCTATTTAGCAAGAACTGTACTTCTCTGAAATTTTTTCCCTTCTCAAACACTTGAATGCTATGAGGATAGCACAGCTAGTTCATAAAAGAAATAGACAGGTGTTAGCATGATCCAGCATCCAGTGTAGCTCTGAACAGAAAACAGGGGAGGTTTCAGATGTGAATATACACACAATGCTGGGGTTTATGACTATCAGAAATTTTTTTTCTTTGTAGGAAAGGGTAGCAATATACAGTAAAAGTCACAGAAACTTATTTATTGTTCCAGTCAAAATTCACGTTTATCTCTATTGTAACTCACCAGGATCAACCACAACTTTTTCTAAAGTACTGTAAGTGACAAATACGCTCACATGGAACACAAAGGGCATAGCAAACAACCTGTGAGCTGTGCAGGTGAAAGAATCACAGATGCAGATCATAAGGACGCACAAACAAAACCATACACATACAAGCAGAGGCTTTATTCACAGAAGCAGTCCTACAGTAATGGAAGAGGTAACCCTCTGAAGTACCAGCCAGAAGTGCCAGCAATTCCAGACCTTCCATTCTGAATCTGGCAACTTTTTTCTTGCAGGAAAGAATTCTAAAGGTGACACAGGGTGTTTCAGGAGAACAAGAATTCACAGGTAAGAGGATTCTTTTAAGTAGAACAAGAAGAAACAGAGTTGCCTGAATTGGCAAATGGACTTCTAATGTTCCTCCAGCTTTTCTTAGAATAATGACAGATGAAAAATTAATACTAGACAGCAGATAGTAAAAGTACTGGCTATATCTAAAGAGCAAGCATCTTCCCAAAACCTCTGGAGATAAGGCTTATGGCATATGTTTTGTAAACATAAAGAACTCAACACTGTAGGGGAAGATGGCAAGAGGAACTGAATGATGATGGCGACCCTTCTTCCCTTCTCCCATGTGTTTTACAAGGTATGGTAATCAAGTCTTTTTATTCATGAATCTGTGCTTGAAGGTGAGCTCCTTGCTAAGCTACTGAACTCATGTTCCAGGACTGCCACTGCCACATATTTCTGGGTGCTGGTATTTTCAAACCATGATTTTAAAAATTGCTTCCTTAGAATTAATAGAAAAATCTTTATGCACACTTGCACATAAGGAAAAGTGAACATAATCTATATTTAAAGCAATTCAAAAAGATTATAATTTAAACTAAGCAAATTGCAATTATTGCTCAATCTTGTTGAAGGATTATCTTCTAGTTCATCTCCCTGTTGGCAATACATTTTAAAATGAAATATTTGAACACTGAAGTGGTTTTTAAAATTATCTTCCATATATTTTTCTTGCAGCCATAATTAGAATCTAAACCTATTTTATTCTGAAGGACCTGAAGTGGACCAGAAGATGTGCAAATGAACTGTCAGTGATTTGCATTCATTCGCTTTTTTCTAAGATAATAGGATACCTTGGATGTTGCTGCAGATCAAATAGTGAATTAAAAATAGTTAATTAAAATGTTAAATAAAGTGAATTAAAAGTTACAAAGACAAGTTCTTTATTTATTACTGTTTTTCTCAAATCAATAAAACCACTGTTATTTCTAAATTTAAAATAACTTTAAAGTACATGCTTTTGAGCACCTTCAAAAGATTAGTCACCAGCAGCATCATATAAAAGTTGCTGAACATATGCACTGAATGTAAAACATTTTAGTATAGTGCTATATGAAAAACTTAGTAATACCTATCATGATCAATATAGTAACAGAAAAACTGTGGTATTTTCCCTTTTATCCTGAACAGTTGAATGGGTCCATTGATTTTACTGTTTTATTTGCAAAAAAAATCCAATCTTTCTAGTCTATTCCTTTTTTCCTCTTGGAACCTTTTAACAAAGAATTTGCAAAACATCAAAAAAAATTTGCCTAGAAAAAATATAGCAACAAAGGTATATCAGCTATCTACTATGGATAAACTTACTCTCCTTGACCACTATTCAAAGATGATTACATGACACTTTAAAGTATTGTTGCATTTGAACTGTTAAGAAAGATGTGTGGTAGTCTTGGTGTAAATATTTTTACTATATTCGCCCCAAGATGGAACATTTATTCCTCTGAAAACTTGTATGGCTAGATGTCTCATGTCAGTTGTCAAGCCAGGAACTTTAATGCAACAATGGTCTGATTCTGTCAACTGAATTATACGAGGCACATTCAAAGCTTAAGGGAGAATGCAGATTTCTTAAAACAGAAACAAAGATAATTATTCAGTAGCCTCTTATTTAAATAAGATGTATCTGTTATGTCTCATTTTAGATTTGTCCATTTATTGTGATGAACAGCAAACCTACCCCATTTTGTAATAGTCTCTACCACACCTAAATAATCTTCAGTATCATCCTGGGCTTTCTCCTCAACACAGCTTTTTTTTTTTCCTCCCAGCTAATGTTCAGTCTAAAGAGATGGTGAAAAATTACAGGTACAGAAATGATGGGGAAGTGCATACTGGATTGCTGACTCTTTGAGGCAAGAGTTGTTTGGTTCATACAAAGGCAGGAAAAACATTCTGTAAATTTTGGGTTTCTATCTAATAAAATCATAATCAATGATTTTAAATACTGTAGGGGAAAAGAAAATTTCCCTGATTTACACATTTCAAGACCAGGTTAAGACTATAGGCTAGTAACTTTTCTGTATTACTTCAGGGAATTCTTTATTTTATTGCTTCTCATTCTATAACTCTTCCTTAAACTTGCTTTCTGAAAAAAAAGCTGAGGCTCATGGTTATTTTATCTATTAGTTTTTTTTTTTCACAAGTCCAACAGAAGTCTTGCTTTGTCCTTTAGGTCACAGCCCTCATAAAACAGAAGTGTTAAGAAAAGCAATGACAATGTAAGGTCTCAAAATTAATTGGAAACACCTTTCTTAGGTAAGAGCAGTGATTAAGTGATCCAACCATTTTTATAGTTCAAAAGCCTTATTTATTACAAAGAAACCAACTACCCCAAGCCCAAACCCAACAAAACCCCCACAGATCTCTTGAGGGATATAATTAAGTGGTACTATATGATCATGCATAGCCTATTTGCATCTTGATGGCACAGAGAAGTGCAGTCTGATGAAAAGATTTATGAACCAAAGGAAAAAGAAACAGGGGCCAATTAATGCAATGTTCAAAGGACACACCGAGCTGGGAGTTTATACTATGTAGTGAAACACTTGTGTTGCATATTTCCATCTCATGACTGGCTAAAAAAGATCAAAGCTTTTTTATTCCATATTAAGAATGACAGAATATTACAGCAAACATGCAATAAGGATAAATGTAATAAGCTTTAATAAAAGATGATAATAAGGCTTGATAAGAACTTTTGGAATGTCACCAAATCTGAAATGCAAGATGAAAGCATCTGCATGTAGAGATTGTAGTGTGTTATTTGGAACCCCACGGAGCTAAACTGTGATTAGAACTCCATATTTTTCCATAAATTAGCTTTTGTTTTGAATTTCCTGCTGAGATCATATGCAAGTTGATTGAACGTGCAAGTCAATATATAGGTTTTCTAATCCTCTGCTGTTTTTTAGGCTTCATGATATCACAATTACAGCAGTCCACTTGTAGATCAAAGGTACATGATTGAGGCCAAAAGAAAATAACCTATAACCTCTTTACAAAACTTCTTCACGGTGATTTAGACCTATCCATGACAATTACCATTCACCCACCTGAACCGCACAATTATGTACATGCATAAACCAATGACTACATGCAGATCAACTTGCAAGCCCACAGAATTTCCACTTGAATCCATATTTAAAAACAGAATTGACATGCTGAGTTCACCTTCAAGGGGGCCTTTTTACACAACTCTACCTTACCTCAATGCCTCCAGTGTAAACCTGTAAGCCATTAGCTATCTGCATAAGCAAATAATCTTGTGCAAACCCTTGGTTCAAAACCCCAAGTTTTACAGCAGCTCAGTGATCGCAGTCATCCTCTTATTGAAACATCACCGTCACTCTAGGGACTGGCTATTAGATAGGGCATCCTTTATTATATAGTCATTAATATATTTTATGTGCATTGGAATAACATACCATGTTCCTCCACTGAAGTGAAATGTGTTTTTTATGGAACTATTCCGGTAAGCAGAGTTATACTATAGGTACAGGAAAAATACTATCAACAGAAAAAAAAAATTACCATATATGATTTATGAAAGGAAACTGTGACATAAAGACAAACTTACTGTTAATTGCTTGTGAAGCTAGCGAATTGCTTGCAAGTCACTTTGTAAACCACTTTGTATTTTGTATCAGTTATCTAAACCTTGGAAGAAACGAGTTAGGATTACAGTTTCACATTGATCTTTTTTTCCCTTTAAAGTTAAATCAGCCACAACACAACAGTAAAATCTTACAGGTGATATTAAGAATAGCCAGTCTTAGCTCTAAAGTAATGGTCACTTATAAAATTGATAAAGAAAACCAACTACTCCTTTTACTGTGTGAAAAGACATTGGATCAGTAATAAGAATGTGTTTTAAAATCATCCTCTTCTTTTGGCTACAGCTGAACTGAAATAACAGTAAGGATTGCATCTCTCCTGTTCAAATGTGGATACCTCAATTTCATTACCTCTGCTTGAGAGTACTAACAGAAGACACGAAAGAAGTAGCTGGGGAAATAATTAAAAAATGGGGAGATAATTTGAAAATATAAATAACTTTTCCTTAGCAGTGTGAAAAGATTTGGAGTGAGTCAAATGAGGACCCACTGCCCAGCAAAAATGCCTCAGTAAAAAGTAGTGTGAGACTCGACATTTCAAAGATGGAAGAGAAGGCAAAACAACAGATAAGCCTGGAGCTTTCATAAGTGAAGATAAATTTATTTTACCCAGTTATTGTGTCACACCTCACTAAATCAGTGGTTAGCAATAGGTTAACTCTCTGAGGCTGGATATTGTTTTAGTTTTCAATGAGTATTATTAAAATAAAAATACTACTCTTCCTCCACCATAATAAGGGTAACTTAGAAGTATTTTTAAATTAAAAAACCCACAGGAAACATACCTATTTCTATACTTAGAGGTTTCTGGAACTAGCTCATTTTCCAAATGGCTGACATTCATTTATATACCTAACCTCCCACATTACTCCTTCTATAGAACTAGTAAAAGACATGCATTTGTGTGATCCTATTTTATCAAATATTGTCAAAACCACTCTGGTTTTGTTTGACTGGTTTTATTATTGAGGAAAAGTAAGCTTTTGAAATGGAAATGTCCACATCATCTAAACAGTTGTAGCACATTTCTTTTTCCTGGATTATAAAACTACAAATGCTGTTACAGGTGACAATTCCTAAGAGACAGTGGGCTTGGGTTTTTTTCTGTGAATGGAGTTGTCTGAAATGTCATCAGTTTCCTGTCTACTTCAGAGGACATCTAATTTTCATCCATAATTAATCCCTGCAGTGGGGTAATTACACCCATATAAAACCCATGTGTTCTTGTGATCTTACTCATAAATGTAACATCAAATAGTATTGCTTAAAGCAAGGTTGGACACATGTACTCAACCTTTTCATTCTATAGTGCTTGCGTATGGAGAGGTTTACCAAAATCTCATCTAAGTCAGACATTTTTAACAGCACGAAATTTTTAAAGCATTCAAAGAGACAACAGGCAGTTCTCTTCACAGAAAAGAACCAAGAAAAGATTGCCATTTACAGAAAAGATGCAATTTATATACAAAACCACCAGCTTTAATACATGCATTGTAATTCAAATATCAAGCAAACAGCAGATCTCTAAGAGCTGGCTTCTTTCATCACAGGCATGAGTTAGAAATTAATTGAAACTACCAGCAAAGAAGAGAAGACTAATCCTATGTCCACAAAAACTTGAGTAATCACCCAAGCAATTTAATATCTGCTTTGCAAAATCTCTTAAACATGAGCATTCATTTGAAGTATTACCTACTACTAAAATACACTACATGTTTACCTGGACTGATAAAATACAAAGAACATCTCTTAAACTACTCTAAGCTTTCTATTTATCAAAAAATGGTGCATTTTAACTGAGTATCTCATTCATCTGAAAAATGGCTAATATTTAGGAGTCTGTCAGAAGACTATAGGAGGAGTGGGGAAGGACACACATCTCCACAAAACATGCTTGCAAGAGATTTCAGTTTTTCTGAAAGCAGCATCCAGATTAAAAAAAACCCCCATCATATTGCATCACAATACGATCTGTGGGACTAATGGGCAAAGACATCATCATGCCATCTTGCAGATTATTACTACACCCCTTATATTGCCAGAACTACTGAGTTTTAATTTTCTCCACTGGACAAAAGTGGAAGGGTGACAGGACTATTGCCAAAAACCTTGCGATAAATCTTAATTAGAATACAAGCCTTTGGAGCAGAGGTGGGTATGTGCCTTGACAGATTAACTTTCTTAATCCCTTGAAATCTTGTCAAGTCTCTTTTAACCTCCTGATTGTCAATTACATGTTCCTACATCCTTTTGTGTGAGGATTATCTTTCTCAATGAACATTTTATTCTCAGTGCCACTAACAATAATAGCAAGTGACATCCACGACACCAATCAAGTATTAACACCCTGCACTCCTGAAACAGTAATATTATGCTTTGCACTTAATCTGGAACACAGCATCAAGATCTTTGCTTTAAAAACATCAGCCAAAGGCATTATCCACAATAGTATTCTTGCAAGAGACAAGCAAGTATATTTCATGTTTATGCTTCAAGACATAGATGTTCAACATGTTTAGATCTTGTACTATTTCAAAAAAAGATGTTAAAAACAGTTTCAACCCAATAAGGAGGTGAAGCACAACAACTTCATTTTTGGACTAGTCATCCAATCTCTGTCTCCCAGTCTGGAAAGAAAGAATGCGGTGAACATAAGAAATCACATTATTATCTACAAAATATTTCCACTCTAACAAGCCAAATGAGCTCATCACCAATGCTGTAAACATTATATGAAACTCATACAGATATCTAAAACTCACAGCTTTGGCATACCAAGGAAAATAATTTGAACTCATGTTAGACAGAGCTGAAAACCTCTGTAACGCACAAAGTCATGGAAGTACTAGCTGTATTAGTAAGCCTCATGTTAAAGCAAAAAACCAGTGTAGAAAGTCACATTTGTATCTGAATACTGCCATTTACCAAGCCCATCAGTAATGAGTGAAAGGAGTTGCCTGAACCAATATTAGTAAGGCACAGGCTACATTTATAAATTATCTGGCTTTTATGATTCCATTTTTAAAGATTTTTAAGTACTGAAATGGAAGTAGGGTCTTGGTACTTCAGACTTAAAGGACTTTTCTAAGGTCCGTTCAGGAGTTAAAATCCTTTAGAAATTTCAGGAGGTGGTTTTGTAGCTGCTAAATAATTGTGCTGGGTATATACACTCACTGGGTATCTGACCATACGCTGAAGGCCCAGTTGAAGCGACTACACACCCTTTGGCTTGCCTTCTAGTTAAACTACATACCTGCTCTCCTGGCAGGAGAGAGCAACATGTAGCACTGCTGTCTAAAACTACAGGCAGGCAGATTTTGTCAAGCACAGAGCAGAGCCACACGTGCTGGGAAGGCAGAGCCCTACACATGGCACTGCCATCAGATGCAGGTTCTGGCTGCCCCTGACACTCGGAGCTAAGAGAGATCTGGAAACGTCCATTCTGGACAGAAGAGAGACATCACTCTGTACCTAATCCACAGCTTCTTAATTTGAGAGGTAGCCACTTCCAAAGCCCACCAAGCTTTAATTTTGAAAAAAAAAAGGATGACAAGGAATATTGCTGCTGCCTCCAAATGCACTAGAGACACATGAAACCTTCCCTAAAAGCCCCGTGGATTGTTAAAATGACTAGTCAGTCTACACTTTGCAAGAAGTGATGTACTTTCTGCCGTGCTGGAGACACTGGCTGTCTTCACAAATCCAGATATAGGCACACAGTGAGCAAGAACATGAGAACATCAGTGTGGTTCTGCAAAGTGTGTGGTGCACTCAGACAACGCTAAGGAGCCGTGCTTAGACAGCTGGCATGCTTTCTCAGAAAGATTTACATAAGTTTCCCTGCTGTAGATTTTTGCATGGTAGTTTGAATACATTGTGATATGTAGATTTGGTAAACTGTAAAATCTCACAGCACTTCCTTCTGATGATGAGAACAGATTAAAAGGAAAATAAAAAATATTGTTTTTAAGAATCAGATATATAAATGTATTACTTTACCTCACAGCTTTAATTTTTTTGAAAAATAAATGGGCTGAGGTCAAAAACCTGGCTAACCGTAAAAGCCTGCCACATAGCTGTAGACAGGGAACATATTTCCAACCCACACACCTCAGTGAAGCTCCAGACATAGCTAAGGTCCCAGCAAAACTGAGTGAAGCAGACAGAAATGGGAAGAGAATGAAGAAGGTTTCTTGATGAAACTCTCAGTGACAACAGCATTACAATACTCAAAATTAAATGCATGTCAAAGAGGAAAACAGTTACTGTAAACACATAATGAAAGTAAAGGTGATTAATGGCAATTAAACCATATTCTCCCTCATGCCTGTTAATTACAATACCTATGCTGGGTATTGTAATAAAAATTCCATTTAAATGGCATTATTAATTAAGTTGTTTTCCTCGTTCCTGGCAGTAACTGAGCTTTACAAACAGCAGAATAAAATTAACTTGGCATTGCAATCAAAAAGAAATATTATATTGTTCTTTACTGATAAAGTAAAATAGATTCTTTTGATTACAGGTATATTTAGTCATTGCTTTAGTCACAAAATTCAATTCTGTAATTGTCATGGCTCTAAATCCATTACTTTTGGGGAGAGTGGTTCTGCCCTACTATGACTTCTGTCCCTGAACCCAACAGGAAGGGCATCTGGTCCTCCACAATCTGGGAAGAGATGTGACTACCAGCAGCTGTCACACTAAATCCTGAATAATATGGGAGAACCACAGGCAACAAACTCAGAAATAGCACTGAAGACACAGAAAGTTAACCTCAGTCTACAGAAACAGACAATTTAAGAATTTTTAACAATTACTTAAAACTCATCTGCAGATAGTTACACACTATCTTTCACACTTTGCATCCTTCTGATATGTCAGTCTCCTCTAATAATGAAACTTGTTAGCTATTTTTCCCAGACATTTTCTTCTTCTCTTTCTACCTCAAAATCTCTTAAGTTGCTCTGTTCTTATTCTCGAGAAGTTTTTGAGATAACTCTGAAGATAGTTGTGCATTATTAGAAACATACCAGCATATAATGTTCAGCTTATTTTTAATATCTTGGGATGATGATAAAACAGTAACATTTTTAGATAGACAAAAAGCACGAGTGCATATTATAATAACTGCACATAAGAATAAGCACAATGTAGCTATTTTTTTACAGTGTAGGAATTATTAATTATCTGTAATTATCAAACATGGCTTTCTAGTCTGGTATCTTTTCCATTCACATTTCCTTTGAAATTTGCATTGCAATTGTATGGTCATCTGTGTCGTAGCAGAACCCAAGTTTTTCTACTGTTTCTCATAGAAGGAAATGTCAACTAAAATACATGTTTTCCCACAAGATATTTAATCAGTTAAGTCTAAATGTTAGCTTTCTTTTCTATCCAAGATGGATTTGCTTAAGTGGTAAAAAGGTACTGATAGATAAAGAAAGCGGTGATAAAAAAATGATAAAGGCAATAGTGACAAAAATAGTTATGTGGCCTTTTTAGTGAAATGAAATTCCTTTTTCCCTTTTTTTTGTTTTTGTTTTTCTATTCTTCCTACAGAAGAGATGTCCTTCTGTTATCACCGACATGTAAATACTTGTTTTATCACCAAGAATAGCCAGCTGGTGTATATTCTTGTTCTGACCACTGACTGCTGAGATAAGGCTAACAAAATGATCGATCCCATGTTACACAAAGAGTAAAATGCTCAATGACTTGAAAGTATGACAGGTTGTTGTGAAGCAGTCAGGACAGGAAAGGCCTGACTAAATAGCTCAGGTCCTACTGTGAATTCAAATGATGTTTTATGTTCATAGAAACTTATTTAGCAGACATAAGGCAAAATTCATGACAGACGCATGCAATTTTTCAGTGTACAACTCTTCACGCTTAGTTGACTGAATCTGTATCGTGCAATTCCAGCACTGACTCAGGAAAACTGCTCCCCCCTTCAGTTCCATGTACAGTGAAAATGGCAGTAGTTTCTTGCATTGATTTAGACAATGTCAAGACAGTGCCATTGGCAATGGAGAATCAATTGCCAGAGCAACTCCTGGGGAAGAAAGAGGGGCTCTGGGGTCCCCAAATTCTCATTAATTTCATCCATTAATTGCTGAATCCACACTACAGCAGAAATAATTAGTACAGTACAAATCAGTTTGTTAATACAGCTGGTCAGAGTCTGTGATACGTAACAACATATTGGAAACCACTCTTTCTGACTGGTTAGTTCTCTGTAATTACACAGTGGATTTTTCTGTCAGGGAAAAATCACATCCAGGAATAACAAGCTCCTTCCCTCAGTAAAACCCAACAGGACAAGAAAGATCCCAAAAAGTGGAATTGAAGGATGGTGGTAACATATGAAACTTTGACTTAGTGTTCATTTTTGACCTAGGAGGTGCTCTACAGAACTTCCCTTTCATTCATTCATTCACTACAAGTGATGGATGCTGAAGAAGGCCATAAGCCATGGGGAAACAAAGGACAAAGTTCTGTGTTGTCTACACATTGTAAAACTGGACTCTATTTCTGGCTCTCATATGGACTCTCTGTACCAAGTTGGTTAAAACTGTTAATGTGTATACAGAAAGAGGTCCAACAAATGGAACTTCACACTTCTTACTCTTCAATGGCTTATATTTAATACTGTTCTTCCTAGTCTTCCAAACAAGGAAAAAGATTCTAAAATCTTCATGCTGGAATAAAAGGTTGCTTTTTTCCTTGGTTGCAAATCTGATTACAGGCAGAAGTTAAGTAAATGAGCAGCTTAAAGAAATTCCAGTGTAAACTTGATCCCAAAATGAGGCAGTTTAAATTCTTTACTCACCATTTCATAATCCATTATTTCAGAGAGCTTTTCCTTGAATCCTTTACTTTAAACTAGAGCTATTTTTAATTTCTGTTTTAATTCTATATGTTGCTGCACTATCTTTTGGTTCACCACTTGCATGTTCCTGTTGCTTTACTTCTTTCTCAACCATTTAACAGTGGATGAAGCCTCTAAACAAAGGACCAACATTTTCGACAAATCACCTCTATTTTCTCTAGGCATTTGCAGGTCTCATTGACAGGAATAGTAAGCTTAAATATTTTGTACATTGCAGAATGGTTGAGAGAGACCACGAGGGCTAGAAATGCACGAATGGCATGGAAGACTTTCCTTTATACTGACATAACATTTTCAACTCCTTGTGATCCCCAAGACTGCATTAAGTGGCTTTACAGTGTAGTGCTTGCTCCGGTCTCTACCCATGCTGACACTCTCTGCTCTCACCTCATCTTTGCAGACTTTGTAAATGTAGGAGTCTTTCCTGTCAGAGTGACGGAAGAAGTGCAAGACACACCAGACTCTCGATGCAGCTCCTTCCTCTGGCTGGGCTAATTGACGGAGCAGTAATTGACTGAGCAGTTCTGCGAAGGCAGACATGAAGTCTAGCAAACTGTCTCTTCTGCCTTATGTTGCCTGAGCAGAGGCAGTGGGATCTCAAGTCACTTTCTCCACCCCATACTCACTGTAACTAAAATAAGCCTGGGCATGACATGTTCATCTCTCTGCATTTCTGAGAAGGGCCTGGTTACACCACCACTCACTGAAGGAGCGGTCTGTTAGCCCTTCAGTCTGCAGCTGCCACAGTCACACAATGGACATCAGCCACACTACATTCCTTATCCATGTGTACTGGTATATTTTGCAGCAGTCATGCTGCAAAATGGGTGATTTCCCAGCTCTTGACAGTGATACTTCATGCTGAATTCCTTCTTTCATGCAAATGCTACAAGGTGGTAGCATTTTCACACTTGGGGCAACATATCTCTGTGAAGTTCAAAATACGTCTTAAACTGGCTATACAAATGTGACATGCCACCTCAGCTGCTGTAAACTTCAGCAGAGATGCCAGACCACGGTATTGGAGGCATGTCACGAGGTGCTAGAGGCCACGCAATACTGCAAGCCTTCCCTTCCTTTTATGTTACAACCAATTTCCTACTCAGTCATTTCCCTTTCACACTTGTGTTATGAAACATGTCTCCTCTGACGACACACTAAAAGTGAGTTGGGGTTGTTCAGCCTGAAGAAGAGAAGGCCCTGGGGAGACCTTACAGCAGCTTTCTATTACCTAAAGGGGACGTGAAAGACCTGGAGAGGGACTTCTCACAAAGACAGGAGAAAGGGGAATGGCTTTAACTGAAATAGGACAGATTTAGATTAGATATTAGGGAGAAATTCTTTGCTGTGAGGCGGTCAGACAATGGAACAGGTTGCCCAGAGAAGCTGTGGATGCCCCATCCCTGGATGTATTCAAGGTCAGCTTGGATGGTGCTTTGTGCAATCTGGTATAGCACAAGGTGTCCCTGTCCATGGCAGGGGGTTCGGAACTAGATGATCTTAAAGGTCTGTTCCAACCCAACCCATTCTACGAAATGGTTAACTAAGATGAAGGAGTGTTTCCATCTTATATTAACGATTTGTACTGATTTATACTTGGATGGCCTATTAAATGGAGAATATTTCTGATATTGCATCTGTAGAGATGGGAAAACCACATATATGAATGAGTGCAATCCATTCGTGATTTTATGGACACAAAGTTCTCTAGAGAGCATCCCTGAGTGCTGAATTTTACATTTAGACTGCTGAGTTAGCTGAAATACGTGTAATATCACCAGTAGGCATTGAGCTCCCTATTGACTGTGGGCAGAGGAAGGCCATTGTACACTGTTTATTTCAGCAAGGATGTGAGCTGGCGTGCACCCACGAAATGAAATGTTGCACAGCTATTTTTTTTTTTACAGGGTATGTGAATAAATGATGTGTGGAGCTTTCAGCTCTTGCTCACTAGAAAGCTTGGTTCTTTTTCCCCGAATACAGGAATAGAGGCGCATTAGACATGCTTATATTTCTTAATGTGCCTATGGGAGAAATAATCCGGTACAGCTATCTTCCTGTGCCCCTCAGATTCATAAGTTATCTGGCTCTTTGGGGCCAGCAACGTGTAGAGCTCAGCTCACAATCAGGTCTCCAGTGTTTTACTACGTGTATGGCTGTTTTTCCCAGCTCCTGACAGTGATACTTCATGCTGAATTCCTTCTTTCATATTTATGCATTTATTTAGTAGCAGGTGTTTACTTCTGATGATTTATGAGGCAATATTACAGAGACCGAGCACAATTAATGTGTTTTATAAGTGGGATTATTTCAATCTCACTTAAAAAAAGATCTAGTGCCAAAACTTAACTCTAAACCACACCTTTAAACTTCCTTGCACGTTCACACAAAATAACCACTAATCCAATGACTGAAGGAGGCTGAACAGCAGCGGCCAGGCCTACATATATGTCTTTTGCTCTTTGGGGCTGGCAGCTGAGGTGGAAAGGGTGCTCAGGGGGCTCAGCTTTGCTGGGTCAGAGGGGAATTTATCCAGCTACTCAGCGACCCAGTTTCTTGCATTGTTCACAGGAGTTTCAATTCAGTAAGAACTACTTCAAAGGCTCTATACAGCTTATGCTGTGTCTTGCACTGAAATACAACAAGCTTGTTTGAACAACGACGATGAGGATTTAAGGATCCTAAGGCCTTCTAGGCTCTATTGTAAATTAACACTGATTTTAAAAAGGGGGCAGGAATGAGAGACTGACTCTCTTCTTTCTATTTTCTTTCCTTGACTCCTTAAGACTATAAACTTGTGTGCAACCAGTAACAAAAACCAGACCATTACACTTATATTTCCACATCTGTGGTGACCTAAACTCCTAATTAACAAATCAGTTAAAAGAAAGTCTTTGAAGACCATTTACAGACTCAGAGATGAAAAAATCTGTAATCTGGACAAAGATGCAGAGGAAGTTAGGAGCGTCAAATGATCCTGTTCTGTTCCTTTATTAACGTCAAGGACATTTTCTCATAGCCAAGCACTGCTCCTGTTAACTGCTAAAACTCAAGTTATATAATATTTATAGTGAACACTTATGAAAATAATTAAAGAGATGAAGAAATGAAGGAAATCTTCTAAAATAAAATTTGAGAAATGGAATTTAACAAACAAATAGAGAAAAGTGACAATAATTAAAAATAAACAAGCCACAAGAGAGGAAGAAGTCTGCATCTTCACCGCATGTTGTCCTTTTGGACAATTATTTTCCCTATTTCGCAATCAAACATCTATATTTGACTTTTGCCCCAGCTTTATACACAAACATACACGTATGTAATGATGAAGTAAGTGATAGTTAGCATTCCTAAAGATTGTATTAGCAATATTTCAGCAAAATGAGAGTTCCAAAGATATGCTGGAAGTTATATTCACATCATGGAATTTTTACAGCCTGTATTTTACACATACTTTTATAAGAACTTGACCCCATATAATTTAATTGTAGTTCAAATACTTCTTCGAAGTTAATTCACTGAACATCAAGCTGCAGAATGCTTGCAAAATATTCAAATTTTCTAATTTCTCTAAACAATTGTGACTTTTCATTAAATCCTTGTGGCTTTTACTGTTACCAAAGACTTTTCTAGTTAAAGGTTAGCATGTCACAGTCCACATACCATCCATCAGACACCACTGTTGATAGTGACAATTACAAAAAATGGGACTCACCTATAAAGTAGGACAGCAGTATTGCTAGCAGCACTGAGACCCCTACAGCACAGAGTGCAGTACATTTCCAGCTACAGTACTTCGAAGACTTCTTGAATTTAAAAGCACTTCTGGACAGAGTGTTCCTAGGTAGTGGCCGAGTAGGAGGGGAATAAACAGAGCCGGATGCCATGGTGTACCCTGGTGTTGCAGTACTGAACAGCGGTGTGGTCCCTGTTCCTGTTTTGAATAGGAAATGCCTGGGAAAGAAAGAGCATATGGTAAAGTATAAAAGTAAATAAAGCTGGAGCACAGGCAATCATAACTCTTTTGTTTGATGTTGCCTATTTTTCAAATAGCTAACAACATCCAGTCTACAAAGAGTCATAGAAGCAATAACTTGTCATGACACTCACACATAAAAAGACACTTTCCCTTTAAATACAGACCAAAGCCCCCCGAACATTAATAATACACTGGTATCCAGACAGGAAACAGAACTACCCAAAATACAGTGCAGCAGGGAGGAAGTCTCTCATAGTTTATCCAACAAGTAGGGATAGCCTTTCTGCTGCTGTTTATTTGTGTTGGCTTCTGCAAAAGACTACAGGGAACTCCATTAAAAAGTCAATAATGTGACTGCAGCCCACACTACTTATCACAGCTTTCCTAGGTTAAGTACAAGGAAAACAGCAATCTCTCAGTTACAAACTCTTGGCAACTTTTCCAAAAATAGTCAGTTAAAAATTTTTTTTGAGTGTGTCCTAAGTACTCAGTTCACTAATTGCACATAATCTTACCATAAAAAGATCTGATTATGGACACAGCCCAGGAGAAGTACTCTAAAGAAACGTACTTACTACATGTATCAAGAAGACCAAAAACCAGCAACAGATATGAAAAGCAAAGTCAAAGACACACCGTGAGTTACCAGTTTATTTTTTCAATTAAAATTTCTAAAGGAAGTAGTACTCCCTGAGCTTCTCTATGGTAGAATCCTTTGATTTCAGTTCATGCAATCATAATTACTTTGAAAGAGCCTCTAAGCATGGCATATTCTACCTGGAGCTTTTCTCCAAACACACGCACACAACCCCATGAACAACAAAACCTCATTCAAAGGAAGGTCTTTGCACCAGGGGTTTCGCACCAATTTGTTACGTTGGCAACTGTGTAGCATATGGCTTGCCCTCACCTAATTAATCTCCGCAAAATGAATACATTACATCTAAAAATGCTAAGAAAGCATACTGTGGAGACTTTGAACTTGCCAATTGCGCAGATAAATAGAACCAGAAAGGTGTTTGGGTTTTGCCATAGCTATGAGACACTCATGAATTGCTGATACCCAGCTCCTCCTGAAGGTAAGTGCACGCCTACACTGTATTTGCCTACTGCCTGTCATGTATACAGCACGGGTCAGAGGATCCAGCACCAACTGAGCTGTCTGTGCATGGGAAAAGCCCTTCTAGTTACATCATGTGGCACTGTGAACTGCTTCTTAGCTGACGGGACTTTGATTCTCTGGGACACATGCTTGGATTCTTGCATAGTAATGGACCAATTTACACTGTAGAGACACTAGAAATTAATTTGCCCCACTGCTGCCTGAGAAAAATACCAGCAGTTGATAAACAAGATTTGCTGTCTACAGGTGATTTTGCTATGGGAGGTTAGAACATCTTGGCATAGGCCCTCTGCTTGAAAATATTTGGATTACAAACACAATTCCATGAAATATTTTACATAGGTTACTTGATTCTGAACAATATTAAACTTGATGGCAGAAACAACAGAAGGTTATGCACTAGATCTACTGATGCAGAACAGCACATCCCAAATTTTTTTTACTTCTCAGAGTATAACCAACAAACTCAAAAGACAAAGCCCCAGTGGCTTAAATCCTGTCTAAGAAGGCACTTAATTAAAAGTTATGACATTTTCAATGTAGCAAACACCAAAATAATAACTAGCCCTACAGCCCTATGTAAAAATGTTTACAACAGCATTACTTTGATTGTACAGATTCACAGAATCATGTAAATTCATTAAGTCCTGATAAAATGTCTTATCCACTTGACCTTTATTGCTCTTTCATTCCTGGCTACATATGGTAAATGCGATGTCCGGGTATATTTCACAAACAGTGTCTACACAGATCCCAACAAAATGCCAGACACAAAGGTAGCTGTTTCCCTTTCCATGCGCAATGTACACTGTTTTGGGGGACAGAAGGAAAGCCATACAGTACATACAATCATACTCCTGCTATACATCAGCTTCCATGTTAAAAATAAGAAGCTGCCTGACCAACCTGCAGTTTTCACATCCTCCTCTTGCTGTTAGACTCAACAGACTAAAAATGGAAATTGGCATTATATGAACACTTGAATAGAACTCCATATACGTCAAGCTTTAACAAAATAGTGCAATAAAAAATTCTGCCACTGATATTTTCCTTTTTTTTTCTCTGAGAAACTGAGAACTGATGTTGGCTTTGGTGGGCCACAGACTACTAGAGAATTTTGCTATGGGAGGCAAAGCCTTTGAGGTAAAGTTAATCCCACAGATAAACTCAAGAGATGACAGCGATGGTGTGAACTGTTAGAACTCTGACAGTCCACTTCAGGCATCAAGGTAACGAAAGAAAATTGTAACTTTCACATGTGAATCTTAGAAAAATGTAGGTCGGAAAGGACCCTTAAGATCATTGAGTCCAACCATTAACTCAGCACTGCCAAGCCCACCACTGTACCATGTCCCTAAATGCCTCATCTACACATTTTTTAAATACCTCGGGGGATTATGACTCAACCACTTCCCTGGGCATGATGCTTGACAACCCTTTCAAGGAAGAAGTTTTTCCCAATATCCAACCTAAACCTCCCCTGGTGCAACTTGAAGACATTTGTTCTTGTCCTATGGCTTGTTACTTGCAAGAAGAGACCAACCCCAACTGACTACAACCCCCTTTCAGGAGGCTGCAGAGAGTGGTAAGACCCCCCTCAAGCCTCCTTTTCTCCAGGCTAAGAAACCCCAGCTCCCTCAGCCGCTCCTCACAAGACTTGTGCTCCAGACCCTTCACCAGCTCTGCTGCCCTTCTCTGGACCTGCTCCAGCCCCTCAATGTCTTTCTTGTAGTGAGGGGCCCAAACTGGACACAGCACTGGAGGTGTGGCCTCACCAGTGCCGAGTACAGAGGGAAGATTCTTCCCTGGTCCTGCTGCCATACTATTTTTGATACAGGCCAGGAAGCCAGTAGCCTTCTTGGCCACCTGGGCACACTGCTGGCTCATGTTCAGCTGCTGTCAACCAGCACTTTCAGGACTTTTCTGCAAGGCAGCTTTCCAGCCACTCTGCCTCCAGCCTGTAGTGCTGCAGGAGGTTTTTGTGACCCAAGTCCAGGACTCAGCACTCTGCCTTATTTAACCTCATACAACTGGCCTTGGCCCATCGATCCAGCCTGTCCAGATCCCTCTGTGGAACCTTCTACCCTCCAGCAGATCAACACTCCCACCCAGCTTGGTGTCTCTGTGAACTTGCTGAGGGTGCACTCAATCTCCTCATTAATAAATCACTG
>VXBT01001275.1:0-79765 GCA_013400235.1 Oriolus oriolus | reverse complement strand
GTTGCTTTCCAGGCTAGAGTTTTGCTTATCCTTAAAAAAATAATACCCCATGTAAAAGCAGTGTGAAAAAACTACAATGTTCAAGAGAGAGAAATGTTACAGCAGCAGAGCATTCCTCCGGGCGGAACTCTGTTTTGCTAGTAGCAGCTTGAGAACCACGAAAGCAAAAAAACCCTCTTTTTTTTCAAATATAAAAAAAACTTTTGAAACCTGCATCTGACCGATATTATATGTTGTTGTCCTTTATGCACGTTAAGTAAAGTGAGAGGTACTAGAAAGAGAAAAAGAGAGTTTTTGATTTAATTTCTTATTATTTCTTTTAACTTTAAATCTTGTTAATAATAAACTTCTTTATATTCTCTAAAGTTTGTGCCTGCTTTCCCTACTTCTAATTCTTATCTCACAAAAAGTTAAAAGCTACAAATCAAACCACTACAGGACCTTAAGCCTCTTGTGGTACTATCTCATATTGGCTCAAATGGTAGAAGCCTTAATGCCTTTTAAATATGCTTGTGATGTCCCCACCATCAAAGACACTTTTGGCTTTATTAAGTGTACTTATCTAGTGTATAGTACACCTCTCTAGTGCATCAACCCGAACTCTTTCCTCTGGAGCTCATTACCTCTATATAAACTAATTTAAACTGCCAATCTTGTTATGCCAGTGACATTTATAATACTAAGTCACTGTAACAGACAACTTCAAGATCTATACCTGAAATGCTGCCACTCTCTGATGAAGTAATAGATGCTGGTTTAGCTCACTGTTTGGCACTGTTTTTCTGCCTGCTCTGTAGTACATACATGCCCGCCTAAGTAGAGGAATGCAGTGAATGAACATGCATTGTCAAATGCATATTGGACAAGTCAGGAATTTTATGAGGTTTGACCAGCACTGCTTACTTACTTAATTTAATGTCTGGTGATCTGCTCATGCCATTTATTTCAAGCTTAGCACCCTATCAAAATTTACAGTAGAAGAGAAATACACTGTAGAAAATCAGAAGGCCCCCAAATTTTCACAAAGAGGCAAGCTTACAAAATGATAAGAACATGTTAGAAAGTTCTTGTAACATGTTCTTGTCATTTTGGAAGCTTCAATCAATAGCATGAGAATTAAGTTCTGCATGGTTCCCTATACTAAATGCTCATTTCACCAATGACATGCATGCTTCATCTTAGTGATCCAAAAATTCAGTTGAACATTGTAATGCCATCAGTCTCTGTGCTTAGACATCAGCATCTTGACATCCAACACGCACTGCTCAGGATTTGAATTATCCTGGAACAACAGCCTATGCCACTAGCTGATTTTAACAATATCCTAGAAAAATAAATGTGCTACCTGCAGGCACTGTGAGTGCATCAGATGCAGTGGATACAGCCTTAGGAAAAGCAATCAGGTAGTATCATTCTTGAGTTAATTTCAAGTTTTCTAGCTGATTAAGAAATGTTATTATCTTAGGCATTTGCTCTTAGTCATAGGTCAAAGTGCAGCGCTGTATATAGTGTAAGACATAACTACAAGGGAAGTCTCTGCGGATGAGGCATTTTAGTAGAAGTATCACTAAATTTAGCAGAGAATTTTCGATGCCGTCTTCCATGTCTTAATAAAAGAATTTCTGAATTCTGTCTCATATTCTTCTATAGATGTCTGCAGTATTGCCAGGATAGCATCAGGCAAAACTGTAAAATGAATAAATATAATGGTCTTTGATTGTCTATAAAAATTGAGTTGTTTCTCCAAAATCTTCCTTACTGCAGTTTACATTTGATTTTGGTACATCACTTTACATTCAGAAAAACATGCCATCTATTAAAAAAAAAAGAAGAAAATATTATGAAAATATCTTTATGTGTTCTAACTCTATTGCAATCTTTATCATCATTTGGTTTTCATCACACTGAAAATGCTTTTACTTCTCAAAATACTGCAAGAGACATTTCAATTACAGGTATGTCCCTGAAGTGGCTGCGTTTCTGTAGAGAAGAAGAAGAACCAATTCATAAATAATGCACATTACTTTCAATCATAGGAAAGGGGAAAAATAACCAGTGCTATTATTATTCGATGCAGGCCTGCCTTGAGTGGTATACTTTTTTTTGCTGTAAAGTAGATCTCCAAATCTGTACTGAGTAAACACTTTTTAAAATTTTGTTTGTACATGCTCATTCTTGACTTAGAATGAATCACCAAAGCTGTTTCTTCTCTTAGTCATCCCATGGGTTGCTTTCTTTGCTATATGGCAGAAAATACAAAACTCTTCTAGGATGTCAGAACAAAAAATGTGTTCCACTTAAAAGTAATAGAGCTAATTTTATAATGACTTGACTTCATGTGTTTGGGCTGATTTATGCTGAAGAATCTTAAATTCTTCTCTATGTCCACCCACCACCCCGACCCCAATTTTATTAATACAAACATTGTGGTTTAATCAGCAGTTCCAGAAGAACTGGAACAGGAAGTAGTCCAAATATTTGGTGACTGAAACAGCCAGAAGGGCCTCAAAATCTTTTGAAGTCTTAAAAGTTAATGAACTTATTGCAAGAGAAGACTTATTTTTTTACTGTTTCTAAATAAGCCTTGAAAACTTACAGCAAGAACAGCTGATGGATGTTCAGATGTTTCGTTTCTGAGATGCAATTTTTATTACAACATTACTCAGCTCATCCCTTTATCTCAATTAAAACTCATCCCTGCTGTTCTTTGTGTGCCATCTAATGTTATTATGAGATATTTCATGTCATGAGTTACTCTCATGGTGAAAGGCAGTCTTGTTCCTAATCTGAAAGTAAAAGAAGAATTTCTATGTTAATTTATTGACTTAGCAAATTTTTTTTCAGACACAGAAAAATATGAGCTTGCTAGAGAAAATTGAATCCACTACACTATTAAGAGAGTTATATAGCAATGGTTGTAATGTAATTAAAAAATAGAAAGTGTTGAAAGACTAGATTTTTGGCACAGTAAACTGTGAAAGAAATTTCAGTCATGACCTATATGAAAACAAACCTTCATATTCATCAGCTGTTATACTTCTAGGGAAGGAGCAGCAGGATATTTTTTGCTGAGGACATTACAGCTTGAATGACACAAATTTTCTTCAAGAATATTGAATTTATAATTAAATACAATTATATTTAAATACAAGCAAAAATTGAAGTAAAATACATTGAACAATGTCGCACGTGGACACGAAAGGAACACACACAGACACTCGCTCAGAGAGAGAGAAGAAGACCACCCGGAAACCGGAAAGCCTCCAGTCCGGGGGGTTTCGTTTATTATACAGACTTTTAGAAAACCTCACTGATTGGATAGTGAAATTACCACCCTTCAAATACATAGGTCCAAGGAGAGATCTGTCAAAAGTCTCCACCTTAGGAGAAGGAATGAAAACATTTTGTAGTTAGACATAACATGGCTTATGTTTATAGAACAGAGTATGAGGGTTTAATCTACAAAATTAAAAACATGGAAGAATTGTAAAAAACAAGGCAACAGAACAACCTTGCTTTTCCTCGCAAGAAGGTAACAGCAATGTTTAGTGGCTGTGTGAGTCACTTATGCCATGGGCACTGAAAGCCCTGACTGTCCCTGCCTGGCCCCACTGAGGCTATCATCACCTGTCCTCAGCCCAGGACCCCATTTCAGTCTCAGGACTGACAGCCTCTGCCCCCCTTATCTTCTGGAAGCTCCTCAGTGGTTCCAAAGACAGTATTTCATTCCTGGATATGGGTCAGAGGGGACAGAGCTCATCTACAGTTGTCATGGAAGGAAGACAAAAGCCGAAGAAGAAGGAACTGGTGAGTAGAATGGTGGAAAACGGAGTTTATTTTCACTGCTGTTCCTGGTCTATTTCCTAGAACACAATTAGGCGATCTGTTTCTGAGAAGGGATGCTCTGCTTTCCCTCTCATATCCCCCGGGGTGCTCTACCAGTCTTGACCTCCCCTTCAGCAGCAGCACTGAAGGATGCTAGATGTTTTCCTACTCCAGGCAATTTGCTGCCTTACTTTTGGCTTCTGCACAGAGCTGCCCTGTTTTTCTGGCAAAATGTTCCAATTTTCTCGTGTTCTCAATGTGCTTGTAAAAGGTCACCACAAACACATAATGCTTCTCTGTGAGAGAAGCTCTCTTTAAGCTCCGTCTACTGAAAGCCCTGAAAAGATGTAATCAGTTACTCACTCAACCTTGATGCATTAGTAGGGACTAATTACTGAAAAATCCCCACCATACTGTATCAACAGCATCATGGTAAGGTAACAGAAAAGGCCTTGCCTCAAAAATGTTGCCCACCCTGTCTAGGGAAGAAGGTAAACAAAAATTTGACTGATCAGTGAAAGCAGTTGCAAGCTCTAAATCTCCATTACAGCTGGGGAGGCGGATTATTCTGGTTTGTCATCGTGGTGGTATGGTGTAACTGTGCTGTTACCGAGCACAGCACCTGCAGTCCTTTGTGGACATTAGGAAGGCACCTGGGCTAAGCATGTTCTGGCATGTGAATGATGTAGCTGGATAACTGGATCTAGGAACTGCGCCATGTTTTTGTTCATGTTTCATTTCTTCCTTATGCTGCTACAGAATCCTACATAAATAAACAAAAATGTTTCCTGCTTTAAACAAGGCAAGAAACTTTCACAGTAAAGGCTCAGATCAGCAGTTCAGCAAGTGGGATATGAGGAAGCACCAGGAGGGTGCTGCTGGGGCTGGAGGTGGCAGTGGAGCAGGCAGGAAGACAGGGTACAGCCCCACAAGTGCTGTGGGACAGGGGACAGCAGGGAGCAGTGACAGCAGCCAGGGATACCCAGCAGGACGACTACACAAGGATAATGAGGCAGGTCCAGGGTGGGTCACAGCTGGGTGCAGGGACATGCATGACCAGGCACACGAATACAGAGATACCTGCAGGATAGCTCAAGTCAAAGACTTTATCCAGAACATGGTGCAGCTCCCAGGAGAAACAGGGACAGTGTCCCGTGGGGCTTCTCCCAGCTCCTGCTCTGCAGCTCTCCTCTCAGCAACTTGGGAGCACAACTGTGCTATGTCAGAGCTGGCACGAGCACAAATGGATAAACCCTGAGGAGAGGGGATGGACAGGTAGAAGGAGGTTGCAGAGGCTGGTAGTGCACTGGAGGCCAGCAGTGAGTGCCAGTGTTTATCCAGATGTTGTGCTTCAGCAATGACTAAGGTGGTATGCAAGGGGTTCATTTGTGAACATATAAACAAGCTGATATTGAGAAAGGTAATATCATTATTTTTTTAAATGTTTGGAAATGTCCAGGTTGGATTTTTCAATGGTCCAAACTTCCTGTGCAGTCTCACAGATGGTAGAAGACTGGGAGTGTCAGAAACCAAAGAGAGCAATTTGAGGAATACTAAGCAGGAAATTAAAATTAGACATAAATCTTGGCAATATTTTCATGTTGTTAATGTATAAATTAAACACATGAAGTAGGAAGAGTTAATTAAATCCTCTTAGGTTAGAATTATTGCCAATTAGTTATTTTTCAAAAACTGATGCAGCTTTTTCAGAATGTGACTTTTAAAGGACAGCCATTAAAGGTGTGTTGCTGTGGGAGGAATTCTGCCCACCAGATCTAAAGCAGTGTCTGCTGTTCCACGTTGTGTCAAATGGTGATTTTTCAGGGCAAAAATCATGGTGGTGGTTTCACTTCTTGCCTACAACTTCTGTATCCTTTTATGGGATAGTTGGACTGGTAGAAAATAAAATGCTTTTCCCTCCCTTTGGTTTATGTCTATGACTTGAAACTTTCTGCATAGTCACAACAAATTCTTCTGCATTTAGAATACATGGGGCATTATACGAAAACTGCTGAGTGCAAGCACAACATATTCATTCTCAAATTCAGTAATTCTGTAAGCTGTTAAAGAACATTCTGAGAAATAGTTATGCATTATGAGGCTTTCAAATGCTTGCTTGTAATAAATATGCAAAGGGCAACCTGCTGTATAAACAGGCTTCATTTTGTGTATGGGATGATACATTTTGCAGAGGCAATTTAATCAAATATGTATGACAGACAGATAATGCAACTGCATTCTGAAGAAGAATAGAAATAGAAATAAAAAGGTATAGAAAAGAATTGAAAAGAAATAAAAAGGTATCTTTTTTCAAGAGTCCATATTAACTGGCTACTTCATCTTTTTACTTACTGGTCTTCAGGTTGCTCTTTAAATCTTAGAGAAATTTTAACTGAAATAATAAACTTAGTGTCTGAAAAGTTATATTCTTTAAAAGCTATAATCAAGTTTTCTGCTTAATATAAATAGGTTGCATGGAGATCTGTTTAATGTTTCACTAGTATATCATTTTAATGCAGAGTAGCTTCTTTACAGGGAGTTCAGCCTGTCACTGGATGTTTAAATTTTCAGTGTCTGTTGTCATGACAACATGAATTGACTCTGGTACCCACTGTGCTCAACATAAATTAATTTAAAGTCATAGTATCTTTCTTTTTCTTAGAGCTATTGTAGTAAAAATAGCTATACTGGAAAGAGAATTTAAAACGTAATAATTCTCAGCTAATTATTAGTTTTAATCGCAGCATTCAATAAACTGATCTTAACAAATAATGTATGTTTGGAAAAATTTTTCCTCCATTTCTAGTGGAAGCATACTTTTCAAATATTAAAACTGGCACATTTAATTACATTTGAATTCTTGTGTTTTCAGTTATCGTTCCAAATCGTTTCAAATATGCATGTTGAACTGACATGTAAATGTTAGTATTTAGGATTTCCTCTAATTTCCTGATTCTTTTTGCAGTGCTGTCATTTAATTTTATCCTAATATGCTTTATGAGAAAAATCTGTAAAACACAGCTATGTGTATATTAAAAAGATTCAGAGAGAGTCATTTCTTGATCTCTTGAGATTCTCATGGTTCTAAAGAGGATTAAGAAGAGATATTAAATGCATGTGGTAAGAGACAGAATACTGTTCCAGCAGGAATAACAAAATAATTTTTTTGTCTCGATATTTGTAAAATCTGTCACAGCCTAATCTATCCTCTATATAAAAAAAATAGCTGTTGATGTATAGTATCACGTAGGGTTCCTCAGTGCAGGAGACTCAAGGACTCCGTTTTGCGTAACACTGACATTTTAAGAAAATTCTGGGATTTAACCTTCCTGATACAGGTAGGTGTTACATATTTCATTCCTTATGTTTTCCACAGTACAGTCCACTTCTCAGAGGACTGATGCTGAAACATTTCTTTGAAAGAGTTGTATTCCAGTTTTATGTTGAAAAGACTGTTTAACAGTTTTATAAATCGTGTGAACAAAATGCCATCCTTTCTGAAAATGCAGGCATCTCAAAGAAAATTCAGTTTGAGTAAAGCAAGGGTTTTGTAGGTAATCAAAACCTATTTTTTCACTATTTATCCTGGAGATACTAAAAAAAGGACATGGTTCTCTTTGAACAATCGTCTTCTAGATACCAAGTTTCACACAATGAAACATTTTACACTGCAATACAACATGTTGTTCAGATTCTATATAATTTCTGCGTGGAAAACACTGATTAACATTTAGGGCTTTAAAAATTACTGCTGAAATTCAGATATTAATGTCTAGTTGTGCCCCTATCTGCCTAGCAGTTGTAACATAGCCATATTGACACATACTGTAATGAGACATTTAAGAAAACAGAAATCTGCTGCAGCTCTGCATGACTCATTTGCACCAGCCTCACACATTCATTAATAACCCAGCAGAGAGACAGCAAATCTCAATCTAAGGTTCCTGTGGGGATTTGGGTTGCTGCATTTTCTACAAAAATGTTAATGGTTGCAAACTCTCCTCATTCAGATTAAATCTTCCCAACACCTCTGTTTCTTAATGAGTGTGCTGCCATTCCCCGTGTTAAATCTTCTGTAATGAGCTTGAAAGGAGAAAGATTCAGAACACTACTCTCATCTGTCACTGAAAGGACAATTACAGCCTTGTAAATGACTTCATTTTGTAGTCTGCTTGATTTAAACTAGAAGTGAAATACAATCTTCTCATTCCTGAATTACTGAGAGAGGTTTTCTTTCTAGTTCAGTGAGCAGTAAGTATCATAGAGCTCACAATAAAGATACAGAATCGCAAGGGTGTGTGCTTACACAAATGTGGATTTAAGCATCACATCAATAAATGTATTGCATAGCACAGAGTCTCATCTTCAAGTTCACCACTGACACCTGGTTGCTCAGTTGATGAACTCCGTTTGTCTCGTCTCTCCTTTCCTTGGTGAGAGAACCAGTTCTTTAGTATCAGCCAGGTCTTGCAGTAGGGATTTACAAGCTCCCTCAAAACACCATATAATCCAATATTTTTTCTTATGTTGCATTACTTCTAAAAACACCTGTTGGATCAGGGATCTTTCAGGTGATTAAGCTGATATTCTTCTTTAAACTGCTTATTAACCTTAAGTTACCTGTCTGTTACAAGTGGACGTACAGGCGGTATTTCTGTAAGATGGGCAGATTGTAATACTGAAACAGTCCTTTTATTGCAGATCTTATTTTACTAAGATATTATTTTCATACAGCCAAATTTCCTTTTCAAGAGCAAGGATGATTTATGTAACTCCTGGCAAATAGTGTGTAGCTTATTACATACTTAACTTCACCAAGGAGATGATAAAAACAAATTAGTAATAAAATCTGTTGCCTGTTAGAAAATGCATACCATATGCCCCCAGAAGAATTCTTTTTATGATTTCTTTTCACAAGCACAGAGCAGAGTCCAAGGCTCTTCCAGAAATATAGAATGTTATTGCTAGAAATATAGCTTAGGTTTACTTCCTTAAACGGTTGGCAAAATTTCCTAAATAAACCGTTCCGAATGTCTTTGCTATTACCCTAGATAAACGTTCCCCCAACTCCATGTATATTTGAATGTAAGCAACTAAATCACATAGCAGAAATCAAACTTCCACTAATAATTTTCACTTTTCTGAAAAGCCAAGATTTACCAGACTGTAGTTCAGTAAGGCTTTTTGGTCTGCTTGCAGGGTCTTTATAGAGGTTGATGTTATATCCTCATGCTATTACAAAAGAAAAAACCAAAAAAACTAAACAAAACAAGCATGATAATACATACTGATTGTTTTGCCTTACGTCAAGGTTACTGAGTTTTGTAGTATTTCTAGCTTCTGCAACAGTCATTGATAATGTTTTAATTACTGCCTAATATTGCTTCCTTCTGATACTTGAAGTGCATCAGCTAAAGTAAAAAGGACTATTCTAATTCAGATGTAAGACAACCAATTTATTTGCAACACATAAAGTAGTTTGCCTGACTCTAACGGTTCCTTAAGAAATTCTTGAAATTTTTGTTTTTTTCCCACTGATCTTTCTTGGACACTTGCTGATTAATCTTTAGCCTCTTGAGAAAGTTTATGACACATTCTTTTTTATCCTGAACTGTATTTTAACCCCAAAAGTCAGTGAACACAGAGAGAAATAATAACACTTGCTGCTTGCTTTATGGTCTGACTTTTTCTGATTGGAAAGAAAAAAGAAGTGTCATCTTGAATTTACTATGAGTTTCCTTGGTTAGTTGGTCTGGTAAGGCTACAAATTTGTGAGCAGTGTAGTCAGAAATGCATTTAATGCCTCAATGAGTTGAATACTCTTAGGATGGTAGTCCAAGTTCTTTGAGACATGATTCAGAACAAGATTTTCATCTTCTATGAAATAAAAAAATCACCATATAAAGTATGCAAAAAAAGAAAAAAGAAGTTTGCAGCCGTAAAATCAATAGATGTGGGCAGGAGGTGGGGGACTCCATGTCTGTTTTAGAGTAATGTGTGTGTTGCAGCAATACCTTTCCTGTGTTCGTGTTTGACTTCCTGTGCATTGAGATTCAGGGTCTCGTTTGAACTTTCTCTCCCCCATGTAATTAGCATTTATTTCAGGAGAATATGTTTAACCACAGGATTATTTCCTCAGCTTTCTTTGTACTCAGTGAACCTGATTTTCATTTACATCAAGAACCTCTTGAGCCACTGGATTATTTCCATTTCAAAGGGCTTTTTTACTGTCAGTATGATGGAAAAGGTCAGAGTGCAAGTGAAAAATCAAGGCTAGTGAGGTTTCTGGAAATCTTTGTGTCTTTTAAAGTGGTCATCAATAAGAAGGGAAAAATATTACCTCCAGTTGTTTGTTTTTTCCTTCCAAATACTGAAATTTTCATAATTTATAAGACTTCTAGAAGAAGAAGGCTGCAAAATTATTTTGAAAGCTATTAGAAACAGTTTCAGTACTTTCAAATTAAATGACATGCACTAATAAGCAACCCTTAATTTGAAGTAAAAATTTCAAAATGAAGCTTTAATCATGTTACACATGGATTTCTGGCAGTAGGGACAGTTAATACAATTCAAATGGGTAAGAAACAGGAAGTCCCATTTTCCCCTTACAATTGTGATTGATAAGTCTCACATACTAAGGATGTGAACCTGCGCTCACCACAGACTGCAAAACTCACATGGAATTCATGACCAGATGACAAGCACTTTTTCCAAAAAGCTAGCTTCACATAGCTATTTTTATCAGAGATCTGTTCAGTTTAATTTGCAGCATCTAAGGTAAATAATGCAACATCATTTCCATAGGGAGATCGCTCAGTGGAGGCCGGTGGGCCTGTTGCTCTAGAAGGTTCTCCCTTCCCTGTTGGCCCTCGCCCCCCGTCACTCCCTCAGAGCTCCCCATTGCCTCCCATACCCCAGTCCCGCCTGTGCACCGCCCCCGTGCCCTCAGAGTATTGGGCCCTGGTGCTCTCTCCGCCCCCACCGGCCCCATGTACAAACCTGGACCTGCTCGCTCTTCTATTTTGGCCCCTGGGACTCTTTACATGTGGTGGCTGGAATAAACCTCTCTCTTGGAACCCCATACAAAGACCCTTCCTGGCTCTTTGTCGTCGACTCCTTTGTGCTGTCCGGCGTGCCTGTGCTTCTACGGCAGCGGCCTTCCCGAGCGGCCTCCCTGGAGGCGCTTTCAGAGGGTTGCAGCAAATTACCATCAGATGCCGCTGCAACATTGTTCCACAGTCTTGCAAACCCTCTGGTCAGGAAATTTTTCTCAGTGAGACAGCGTGTGTTTCCCTTACAGTCATGTTGAAGTCTTTCTGTTTCAGTCCTTCTAAAGGGTTGCTTAATGCCAGGATATTGTCACTGACATTTGCAGTGTTACATTTACAGAAAATATGAAGACTCAGTGATTTTTGTAGAAAGCCTGAGAGGTAGATACCCATTTTTTATTCACATACGTTAGGAGAAAAAACTGATTGGCAGGAGCAGATCAGCAGACCAATCTACTTCTGGCTTCTTTCTCCCAGTTTTTTGTATGCCTGTGAAGAGCTATTTGTTATCTTCTCTATTGCTTTCTTTTATGGCAGTTGTAAAACTTTATTATTCAGACAAGATGATTTAGTAATATTATCTGTAACTATCACCCACGTTCTTGAATACCAGGCTTATCTATGAATAAAATGAAGATATTTGTTTCAGCAGAGACATTGCCATACAAAGAGCTGTAAATCATATGGAAACATACAAATATTTAGCAAACTGTTAAATTCCATAGAGAACAGATCCTGGAATCTTACTAGGATGTATCTGTAACACAATTGGGTCCATATTTATGTTGAAGCCTATTAAACATTAGACTTCCATAAATATAAAGCAGATCCATGTGCATACTTTGAAGTATTAAAGGCAGATGGGGAGAAGCTGTATGTAGCTATGCTGCAAAGCTGAAGATCAGAGCTGATAACACTAGGAAAGTGACAAAATCTTTGGCAAAGAAAGGCAGCTTTCAGGATATCTTCAGGTCAATTGTCTAAAGCTTTTACTTCTATTTTAAGTAGAGAATCCTCTCTTCACAACCAATAGTATAAGGAGGAGTTTCCTTCCTCTAGGCATAGTCTGGTTAGCAGTAAAATATAGTCACTGTGATGTATCCTTGTTCAATGATTTATTTCAGTTTTAAACCACCTTCTCCCACAGAAACAGTTGAAATGAAATTATATTCCAAGGACAAATGTCCAGTCTTTGGAAACATTTGCATCTCAATGTTTATGTTCATTAACTGTCTGGCTTTCTTGGCTTTCATCCAGCAGCAGGAGACTGTTATCCTGGGACAGAAATGTATGATAATTACATTATTCCTTAATTTAAATATTGCATGGACCCCAAAGGTAAATGTTGTGTCTGTCCCATTTTCAAGCTGAACTGCGTGAGTGACCCTGTAATTCAAAGCAGCAGCCTCTGCACATCAAAACCACTAACTGTGGCTCACTGCACTATCATGGTGGATCAAATCCTTGTTTTACCCAAAGCCCTGGAAATACTTTTGCCAACTCCACAAGGACAAGAACAAAATCCAACTGAGAGGAACTGAACTTGTTGTCCAAATAGAGTGACTATGTCATGTACTTGTTTTTCATTTTCATATTACTTTAGATAGTACAGCATATTTTGCCAGAGCAGTCTCTCAATCTCACTCACCGATACAGTACAAAAGAATTGCATTATGCCAAGTATCTGATTAAAAGACATAAAATTAGCTTTTCTGTTTCCACTGGGACTGAAACTCACAGTCATGTCCTTGTCATGTTAAATAAACCAGCTAACACAGTATTTATTGCAGATTTGGTGGTATGGGAGATCACATGATCAAAGTAACTACATCATTTCTCTGACGCACTAGTCAAAAATAGTCTTAATTTGTAATATAAATGATCCTACTTGTTCTAAATCTAATGCTAGTTACAAAATGTGTTACCATTCAAGATCAAAGAAAAATATTTCTGAGGAGAAATATCATTTACACAATCATTAACACTGATTTATTTCAGAATAGTTGCACAGGTGAAGGAGATGTTTTCCATTCAAAAATTAGGTATAAATTTGTATTGTGGTTTAAGCCCAGCTGGCAGGTAAGCAGCACACAGTGGAATGGGGAGGAAAATCAAAAGAAAACATGTAGATTGAGGTAAGAATGGTGTAAAATTGAAACTAAGTTAACTGTAATAATAATGATAATAATAAAAAAAAAATTAAAAAACCAAGCAATGTACAATACAATTGCACATCACCTGCTGACTGATGTCCAGCCGACCTCTGAATCTCTGACAGTGTGTTATGAGTGGATTAGTGAAAGATGCCTATACCTGAATTAAGGTGCAAATCAGACCACGTTCTGAAATGAATAATACAGACTTACTTAAGAGCAAATTCGAGACAGAGAGAGAGGAAAAATAGAAAAGACCCATGCAGGGAAGAGAGAGAGAGATCAGCCAAAGATAATCACCACCTGTGGATCCAGCTGCATCCTGTTGGTCCCTCTTCACCCCAGGCTTCTTGGTGTTGGGGGTCCCAGAGTTGTTCTTGTGTGGGTACCACCTTATACAGTGCAAGTTCCGGTTATCTATGGGGTAGTGGTACATGCTGTTCCCAAAGCTTGGGGGGATATATATATGAGCAGTTGCTCCCTTTCCCACAGCTTGACACAGCAGGAATTTTTGTCTGGATGCATTAACCAGGATGTGCTAACCAGACCTCATCTCTGCCAGGCCTGGAATTAACACCTTCCTCTTGCAAATTCCTTATCTCAAGTTCCTGCTGTGGTGGCTTATCTTACGGAAAGTGTCTTCTGTGGCCTTTTGAGACAGGGAACTGTGCTCTTTAAGTCCTTACACGATCCCTCTTCTGGGTAACTCCCCCAGTTTGTATACTGAGCATGACATTCTATGATTGGAATATCCCTTTAGCCAGTTCAGGTCACCTGTCCTGGCTATCCTCCCTGCTGGCTTCATGTGCAGCTCCTCACTGGCAGACAATGAGACACTGACAAGTCTTTGGCACTACTTAGCAACAGCCAAAACATCAGTGTGTAATTAACATTATTCTCGTACTGAATCCAAAACACAGCACTCAACCAGCTACTAAGAAGAAATTAACTCTCTCCCAGATGAATCCAGGGCATCATCAGCCGTCGTCGACTTCCATCTCTTTTTCTGTCTGTTTCTCACTTAGAATCCCTTGTTACTTGCTGAAAGAAACATAAATTCTAGTGGTGAAATGCTGTAGTTACATGTTTGCACAGATATAAACAATTTTAAGTGATACATTTGCTTACTCATGCAGAGATACTTGTAAGTGCCTGAATATTGAGTAAATAAATGTGATTCTGTATTGTCATTTAGTATATAAGGTTGTCTAAATATAGAAGATATGTCCATTAGTTCTACTGAAAATGACACAGTTATGTTAGTCACTGGCATCAAAAGCCTTCTGAATCTTCTCTCAATCTCCCTGGTTTTGTTCTTTTCTCCTGCTTCTCATGCTAAGCCTTTTTTTCGTCAGTAGATACCCGAAGATTCAGCAATAAATATTCCCTTTTTGCAGCATGAGCTATTTTATCCTCTTATCTAGCATGCTGATTTTGATGGCTTCTACTGAGATACTGTGCAGCGGATAGATCTGTTATTTGAAGTCTCTCCTGTGTTTAATCTGTAATATCCAATGCAAGGGATGGTGCTGGATTTCCAAACTACGAGTTTCTCAGACTGGCGCCAGCTTGCAGTCATTAATGCTGTCCGAGGTTTAACCTGACATTAAGCAAAAGTATAGAATAATTTTAGCAATGACAACAAGAACCACAACAATTACAACAACAACAATGATGATGATAATAATGAAGAAAAATTATACCTGTAAACAATAAAAACATCTAAAAGAAGCATGGTGCAATTCTTGGTAATTCCTTGTTTTGTCTAAGAAGATGTAAGGCAATTAAGAGTTCTCAGATACTTGGTAACAGTCCAAGAACTCCTTTCACTTCTATACCACCAAAGGAATACCAACTATTATATGAGATAGGCTCAGTTTTCATTAATGCAGCTGACAGGATGAAAAGGCTGGAGTCACTGTCCCACACAGATAAGGAGGAGAGAAGCAGAGCATCCCAATAGTAAAAGCTCTAGCAATTGTAAAGGATATTAATGAGATGGCATAGACTGTTCTGAAAACAGGCATCAGATGTCTGCTTTCATGTACCTGATCTATTACCGATTACAATCCTTCCCATCCCCCAAAAATATGCTCCTTAAAGTTTATAAAGATATTTCTAGAGCGTTTCCCTTTTAGAATGGGAGTAATCATTCTGCGTCTTGCTTCTCAGTTACAGATTACAGTTTCTCTGTCTCTGTTATATCTTTGTAGGCTGAGTAAAGACCCGCCATAGATGGTCAGTTTCTGGAAACATTTTGCAACAGTTTGGAAAGTACAATTTGGGTGTTATGAGGGGGAAATCCCAAGTCCCAAGGTTTGGATAAACTCTGAAATATCAATACAATTATTTAAATCAACTTAAATACTTTCTATTACTTCAAGACTCCTTTCACTTCTCCTTTCTTCATTTGCATCTACTTCCTTCTTCCTCAACTGTTTTCTTGCTATTTCTTACTTGCATGCTTACAGCAAGATTCCTGCTTTCCTAATATACCCTTCAGAGAAATGACCTTTGTGACAGATGTTACTCTCAAAAGCTTTCCTTTATATCTATTGTTCCTGGTCTTTGAGAGCCTAAGAAAAACCCATTTAAAGAAGTTGTGAAAGAAAAACACAGTGAAGTTAAAACAGAGAAACTTTTTAAAAATATAAAATTCAGAGTCCAAATACACAGCTTTAGAAAACCTGGAACCAAAATCAAACACTTAGTTGAAGCCACTTTTTGAAAATTGTGATGAACATTCTGTGGAGCAGGATGTTGTGTTATGACAATACCTTCTGCTCCACAGTCCTTTGAATGTTTAGCCATATCCAGTAATTTATCTGTTAGGGCAGTACATATGATTGAAGCAGTATAATTCTGATAAATTCCAACATCAGGTTTCTCTGCTCATGTTTTTAGAACCAGTTTACATACAGAGCTCTCCAAATATTTTGTTTAATTAATAATTTTCTTCCTATTACATTGTTAAATATAGAATGTATTTTGAAACCTTTTGTATTTTATCAGAAAAAAACATAGAACTTCCCCCTTTTAATGCTTCCCCCAAACCTGTGGAATAGAAAGGTAATTCTTTAGCCAAGTCTCTGTCCATTAAAAATTAATTGGTGCCATCTTGTGGCATGTAACGAAAACGCAAAAAACAACCAACGCACGGTTTTTGCCACATCTTGTATAATTTTGCACCAAATTTTTTTGTGCACGTTCTTTTCTTGCCTTTTCTCTGCCACTGTGTGTCTAACTCAGTTCTACAGTTGAAAAATGTTGCTTTAAAATTTAATAAATCTGATGAAAAAACCAGTCTGTAATACATATTATGATCAAATGCAACAGGGAAATATAAAGAAAACAATTAATTTTATGAAACTAAGTTTTGTCTTTGACAATTTTAAGTTAAAAGAAAAATTATGGAAAGGCTCTCTTTGGTGTTGGCATCACTGTGATAACACAAAACTTACAGAGACATAGATTTTACATTCAGTGGAAGTGCTTGTCTTTGCTGTTAACTGCAATTTCTAGTGCTCTTTGACTTCCAAATTCATGTCAGAATTAATTTCATTATTTTTTTCCTCAGAAAGTTTCATGTCAGATTGGCCGTCTAATCTATGGCATGGTTTGACCACTGCAATTTGCCACCATGAAATTATTCAAAACATTTATAGTATGTAATGAAATTTACCTTGCATCTGTGACTCATAGACATCCCAAAATAGAATGTATGTCCCACTGTATCATCACATTGTCAAAATTCCACCCTGATGCTTTTACTGGCTATGAGTTTAGACATATTCCTGCAATAATAAGGTACCTAGCAAAAGAGTAGGTAGTCAAATAAGGTATATTTCCTTTAAGGAGTGTCTGGGAGCCAGTGAGACTCAGAGATACCTTATCCCAGACTAGAGTATTTTTTTCAATACTAAATCTATGGGAGAATATCATATGGAGGATTACCTATGGAGTAGTTGCAAGGAGTACGGAAGGCCTGGCCCTTGATTAGTACAGAAAGCCATCTGATTAGTGACACTCTTTGTCTACACATTTCCATCTTTTTAATCTTGTCTGTCCTTCTTTAGTCCAGTTTCAATATCGTATCATCCCCCAGCTGTTTCCAGGAAATCCCTTTAAAAATGTGCCCTGCTATTCCAGAGCAGTAGTAGAGCAGACAAGCCCTGCATTATGTTCATTCTTTTAAAAATTCTTGAGGGAATGTTGTGAGATGGGGGTAATATATAGTCCCTCTGAGCCCTATCAACATTTTGCTAATACCAGCAACTTTCCAAAGAAAATCAGTAAAAACATTAATTCAGCCAAGGGTACATGGCAGGGGCAAGGGGGGAACGACATTTTTATATTTCATCTAGTCAGATCCTACTTCCCTGCCAAGATCAACACACTTTATGTCTCTTTCACAAGGCTCCATAAGGCACAAGACCTCTCCTTTCTGTAATTCCATGGACCACTCTATCATTGTGAAAATCATTGCTCTTCTTGGTTTTCCTTCTCTGCAAAAACAAGCAGCACAGTGTGAACATATGATCTGAAGTTCCATAAAACACACAACAGCTAATTCGAAGACTATTTCAGGTCTTTGTTTTCACTGAACTGCATAAATGCTTCCTACATAGATGGTTGTATGTCATTACAATATGGAGAGTGTCAATAGGCAATTTTCTAATTGGGTGCCTACACCTCAAAGCATACTGTATTATCCCATCTTACTTCCAGGAACTTTCAAGCTGGTTCTGATAGACCATTAGACTGCTGAAATGGGTCTGAACACCCAGTGTTCCTTTCGTTCCTAGAATATGGATATTCTACTCTAAATTTACATGTTAGTCTCAATATCTAAATTGTGTAAATGGCAATCGAATAATGAAAACTTAATAGCTGGAGTATCTGCCTTATGGTACAACAGTCACCATGGGGAAGGAAAGAATATATTTGTCAGTAAGTTTTTCAAATACAGGATAGAATATGCAGCCATACTGAATAGTTTTGCCTTCCTTTGTCTATGCTGGAAAGAAAAATCCCATGCCTAAAACAGCTGAAAATAGTCATGAAATGATAATCAGTGTGTCAAGTGGGTGAAGGAAAAGATAGGGATAATTATGAAGATATGAGGATTATTTGTTCTGAAAGTTTCTTTGTAAAAACCCTTCAATTTTTAATTACAAGCAATATTTTTCATTACAAATTAGTTGTTCTTTCACAGAACCGTAAAGCCTTGTACTCACCTTGAGTAGCATGTCACCTGATCAAATTGTGCTCAAACTCATGTTAATTATACCTTCAATATGTCTAACTAAGGTTTGTTTAACTTAGTCCTAAGGACCTCCAGTGATAGAAACACTGCAACAGTACCAGCAAATCTGTTCTGGTTCCTTACAATCATCATTGTTGACCCATTTATCTCACTGTTTAACCCAAATCTTCCCTGCAGCAAATGTGTGACTCAGCTTGGACAGGTAGAATAGTTTTTCCATTTCCTTTTAAGAAAAGCCTTTACAAATTTTATCCCCCTTCATTTTTCTTTTCCTGCAGCTGCTCAAGCTTTCCCTGTAGATCACACTGTCTTGGCCTTTGAACATCTCTGTATCTCTCATCTTTATTGATCCATATGTACCTGGAGGCATGGTGCAAAAATACTCTGTAAATGCCCAAATAGCTTGCTACTGCAGTATAGAAGGAAAACATCATTTATAGTTCTCAAATCTTCTGTTTCTTTCTGTTGAACATGTGTTCTTTTTTTTTTAAATTGTATTTCATGACTCATGTGGTCAGCCTTGCAAACCACTGTGAACTCATATGGTGCTCTAGGAAAATCTTACCCACATGATTGGCTCACATTCTGCATTTGTGCAGCTGCCAACTTCAGCCTACACACAGGCTAGCAAATTTGGAACTACAGGATTTGTAGCTGCTTTGAAATGTCATCCCTTTTCATTTCCTCTAAATTTCTTCCAGTATGTAAGATTCTCACACAGTTATCCTGTGTATTAGAAAGTCTAGAGATTCCAGCTCTGTTACATATAATTAAAACAAAAAAGAGCACAGAGTATTTTCAGAAAGTCAGGAGAAATCTGAAATATGTTGTATTTGAGAATGACCAATTTTTTTCCCAGTATTTTTGTGCTGAAAAAGGAGTCCTCAATTTAGAAGAGTCTCCACATACAAATTTACAAAGCTTCCTTCCTTTCCTACTCGTAACTAAACCTGCTTGTTAGCAGGAGCAAGCAGAGACTCTCTAAGCTCTCTTTGGCTTCCACAAATGGAGCATTCTTTGCACTTCCAAGTTTCACTTTGATGATGCTGAGAATCTATGAATTTGTACCCTATGAATTGAAAATGGGACACTGTACTGTTAATGGGGTAGAGGGTGCAATAAGTTTGTGGTGTGCTACAACTATGTTTCAAGAGACCAGTTTCATTATTTCCTCATGTTTGCTATGTCAGGGTTCAGCATTACAAAACTGGACAACCACTGAAAAATTTAAGGGTGGGGTACACCTTCAAATTTTACCAAAGAAAACTGATGTGTCAAGACCAATGTGTCAGCCTTGTTTTAGTGACGTTCATATTTAGAGGAGATTGCACAAAGGAAAAATTAGATTTAAAATAGCAAATATTTTCTATGTACGAAAACAATCTGAGGACACCCTGAGAACTTCTTAGAGATTTTTAGATAATAGCAGAAATCTATTAAGTGTGATATATTTATAAATTAAGCATTAGGTAACACACATCTGAAGGTATTGTATTAAATGAAACCCAAAACAAAATAAAAATTCCGGAATAATGCAGTAGCTTGCTGACAATAAGTCAGGAAACAATGAATTTTGGATGATGCCAGAAAAATGGTATTGTTTCCTGTAAGACAGAGGATCTCCCTCAGCAGAAGAGTGGATCACATTTGTTCTGCATCTGCAGACAATGAGATGTTATATGGAAAAGTAAGTCACTTCTAGAAGTGATCATCTGTTAGTATTTAATAGGAAAAGATCATTCCCTCCCATTTTACAACTTTTCCTTTTGTCATTCTAACTCAGCAAACATAGTCTGTACTCAAAAGAGACATTAAATAATGTTCATTACTGATCCCCTTCATGTCCTGGTCCACACAGTACCTTGTGGGACAAAAGCAGGCAATTCGAAGGTCAAATGATGGCTGACACAAACGTTCTTGGTAGATTATGCAGAATGTGATTATTATCAAATGCTAAGATAGTGTTTTGTAAGTATTATGAGATCTTATATAACATAGCCTATAGCATAAAATAAGCAATAAGACAAATGAAATTGACATGGATGATGCACTATAATTGATCATTTCAGTACAAAATACAAACATTCAATTTAATAAAAGTTTTCCTATTTATGCTATCATTATAAGTCATCTTTTTGTCTTCTACTTTAAAGCATATGCATACTGATAGACTGAACATTAATAGTATGAAAAGGACAAATTAAAAGAATGAAAAGCAGTCATGAAGGAAAAAAAAATCCCCATTAAAGTCAGTAGTGAATTGACAACTAGCAAAGTTTTTCTACCAAAACTCTTCTAATGGAAATACGAAACTGTGATTAAATTGGGGTTTTTTTTGTAACAAATACTCATTTTTGCTAAGATACCTTTAAATAAATTTTGTCCTAAAAAGCAAATTTCTATTAGGGTTTTTTCTTTTTTTCTTCCTTAGAATGTGAAAGAAATCTGTATTGAAACTAAAGCAAAGAAGAAAGACTAACTGCTAAAAGCAGTTCCAGAAATGTAACGTGACCTGTTCTTTTTACTTCGCAAAAAACTCCCAAATTTTATCTTGATGTGGTGGTTTAACCTCAGCCAGAACACAGGGACCCACACAGCCACTCACTCATTCCTTCTCTTGCCTAGTGAGACAGGAAAGGGAATAGGAAGAACAAAAGCAAGAAAACTTGATGGATCAAGATAAAAATTATTCGACAGGTGAAGGGAAGAGAAAGATTTAGAAAGTGTGACACAATGGCAATCCCTCACCACCTCCCACAAGCAGACTGATGCTCATTGCCAGTCTTTGAGTGATGGACACCTTGGAAGCCAAAACCATCTCCTTCTTTCTTCTGTCTTCAGTGTTCATTGCTGAGCCTGACATTAATGCTGCATTAAATATGCTTTTGGCCAGCTGGCATCAGCTATCCCAGCTGTGTCCTCTCCCAGTCTCTTGCCCATTCTCAGACTGCTCACTGAGTGAGGGGAGTGCAGAGTGGAAAAAAGAGAAATCCTTGTCACTCTTCACTGTTCAAAAACGGTCAAACAATTGGTTGTTACTATCTCTGTTTTAATGAGAAATCCAGAACAAGTGATGGGAATAATCACATGATAAAAGAAGATAATTGTTCTTAATAATGTATTCCAGAATGTTGCAGGTATCATGTGGGTCTTTAATTTTTACTTTAGTTAACGATGACATTGACAATTTCAGCAATTTTTTTTTTCCTAAAGTAAGGCAAAAAGCATCTTTTCTCACCATATATTCCTGTCTAAGGCAGCTGACCTGCAAATAATTTTTCAATGTTACAAGAGCCATATACAAACATGAAAAACAACTTGTGTGTATTCTTCCTCAGTAAGAGGGTGCTGCTTCTGCTGTGATTCAGCTCACTTACTGAGGTCTCCAAACACTAGCCTTTGCTAGCCAGTGCTGAGGAGAAAGAGCTGATACATAATGATGTAGAGCTGAACATTATCACCCAAGAGTATCAAAATGTCTGTCCAAATGGCCTTTAACAAATAATGTGTCTATATAATAAGAATGATAAGATGGAGCCTTGTGAAATATTGAAGGTGTAACTGCCCACTAATATTCTTTGACAGTGCTCTCGGAAACGGAGCGTATTCTCCCAGGATTAGCTAGGGCACTAAAATCTCATGATGACTACTAAATAGCCAACAGATAGATGTAAATGACTGTGATAGTTACTCCCTTACACAGATCAAGGCACCCAGGCAGGAAACTGGGGTAAATGTGCGGCTGCAGATCTCTAGCCTGACTTCATCACATTTCAATCAAATGAATAAAGTGGAAGATTTCAAGTGCACAGGCAGGTGGTGAAGATGTCTAGAGAAAGAAGAGAGAAAGCAGAAAGAAGTTTTTTTTCAAGGCAGGAAATCAGTTCCTGAATTCTGCAGAAGGTCAAACTGCAATGTACACAGACCTTTCCAATATTATATTTGCATTGTCTAAATGTATTTCCAGCATTATTGTCTGTCTCTTTATGGTGCAGTCATGTTCTGAAGGAATGAATGATTCTTAGTGCTTCAGTTATTGAATTACTCCCTCTAAGAACTGGATTCCTACAACAGATCATCATAGCTGCAGCTCCTTCAGTAGTGTGCCCATCATTTTGTACTTTATGATTCACTGCTCTCTCTAATTTTATCTTAAATCTTGAAAAAGTGTTATTTAAGTCTAAAAATTAAAATATTTATTTCTTTGTGAGTCATAAATATTAAGTCAGCTTCTGTTACAATACTGCAAGTTGTATATTCTGAAATATTCACCTTACTATTCTTTTAACAATGACCCTGGTTTTGGTATATTCCACTGGTGGCTGTGAGACCTCTTCTTCTGCTTCTATTTGCAGGAGCTCATTCACATAAAAGGAAGAACACAATTAATATGAATCTATATGTAAATATATGGGATCCTGTATCTCACACTTCAGTTCTACAATAATGAAATTCATGTTAACAACAGACATTCCTTTTTTCAACAATTAGTATTCTTAGCAATTCAATTTTTGTTGTTTCCCAAGAAAGAATATTGTAAATATAAACCTAGTATTTACAGTGTGTTTTACTTGGTACATTTTTTATTAGCTCACCAATATTCAAAATATGATATTTGCAATCTTCTGAGATCTCAAATCTAGACATATGGAACGCAAGCAGAATTCTCTGTATCTCTTTAAGCAGACTATTCTAGCCTCTTTTTTTACTCTTTTTTTTGGTAGAATTGGTAGAATTTTTGGTAGAATTTTTTACGAAATTCTACCACTTAGTTATGTGAGGACTGAGAAAAATGCATAGGCATTATTTTTAAAACTTCACATACTGCTTACAAAATTTACTAATGCCCTACTTTTCTTAAGATAGAGGGAATATACACCATTTATCTACTTTAAAATATTAATTATTTTAAAAATGAATATTTTTTCCATTTGATCTTGAAGAGAAGAAGAATCAAGTGTTGCTGTTCAAATAAAGATGACAATCTGACAGGCCACAAAATTATCTTGTTAGAACAGTTCCTTTTGACCAGAATGGATAGACACATGGACATAATGATAGAAGTTGAATAAATTACCTTTTCCTTGCAGTTTTGGATGAAAGTAAGAATGACAGCATAACTTGGAATGGGAAGAGAGAGGGTTTTACAGAAAAGATAGGGAATTTGCTTTAGTTGTGCAATGCAGACTTACAGGAGGGTGGTGTTGGAGAAACAAAATGAAGTGCAACAATATAGTTGCCTAGTTCTGGACTGAAATACTGTTTAAAGGGCAAGCAATTTAGCAATACATCATTTACAGTTTCCTTTTATCCAAAAAATAACTTGTCTGCCAGTGAATTAAATGGCTTCTCTTCTAATCCTGCCAGCAACAAGAAGCAATTTATGACGGCAGTAACGTCTTCTCAATGAATTATTGTTTAAGAAAACATCAATATCTTATTTTGCTAAAAGATTGGTGAGAAAAAATAACAGCTAGGTGGAAGACTCTAGATTGTGAAATCTGAGAAACTTTTATAACATCTAGTATTTATGTTTTCCATTTTCATACTTTTCCTCATTTGCTACTGAAACGATTGAGTGTAGAAATTCTGTCCATGAATGGACACTATTACACTCACAAAATTAATTTCTATCTATGCAAATGCCAACATAAAAAAGTAAGGTTTCCCTTGCCACCAGAGCACTTGATATCAGATGTTTATATGTTTGCAAAATAAATGTTAGTAGCAAAGTAACACCCATCAGTTGAAACAATGACAATAATGGATGCAAAATATCAAATGAAATAATGGGCAATAATAAAGCTAAAATATTTGTTTTGCTGAGAAGTTTATATCAAACACATCTGAACAAAACTTTCTACAGGTTTAATTTGCCAGGAAGGAGCAGAAAAGTGTTTTAATAAACACATAGCTTGGGTACTGAGGAGAAAACTATTGCTGGTCTCAGTATAATGTGTGTCCTGGGAACTTTCAAATTGAACAGGAATCTTCCCCAAAGGCAGTATTTCTATAGGTAATCTATCAATTCTGTTAAGTAAACATAATGCTTTAAGCACACTGGACCTGAACATGAGCTCCAATTAATCTGCTTTAGGATCCAAAGCAGAAATTATTTCAGAAACATAGCCAAACTCAGACTTCCATGTGTGTTCATTTAGAGCCTTATCTTTGCTTATGATGAATTCTTGGTAGTACAAACAAAGTCTCACTGTGTTTTTTTAACTCAGAGTATAAGTAACTTAAACTTACTGACAAATGATGTAGCAACAGTTCAGCAAAGTAACACCTGTAACCCTAATTCATTCTAAAATAATACATTAAATAGGTAAATTATACACCTACACTAAGTTTCTCCTATTCTGAATTTGAGTTAGCTTATTATCTGTCTTGCAGATGCCACTGGCCAGAGTCAGGCTATATAAATTAAGATAGTGACATTGACCTACTCCATTAATTTACTCTAGCTTTACTCTGGTTTACTGCCTTTAAAGCTTCAGGATTTTTTTAAACTGGTCACAAACATAATAACTTAGTTCTAAAAAAATGTTTCAAGCAGTGGCATTGATCTTTTCATATTTACATTCTCCACTTCTGGCGGCTGCCCAAGGAACTCTTGCAAAATTGCACTGACTAATTTGGAACAAAACTACTCAGTCCCACCTCCAGTTTCAAGCCAAGTGAAACTCTCTGAAGAGATTTCTGACAGCAGACATGGAATGTTGAAATAGGAGAAAATTACTTCCTTGTGGCTAAAATATTTAGCTGACCCAATACTGGTGTAAAGGAAGGTATTAAGCTAAATTAAGCACTGTTCATAATTTGGGAAATCCAAAGACAGAGGCAAGAACAGCATTTTAAAAACACTGTTGAAGAGTCTGTAGAAATGTGTAATGATTGTTCTTTAGTATTGGTGAAAAAAAGTAATTTTTATTCAAGTAAAAATGTAATGTATGCTATCTACAATATATTACTGACATTATTGTTCATACACGCTTAAAAAGAAAATCCAGTAGAAGGAATAAAATCAATATTTCTGTAAGCATTAGCAAGCATTAATAAGACTGAACTAAAAACTTTTCTGATGCAAGAATTAGAAGAGTACACAGTCAGGGAGCTGGCAAATCAGAGATGAAAGCCCTTGAACAGTCAGGCCTGTAGGCAGGTGTGGGTCATGATGCCACGTCTGCTGCTGATGGGAGAACTTGGTGCTCATTAAATAGTTGCCCTGCTTGACATCTCAACTTCCTTCTTGGCAGCAAAAGGTGCAGCCAGCCTGCCCTTTGAGGACTTTGCTTTGATAAAGTAGTCATGGATAGTGTGCTGATTAACTCTTCTTTTCCTGAATTTATACTTTTATCAGCTATTAAAAAAAAGTTGGTTTTTTTGCATTTTCAGAGATAAAGATTCTGCCGAGCTCTGGAAGAAGAAATGAGAAGCAGGAGAGGCTAGAAGGAAAAGAAGTGTTATGGACTTGACTGATGTATCACTGGTTTAAGCTCTTAGAGCACTGTGCAATGACAGCTAAAGAACCAGTTTCTGCTTTTCCATACCTGTTAACAAGCACAAACACAGCTTTTGAAATATTCATGCAGTGCCCAGACAGACAGTGCAATAGTTTATTTATGGTAATGGCCCAGCCCTGGGCAAACAAATGGGCTAGTTTAATACATATAAATAATTGTAAAATCAAATGCAGCAGAGGTGAGTCAGAGTCTCACAGCTTCTTCTCTGTGTTTGCAGTAGCAAATCAGATCATCCACTTCAAGAAGTATCACCGGCAGTGGATGTCTGCTTTTCCTGCAGCATGAATCCTGTGACAGAGGCACAGTTGGCCCTATGAATGAAACATTGCCAGGAAGAGATAATGCTAGAAAGACATAGTTTAGAAGAAAAGCATTCTTTCTTGTCAAGGAATTCCTCTGTGTTTCTTGAGAGAGAGTTCCTCTGTGCTCTCCCAAAATTCAGCTGAGCATGAAGACCTACTAGTTTCATTTCAACAAGATGAATATAGGAATTTTGAAGGTTTTCTGTTATGCAAGAGATTTCAGTCATTCTACTGATTTCAAATTCTAGAAATAATAACTTTTAAAGTGGCATTCTTATAGCCAGTTGAAATATAATTCACATCCCTCACAAAAAAAATCTCAAACCCAAACCCCAAATCAACCACAAATAATTCTGAACTTTTAGCATTAAGGTAGGATTCCATTAGGACAGAAAAATATATGACTGATTTCATTGTAGACACCAGTTACGAAACACAGTTATAAAAGAATTACCATAAAAGAGATTATCACTGTGTCTAGCAGACCCTGGCATTCCAAAGATGAGGGGCAAGGCTTGCTGAAGCAGAACATTATTGGAACTTCTAGCCACTGTGTAGATTGCTTTAAAAACTGAGAAAGAATAAATTTCATTCCCTTATGTCCTAATAAAAGTTTTTTTTTAATGTGGCTGCATCCAAAGTCCCATGGGCAGCAGGGGAGGGAGGGGATCCTGTCCCTCTGCCCTGCTCTAGTGACACCCCACCTGCAGAGCTGCTTCCAGCTCTGGGGTCCCAGCAGAAGAAGCTGGAGCTACTGGAGAGAGTCCAGATGAGGGCCATCAAGGTGATCAGAGGGAGGGAGCACCTCTCCTAAGAGGCAGGGTTCAGAGAACTGGGATTGTTCAGTCTGGAGAAGAGAAGGATTCTGGGTGACCTAGTTGCAGCCTTCAGTACCTGAACGGAGCCCACAAGAAAGATGGAGAGGAACATTTTACAGGAGCATGTAGTGATAGGACAAGGGGGAATGGCTTACTGAAATAGGTTTCGAATAGAATCTTTTTGATCAGTTATTAGGAAAAATTTCTTTATTGTGAGGGTGCTGAGGCCCTGGCACAGGTTGTCCAGATAAGCTGTGGATGCCCAGTCCCTGGAAGTGTTCAAGGTCAGACTGGATGGAGCTCTGAGCAACCTGGTCTAGTGAAACATGTCCCTGCCCATGGCAAGGGGATTGGAACTTGATGATCTTTAAGGTCCCTTCTACTTCTAACCAGTCTTTGATTCTGTGATTCCATGAGAATGCCTCATGGAATCACATGAGACATTCCCTCTTCAGTTATTTGACCACAGATACGTAAATTTTCTCACATCCTTCATTTGTTACATTCCTTCTTTTTTACATCTACGACTAAAGGTGTGTTCTAATACCATTAACAGCAATTTTGAAATTTTTTAAATCAGTTTTTGATTTAATTCCTATACTAATATGCAAACAACTGAACTCTGTCTTCCTACAGTGACATGATACAGCAACATGCTCAAACCTTTCCTCAGTGTGTGCATTAGAACAGAAGCTCCCAAACTGCTGTCACTGGCATGTACTAGACAACCTACCCTTGGTTGCTATCTGTTCTTGCTGTAGCAAATTTTTTGAAGCTGTGGTGAAATTATCTTTAGACACATCCACTAAAAAAGCTGGTTTCTCCTGTTGATCATATCACTCACATTTCTGGGGCACTGGTAAGCTCTTAATACACCACTCCAGGTAAAACAGGGCAATTGTTTTCCAGCTGGCTGAAACATGGGTATTGATCTAAGCCCAACTGACTCATAGCACAGATTAGACCTGATGCCTATGCTTTCAATTTATGATGAAATCATGGGCTAATAACCACTGCTATAATTGAATGCACCATTCACCTTTAGCAATTAGGTGTTCCTAGGCCTTTGAAAGCTAGAAATTACATTCTAATAGATAACTGAAAGTCATTTTATTCACTGAACTCCTTTCTTTCTTTTGTAAGGCTAACACAAGCTTTCAATTTTGTAATTGAAAACAAATACTCCCAAATAGATGAAATTGGAAAAAGAGAAACATAGATTCTAAGGTACTTGTTTTATGAAATAAATAAACATTTTCCTAAATACATTGTTAAGAAATATGTTGATGTTTAACTCAACTTAAACTGGCTAATCAAGTACTGGTTTGCAAGCAGATGAAGAAGCAGCAGCAAATTAGGTGTTTCTAGAGTGTACCAATGTTTGCAAACAACAAAGCTAAACAAAATAGTACTGAGATCAACAAGTTACTTTGAAATGTGAATTCATCCTAACACACAGAATATGGAAATGACAATAAACCCTGACAAAATGTTTTGTTTTGTTTTGTTTTTCTCAGCAGTCCAATTTGGACCCCTCTCCTGGAACTTCCAAGTATAAGGCCAAGTGAAATTTCATTTAACTTTATACATTTGAGACCTTATGCAGCCACTTCTACCTCACAGAATCAGTCTGTTTCTTTAGTTTTTTCCACCAGATGTGAGTGACATTATTGTTATCATCTCTTCTATCTCAAATAGTCAGACATACAGCAGTTGTATTACTTTGGCAGCATGAGACATTCTACTAAGTAATATTTCTTAAATTATTATTCTATAAGTATTAATATGAATCTAATTTCAATTTTATTTTTGAACAAAACCGAGAATATGGAAAAACAGCAGATTGCTTTCTCACACTTAAAACTGTTTTATAGATACCACAATTGTATTGATGCATTTATTAATTGAAGATAAAAGTTTATTGCTACAATATTTGAATTGAACTTAATATTTACAACGAGTCCAAATTTACAGATACGTAGATTTAAAATAAAACCAATTTTATAATTTTTATTTAAGAAATTAAGTAAAAGTGAGTTAAAGAGAATTTGAAATATTACACAGGAAAATGTTACGTGAATTATGTAAATATCATATATTTTAAGACATCAAAGTATTTAACAGATAAAGTTGGCTAGCCCTGTCTTCAACATAAAGGATGAACTGAGAAAATTAAGAGTAGTGCAAATATATGACAAGGATATGAATAATCTCTTCCTTTAAAATAGCTTTTTTTCCTCCCGCATGCTTCTTCAGCCCCTCCACACATTTACAGCAGAGTCTGTGTCTCACAGACTCAACAGATCAGATTATTTCTGAAGGTCAAGGCCAGAATTTTGGAATGCTTAATCTGGTTCTGAAAGACAGCTTGTGTTTCATAGATTTCACTGTTCAATTTATTTCTGAAGGTTAAAACCAGAATTTTGGAATGCTTAATTTGGTACCGAAACAGAGCCTGAGTCTCTGTAGAATGATTTTAGCATAAGGATGACGCATGGGTGATCACTGCCTTCAAATTTTATTCAGACTAGATGTTAGTATTAAACCCGTGGGGTGACTGAGTGGGTAGAAGTTTTTTTTCACAACTGCTAATTATTTAGTTCATATTGTCTCACAAGCGTTTCAAACATTCACTGCACTGCCGGCTTTAGTGTTGGAGATTTAGCTTAAGGATTATGGTTTAAACAATTAAATGCGTAAGACTACAATTTACATATTGCCACACAACTTACAAAATGGGCAGACTGTATTTATTAACTGAATTTTAAAATATTTTCCATGTAACACAGTTTACTGTAATGCTGCCCCTGAAAAATAAATGCCATAATAAGTTTCAAAAAATGTCCAGAATCCATTTTTTGTTTAATCCCATATAAATGGGAGTCTATTTTAAGGTACGTAATTTTATACTACTTTTAATAAATGCAAATTTCTGTATATTTTTTCATAGTTTATACTTCCATACTTTTCTATTTTATTATATTTTATTATATTTTACTTGGCTTAAACTTAAATCCTGAAAATTACCAACTTCTCTGTTTTCACTTATAGAATTTTTTCCTCACTCACATCATCTACTACTACAGGCACACAGACTTTTTTTTCAATATTGGTGGATAGTGACCCTTTACATCCTCTAAAAAATATTTCCTAAACAGTTTCATCTACATTCATGGAAGAATATTGCAGTTACTGAGAGTTCATACATTCTTGATGGTGAATACACATTGCAGTTCCTACTCACACAGGCATCCCATTGATGCCAGGGCTATTATTAGGATGGATAAAGTGAATGAAATGGTTATAGCCAAGGGGGAAAAAAATTCTTTCTCAATGATGTAAATATCAGGATGCCTTCAGCTTTGACAGTGTCAGGTTTTCATTCTGATTATTTTACATCAGGCTTTTAAAATAGTCAGTGGAATAGCTTCTTCCGGCATACTTGAACTGAGAATCAATATTTGTAATTTTGCCCTAAAATCTCAGCTGGGGAAGGTGTTAGCATAACTTGTAATTTTGACAGCTAACATTAGTAGCTGATAAAAAAACAGTGGAATCTTAGCAATGAGAAGTTAAGATGGCACAAGATTTGCCAGAAAATTCCTGATTTCTTGTCTCTATAAAGTACTTTGAGCTGTTATATTTTAACAAGCTCAGTTTTCTTTCCCTTCCACTTGGGTTGCAACATTTATGTCTTGGATTACTTGCCAGTGTTCATTTATTTAGAATGCTTTCCAATCTGTTCAATTCCTTCTCAGAGTTTTCCTTAGATGATTAGCATTTTTCCAATGAGAATATATTCTAAGTGGAATCAATTTTACACTTTCTTCTTGGCTGTAATCTGGTATTCTGAAAAATTTCTAAGGTCAGAATGAATTTTGAGAACTACTTAAGCCTTCTGCATCTTCATGGATGTGAGCTGCAAGCTTGGAACAAGAAAAAAGACTATCTAAAGTTCAAATAAGATTACCAACAGCTTCTTGTTGGAGGTAAAATAATAGGATATTGACACAATTAAAAAATTGTGTGTGTCCCCAGCTGTCTGACATTTCCATCTAAACAAGGGTGTGGAACAGAAGAAGAAAAACACACAGTAGTAATTAAAGAAATAACAGAGGGGAGAGATGCACAGCTGGTGCTATTTGCTGTGACATAGTTCAAGAAAATTAGAACAAATATTCATAATGTGAGTTCTTCCTTAATCACATCAAACAGGGCCTCCAGTGCTGCAGACTCTTTCTTCCCATCCATCTATCCATCTGGTTTCCATGGCTGTGCTTACACAAGCTCTGACATGGTGCAGCTGTGCTGCCCAGGATTAGTAATCAGGGAGCAGAGCTGCATGAGCAGGAGCTGGGAGAACTTTGGTGAGGGGCTGTCCCCGCTTCCCCTGGGAGCTGCATCATGCCCAGATCCCCCTGCCTGCAGTGTTGATGCCCTCAGTGCCTGGTTCCACAGAAACTGCACAGCAGCAAGTGCTGCTGCCTGACAAAACAAGTCATGAACGTGCTTCCATCAAGTTCATAAGTCTAACAGTGATGGATCTGTACTGTCTCCAAACCTCAACCACTGCTCACTTGCTTGCCCTCAGTAACAGCTTCTATTATCTTTGATATCCTTTTTATGACAAGTTGCAAAAATCCACTCTGTGTTTCTGATGTGAAGTGGAAAACACTATGGATTGTTCTCTCACTTTTAATATACCCACAATTACTCCTCAGATTTTGACTTTCCTCTGGTGACACATCCTAAGGCACTTTGGGTCTGAGGCCTTGAAGAGCCTCACGTGGGGTCTGCACCCAGACCTCTGCCCTTCTGCCTATGGCCTGGGTCTTCAGGGGAGGATGAGGGAGAGGCCCCTGCCATGCCCTCCTGGCTGTACTATTGCCCTTCGCTCTTGGCTCCTAGTCCCTGACACAGCCACTGGCCCATGTTGCTCCCTGACCTCAGGTTAGGGGTTATGCTACCTGGTCTCTCAAAAAACTTCTACTCCTTACACAGTCATTGATTCCTCCAAAACTGTCTGTGAGGCTGAACATGATTTTTGCTCCCTCAGGCCTCCTGAAATTTCACAGTCTCAATGTGCCAGTGCTGAAATTGCCACCTGGAGAGTTAAGGGTGTTTATGGGGAAATTTGACTAAGCCACTCTTCAGCTGATCCTTAGCTATTGAGAGGTGATTAGTAGCAGATAGGTTCACAGGCTGTTCTCCTGCCTCTCTTTACAATGTCCCTTTCCAAGCTGCATAGCTGGAAAAATGAGAACAGCCTCTCTCCCATTATCCAAACTGAAGCCTTCAGTTTTGAGTCTCAGAGGGTAGGTAGAAGTATGAATAGAAGACCAGAGGAAGGGCTGAACACAAGAGGTTTCTGCATGTCATTTTAGCTATGTGTAACTTAGACTCTAAATGTTGAAAGCATGATAATTGGACTATCAGTAATTCCTTGAGTAGATGGCTAGGACAGTGTGTTGTTTTTACCTAGAAGAAATTTGAGTTTAACAAACTATTCAAAGTTGAAGGACGCTACTCCAACTTGGAACCCATAAACTGGTGATAGCAAGAAGTGCCTGTAGATGTGTCAAAATCTTCCCATGACTTCTTGTTGGTGGCATGTCTCCTGCCACTTCTGGTGAGTATGTTAACACACTCTCCTGTTGTACTTAGTGGGAAATCCTCTGATCCTTTTTCACACTATAGCTCTTTTGTCACTGTATTTAGGCTATTAAATAGACTTACGGTAGGGTTTTGTGTTATTTAATCTTGTGTTGAATGCAGCCCTTTCTTTCTGCAAGGTTCTTTGACATCAACTACTTTAATAACTGTACATGATGCAAAAATGTGAATATCATTTATTTGATAGAAGGCTATCAGTTTGGCTTATTTCTGTTTTCTCAGAGCTTCAGCTTCCCATCCAGGTCTGAACCTGCAATAAATTAGGTAGCAATGACCAGGATATTTTAATTATATGACCTGAAACAGAAATCTCATTAGTCCATAGCATTAGTCACTATAAAAGTCCAAAAATATATCTACTACAAAACTAGACTGTATATGAAGCAAATTTGAAATCTGATCTATAAAATCCCTCAATCAGAAATTAAGAAATGGAAATGTATTATTATGGTTTCTTGTGAACAACACCTATTATATGATTCTATGCACAAATTAAATGCAATTTTAATTATTGTGCTGTGGACCTCTAAAGTGGTACTTGAAAATAAACCATTGAATGAAGAACAACACTCTTTTCTAGTCAAATGAGACACCTGAGCATCTTTGCAAAAAAAAAAAAAGTCTTGTCATTGTTTAACTTCATAATTTGGCTGCCGCCTTTGTTAAGAGCTAACATACAAAGGATTTGAGAGTTTTTTTCACTTACATCTGTTTGATGTATTCCACGAATTAAATCTATCTGCTGAACCTTATATTCAGTGGACCGCTGAGTAGGTTACTTGCTTAATTTGCAGCTAAAATTATTTTAAACTCCAGTGCAATTGTTCAAGTTGTCAATTTCTTTTTTTTTTTTTTTTCATTTACAGCTTTAATTTATAAATTTGCTTTTTAATGTTAATTTCAGTATTTTGTTGTTTTCTGGGTTAAAAGAAATAAGGAAGATAATTAGTACCTGCAAAGCTTAAATTTTAGAGTATTTTCTGTTCAAGGAAACTTTTGAAGGCTTAATTTGTTAATAGATTTTTTTAAATAGAGAAATCTAGAGAGTTCTTCAGCTTAATAATTCTCATGGAAAAATTTTCTGGTTTGTAATGTATATTAATACTGTTCAGCTTTTATATTCCACATACACAATTATCATGACTAAGCACATTTAAAATAAACCTATCCAAGAATCACTCATGGAAACATTTTTAGCCAGGAGGATAAGTCAGTGAATGAAGTCATACTAAAATCTCCTAAACAAAACAGGGAAAGTCCCTGAAAAAAACCTAGGTAAATTTATGCTGCATCAATAAAATCAAGGGGCAGAATAGTGTAATTTTAGTTTTATTATCCTTAATGTTAAAATTTTCCTGTAAAAGGCTAGAACAGTTGGAAATATTTGACATTCTGAAAATCAAAACAACAAATTCAGAATTTATATATTTATCAGGATATATACCTGACATCTAGAAAGAAATATCTAGCTAGTAAGAAGTTTTCATGCAGCTGTCGTTAGCCAGTGGCCGGGGTCGCTCACACCCCGGCTGGCTATTACAACACACCGATGACAAAGAGACGGGAAGGGTCTTTGCTTAGAATTCCACCAGGAAGATTTTATTCCATTTTCTCCAGTGAAGGGCAGGTAGAGGCAAGACAAGAACAACGGAAACCTAGGGGTTTTATACAGGGGTGCGGAGACCATCAGGGACCAATGGTCTGGGGGCACAGGGGCGGTACATAGGCGGGGCTGGGGTAAGGGAACCCATAGAGAAACTGAGGCAGGGACAAAGGGACAGGGGCCAATGGGAGAATGGGGAGGGAGGAGCTTTCTGGACTGGAGTCCGGAAAGAGGCGGGGGAACGTAACTGGGGTACATGCTCACTGGCTGCCACATGCAGTGTGTGGTTACAATTTGCAAAACTGCTACAACCCCTGATATAACCTGATCCCTTGAATTACAAAGGATGTCATACCAATTGATCTATCCCTTAAAAAATGGATTTTCCAAAACTGAAAACACAATTTCTTAGAAAAATCTGAGATTCAGGAGAAAGATATACGTCTGAGTTTTTAAGACCAGAGACATCAAGTCTCTGCAAATTTAATTTAAAACTCAAATCTCATAAACAATTGATTTTGTCATCTATTTTTGAAATGTTAACTATATGGACTGTACTTAGCACTGATTGGACCTTTTTGTAGTGGTATTTCTAAGATATTAGCAAGTTTCTTTTTGTACACATTTCTGTCAGCGATATTTTTTAAAAGCCCAAATGGAGAGATTGATAAATTCTCTTTCTACATCTGTATTTACAGCAGTGTTCTCAGTTAATAAAGAGGAAAACTCAACTAGACTACTTCTAGACTAGTAACTAGAACTCTGACAGAAGAAAATTACTGCATGCCAAACCAAAATAAGCACATTTGTTTTCTGCTGTTGAAATATTTGTTCATGCAACAGAGCCCAGAATCGCAGAGTGGTCAAAGATGGCAGGGACCTCTGGGACCAATCTGGTCTAACAGCCTGCTCAAGCATCACCTACAGCCAGGTGCCAAGACCATATCCAGTCATCATTTTAACATGTGTAAGTATGGAAATTCCACAACCTCTCTGAGCAACCTGCAGAGGTGCTTGAGCACCCCCACAATGGACAAGAATTTCCTGATGTTCCGATTGTACACATATCTCGTGTTTCAGTTTGTGTCCATTGCCTTTGATCCTGTCACTGGGCACCACTGAAGAGTCTGGCTCTGATTTCCCTGCATCCTCCCTTCAGGTACACTGTCCAGAGCCTACTCTTCTCCTTACTGGAGGGTCCTGTCTCTCTCAGCCTTTCCACATAAGAGAGATTCTCCAGTCCCTTCAACATTGCAGTGGGCCTTCACTGGTCCCTTTTTAGCTCCATTTCTCTCTCCATTCTCTGCTCTGGGGAGAACCGAACACCCATCTCCAAGTGTGGTCTCACCAATGCTGAGTAGAACTTATCTGAGGATGAAACCAGTGAAGATTTAACACAGAGGGGCTGTGTGTTTTCACATGTAATATGAATGTTATATATAGATTAAATTCATTGTTAAGGAAAAACAAACGGCTATTATGGTAAGCATAGTATATAGGAGAGAAATTTTGTGAATGTTCCTGCTCTGTATATGCAGAACTTATTGTATATCATAAAGTTTTACTAGCTGCCTGCCACTAGAGGCCATCTATTTGCTGATGAAACAAACAATGAAGCAGATCCAATTTAATTTACTTTTGTTCAATCTATGAACCAGGCAGAAAGAAAGTAGAAGAGACTTCCCAGTTTTAGAAAACACTGAAACTAGTGTTTCTGAAAAGAAATGAAATAACTCGTTCTTCTCTATTAATCTACTCATTAGATTCCTAGGGTAGGAAAAATACGTGGAAATTACTTTGTGAAAAATCAATTACTCTGGTAATGGTATCAGCTCTGAGTATGTTTACTGGTCAAACAACATGAAGTTTACAGAAAACAGGTGAGGTTTGGCGGAAAGTAAAAGATTATGGCATTGGCACAAAAACAGGAGAAGTCTTAAGTTTCCACATTGAGGCACATTAGTTAGGCAGCTTAATAAATTATAGGAATAACTATAGGTATTAATTGTAAGATATCACTTTAAAACTCAGTATCACTATCCAAGTAATCAAATAAGCATACACCTAAATGTATTTCACTTCATGATACGTTGGTTGGACTTCCTGAGAATTAAAATGGCAAAAAGGTAGGAATAGAACATCCATTACTAATGCCTTTAAAAAGATAATTCAAAAAAAAAATCATTTTTCATATATTCAAAATAGGGGGAAAGTTGATATTGCTTCTTTGGGCCATACTGGTGTCAGAATTAGGCACAGTCTAAACTAAAAGCTATTACTTAAATTACCATAATTTAAGTAGATACAAGACTCCAGACAAGCACTATAGTGGTGACAGAAGAACATGATTTCCCAAGGCACAATGGGATTTGGAGATACCTTCAGGCAGTTAGATCCCACAGGAGAAGTGTACATAATTGTTGGTTTGCTTTTTTCACTTTCAAAGCAATTAGTGTGCTCAAAAGGAGACCAAAGCAGATAATTTTTACATAAATAAGTAGCAAACTTCACACAGGCAATGAAAATGCTGGTTTTACATTGTTTCCAGAACAAACACACCATCAGGACTGCAATGGGATTAAGATCTTACTAGTAATATAAAACAATGAAGATAGTAAAGAGAAAAAATAACTAATATATTAAATTCCTGGTTCTACAAGCCAATCAGGCAGGCTAATTTCTATTTTATTCTGACTCTGGTTTCTAACATTCATCTTCAAAACAGGGAAATACACTTGGTAAAAGTGCTAGTTGAATCTTTAAATAGCACAAAGTAAAGTATGTAAAAATTCAAGACCAATTTTCTTAACTGGAAAAAAATTTTTAAAAAGATGCAAAAGGAGATTCTCCATTTAAAAAAATGTAATACTGGTTTTTCATAGTATTCTTTGCATGAATTCTGACCCAGTCCAAATAGAAAATTATGTGGAGAGAACTAGTAGAGGTGAAATAATCTAAAGAGGAGGATTTTTGTCAGCGACAAGTATCAGAAATAAAGTTGTGCAAGCACTTGAAGTCTGAAACATTCAGCAAACACTGAAAAGCTGCCTGGAAATTGTGTTCTAAGGACCCCAGGTAATCTGCTTTGCATCTTATTTTATAGCTGGTGGAGTCAAAGGGAATATTGTACTGACAAAATATTTTACTGAGTTTTTGGGAGATAATCTTCCTGCAATGTAAGAGTGGGTCTGTGTTCCACTTGGCCTTTATATGAGAGGGAATGCCTTTGACATGCTTGAAAAAAAGTATTTTGAATATGCATTTTCCCCCATCTGCCTTATCTGATTGCAAAAATTCAATCACTCGAAATTCAGAGAATGGCTGTTCTCAGACTTCGTAATGAACTCTATTTCTTAAACAAAACCAAAGGTATTCTCTAGTATTCCCATGACTGCAAAAAATTTGACATGGCATGACAACATGCAACTGGACAACTATGACTTGTGAGGCTGCAGATTCAGTAGTTGATCAAATACAATACCGTGATGTTTGAAGGGCCTCAATTTCATAGTTCTTCCACAAATTTAGCATTTTTTTTTCTTCAAAACACTTGTTTGTGTCTGTACAAGGTATTCCATTTTTAATTTTATTATATTCTTCTGTAATAAACAGAAACTTATAAAACTTATTTTTGCCCTAGAATATAGCTTCCCTTTCCTCCTTTATGCTTACGATCAGAAAGGGACTTCCTAGTTAATCAGTTCTGTCTTTATCCTAGTCATAACTTGATCAAGCTCCATTTGCAATTTTAGATTTCAGTAAATCCATTACTAGTTTGTTTCAAAAACTCACCTCTACTGAAGATTAAAAGCCTTCTAATGTCAAAGATAAAATTAATTGTCAGTTTGCTCATTTGTTCTGAAATCTTCTGTTGCATTTTGTCTTTTTCCTTGTGGTTGCATATTTCACAAAGCACTTCAGTGTTTTAGACTGAACAAGCTTGTTTCATTCAATTCTTTGTGGAAAACAAACTTCTCTGTAATATTTCTGCGCATTTTATCCTTCAAAAGTGATGAAGCTGAGAATACAAGTGGTACACTATGGAGAATAACATATAAAAGAACTTTATCAGGTACCTCTGACTGCAATACACACATAAACTGTTGGTCACATTGGCCCTTTTGATGAGCATCTTTGGACTAGGCAGATAGATTACTCACCTCACAGTATTTTACTATTTTTTATGTGAGCACCCTGGATACTCTCCTAGAAACCACTTCTATTTTGCCATTTTCAGGTATGTTTTGTATCCAGTCTTAAATGCCAGGAACTTAAACTTCTGTAACGGCTTTAGATATTGTCCCAGAGTAAAGCAGTTTATAAAAGCTGGTTAAATCTGCTGCATTTCTCTGTAAATTGCTTTTGGGGACATAACCAGTGCAAAAATACACTGTATTTTATTCTCTGCCTCTCTCTTCCTGTCTCTGTAGCTTTCTCCTAAAATATGTATTCTACTAGCATGGTATAAATTCTCAAAAATTCAATCCAATTTAATTTCCTGGATTATTCAATTCCCTATTTAATTTCCAGATTAGACCTAAACTAGACACCACAATGCTACCCTCCTCCCCAGTTTTTTTAAAAATGTCGTTGGCTTCATCTGAACACACTTTTTTCATACCAAGCACCACTAGCTTCTCTTTTTCCCTTCCGTTCTGTCACCTTCCTGTGGTGATAAAACAAAACCACCAGTTGGTAGAGTGACATCTAGATGAAGATAACAACAAACCTAGCTGATCTGGCAGATCAAGGGAGGTTTTCATGTCTTATTAGCAGTATAATAATTTAGCAATTTCATTGATTGTTCTTACTACACAAGTATGTAGGCACTCTAGCAAATATCAGGATGTTATTTCAAGTGGCATGTCCTACTTTATTATAATTAGGAGGATTTAAAAGAAAATCAAAAAATGGAAACACAAAGAAAAAGACTCTGCTATATTCTTCCTGAAACAGACTGGTGTGCCAGCTGGTTTATGCATATCCTTAGACCTCTCACGAAGCTGTTAACTGGGATATATCTTGATAGCCACTTGAGGAAAAACATTCTGGATTATAGCCTGAAACTATAATTAATTTCACGGCTTGGGATCATCAGTGACCAGCAGAGGAATGCTTCACTGAAGAGCAGCCTTCTGTGCTCCTGTGGGCTTGAGAAGATCACTGCTGGCTGTGAGGGTGGGACAGCACCTTGGACGGACCCTGAGGTGGCCGAGGAGGAGGGGGGAGAAGGCCCAGGGAAGTCCATGGCCCTCCAGCTCTAGCTACCACCCACTGTGCCTTCAAGACACCACAGAAACAGCTGATTTTCCACTTTCAATTTGAATAAATAGAAACATATTCTCTTGTCTAACTTACTTGTTTTCTTTTTACAGAAGAATGTCGCCATGTAGTTTCTGCACTGCTATATGAATACTGGAAAATGTGTGCTTCTCTCCGAGAACAGATGGTTGGGAATTCAAGACAATGCCCTGGCTTTCACTGTGAAACCAAAGTCACTGCTGATGTCTTTGGTTTCAATCCTCTTTCTCTTGACTCTAAAATGTCTTGGACTCTTAAATGGGGAAGGACTTCTCAGGACTAACTCATACTGCCCAGAGATGAACACCAGTGGTGACAGCTAATTGATCCTCAGACTCTCTCCCAGTTATTCTTGTGCAGATGAATCAAATAATTTATACTAAATGCAAACAAACTCAGACTTTCTTATGTCCTTGACAAATTCTCATGGTTCATGTCTGCAACTGAGTCAATGTGTTTAATGACTGGGAACTCCTGCACATGGAAAATTTCTGAGAGAATAGTATTTCAAAAGGATAGCATCTGCAAACGTCCAGAGTTTTTTGTTGTGGGCAGGTCATGTTGCCTAAAGTGGGAAAGTACTGTATCTAGTACATTTTGCAACCTTTCCCTTTTTGCAACACTTACAAGGAACATGTTAAATTTATTTTTTTTTTCGTTTCTCGAAAGAAACTATTCCCGATTACTTTTCTCAGGTACGTGGTGTTTTGTTTTGCTGTTTTTTTTGCCCCTCAGAACGAATGTTGTTGGAGAACATCGACGTGCCAGTCCATCCGCCGGACGTCCAGTGGATCTCTAAACGCTGCTGATGCTACGCGACCGTGGTGCGAGGGGATGTCCCTGCAGGGCCGGCCGCGGGGCAGGAGCCGGGGCAGGAGCAGGGCGGGCCGGGGAGGGGCGGCGGAAGCACCGCCACCTGCCCGGCGGGGCCGGGCCGCCGTCGGGGTATTTAGCGGAGCGTTGGGCGCGGGTGCCGCTCGCAGCCGCGGCTGGCAACGGCCCCGGGCGCCATGAAGGGCGGCGGCATCGAGAACCCGGCGTTCGAGACGCCCAGCTCCGACCTCGGCCGGCGCTACCACGCGGGCCCCGCCAGGGCAGGTGCCGGCGCCGTGCTCCCCGCCGGGCCCTGCCCTGGCCCCGGGGAGGGGCCCTGCGGGTGGGGCCCCTGCACCCCCAGAGCTCTGCAGCTCTGCAACAATTCCGAGGGATACTTGGCTGCCTACAGCCTGTTGGCCATCTTCCAAGGTAATCTGCCCCTGCTGCCCAGGGCATACGCTCGTCCCCGTCCGGGGGCTGGGGGGAACCGGGCGGGAGCCTGGGCTGGGGAAGGCGGGGAAGGAGTGGTGATGTTTTGGGTGGTTGGTAAGGAGAGACAGGTTCCTTTAGCGCTGTTGCTGAACAGTGACCGTAATGGCTTGACTAGGGGAAGAAAGTATACTTGTGCCCTGGGTGGGGAAGTTGCACAGTACTACTCTTTGTACTTCACTCTGTTTCTCCTTTCTTCTTTTCCCACGTATTGACCACTGCTGAGTCCACGGTCCTACCAGCTCTTTGCTTCATGCTCTTGGCAATGCTGCATTCTCATTGATCACAGGGAAATAGTGCTTCATGTGTACCACAGGCAGAGACTTACAAGCCAGGGATTAAAACACCAATATAAATATAAAATTGTAATTGTATAAAATACCCCACCACTTTCTTGCCTGCTTGCTAATTAAAACGCTATCCTGGCCTGGTTGGGTGGGACTTTGGGTAAATTTGAAAACAGCAACAACATGTGATTTTGTTCTGTGAATCCCAGTGCAGTCCTCTTCCTAAAACTTAACTAATGGTTTAAATTGACCTTGGGAGTAACCTGAAACTTAGCTTGCCCTAAATTCCTGTTCAGCTTCAGAGATTCTTGTCCATATTTTTGGTTTTCTGTAATGATTGGTTAGGGCCTCAGCAAGCCTTAGTCTTAGAAAGTAGAAATATTGACTGAGGGGAGGAGAAGAATTAGTGTAAAAAATATACAAAATTGAGGTTTATAAAACTTGGGTATTTGTCTGTCAAAAGGGGTTCATGTTCATAACCTTTCCACTTTTTATTTGACTAGCTAGAAAAGAAAAGGGTGTTTCCTGAAAAATTTGCTGTAAAGCTCATTGCTGTTACTCATAAAGAGATTTCTATGGAGGGGTGGAGAGAAACGTTGGATATTTGGAGTTAGAGGAGAGAGCAGCCTACACCAAAGAATTGCATGGTTTGGGTGACTCCATTCCACCTGGAACCACACTGAGGCAACTGGAATGGTATGAGAAGAGAATTAGAGGCTCTGCTTAAAATCTAGAAGGATTTTAATGTTACTTATGATGCTTGGAAAGTCTTTGCATGAACTAGTGTTTAGGAATGTGTTTCTGTGAACTTTTTCTGATTTTAGCCCCTTCAGATTCTGATCTTGTCTTAGCGTACAGGTTTAGTGTTAGAAAAGAAGTATTTAGAAAGTTTTGGGATAAGCTGGTTGTTTCTTGCTTGGATTTGAAAGGCCGTGCTACAGCTGGTAGGAGCAGAAGATGATTACTGTTGCAGTTGTCCTGCCATATTTATTTTCTCTATAAATAAAAAGAAAGGGATGGGTGAAAGAACTTCTTACATCATCGGTTTCAATAGCAGCTGAGTAGTAGAACACTTTTAGAATACACATATAAATTTTTTTGAGTGGCGTAAGAATATGGATAGGCAATTAAAAATACCCTGAACGCGACACTAAAGAAACTGTTAAACTAAACAAAGTGTCTTGAATATTTCTAACATGTCTAAATTTCTTAAAATTAGTCCTTCTATTCTGATCTGATTGTTGAGCTGAATAACAAACTCAGCATACTTTAAAATTGTGTTTGTAGTCTGGTTAGGTTCCCAATCACAAAAACAACTTGTGTATCATAATCTCTGTCCCCTTAGGAGGTTATGGGTGTTGCTTGTGCCACTCATCCAGCTCTTGCTTCTGTTATCTAACTGTATATGTATGCCAGGCACCTAACTAATCTAGTTCAGGTTTAGGGCCTTAAAGGAAGGAAACTTAGGATGCTTGTTTTGGAAGCTGGTGTAAGCATGGCTATTACAGATCTTATGACATTCTTGGTGTGTTACCTGGATTTTCTGACAAGAACCTTTCCTTTGGTTAGAACATAAAGGAAACTGGGTGCTGAAGACTCAAGCTGCAATTCTTTTTGAGATGTGGGGAAAGGGTCGTCAGCAAGAAATTCAGGGTTGTGTGTAAAACTTTGTGAAAATATTGAGGTCTTGCAGCTTCAGAGTTTAGATAAAAGCACACAAAATACAACTAGGATTTTGAAGTTATGTGACTAACACTGTACTCTAGTTTGGGTCTGATAATTTGACTTACCCTCCAAATTACAGAAACAATCACTGAGGAAGATATGTCTATTAAACTTGCTAATGCACCTCTAGAAAAGATTATTTCTTAATGCATTGAGGATTAATGAAGTAATCCATAACACACTCCCAGTGAATGGAAGTTGTTCTACTAGACTTTTTACATGAGTGAACGTACTGGGTGATTATCTGCAGTGACCTGGTATGTTGTGAATCTAACTGAAAGCAGGTGTTCGTCCAAATATTTTCTAGCTGCTCTAGAAAATAGGTTGTTACCATTAGCGCCTGATATGCTGTATTGCAACTTCTCAGAAGATTTCAGGTGGAACTGAACTCTAATTTCTGTCTCCTTCTGTTTCAAGTACAAGTGAAACCTGTATTTCCAGAATAGAAAACACTTCTTTGCCTAGAATGTTTTCACATGACTAATACTTGCTTTCTGTATGGCACTTAGAGTTGCCTAAATGTATGATTGCATCTAGTAATACAGTAACTGGATATGCTGCAGTTCATAGCTGTAGTAGAAAACAAGGTAATCTCACTATTTTGAGTACAACAAGGACTGTTTATTTCTCATGTCATTAATAACTTCTAGTACATAAAACAACAGAACCACAGTTTGAGATTGGTCCAGTCTAATCTACCTAAAATCTTTGAATAATGCTAATATTTTACAGGCCAATTAGACCTGGTACTTTTACCAAGGCCTTTTTAATTGCTATTTTTGTGTGCCTATTGTTAAAGCCACCATTCTTATAACGACTGCAAAACAAATATTTTTGTTGATTGGATGAAGAAAAAAAAATACTCTTTTGTTTTGTGATAGCAAATAAAGTTGGTTTATAATTAATCTGGATTTTATGGGTCAGTACACACTATACCTGAAACTCTAACAGATGTGGCAGGACAACAAAGTTTTGGTTGCAAATAGTTAAAAATTAATTTCTATACTACAATTCTAAATGTTCGGTTGTCCTTACAGAGTTTGTTTCTCAGATCAAGTTATTATCAGTTAGCATCTCTTCCTTGAAGAGACTCTAGAGATTAATCACTAGATGATGTAATTGGAGAAGTTATGTTGCCATTCATCACATCTGCATTTTTACAGATGAAATCTAATTATCCAGTGTAATTAACTGGAAGGTTTTATGGCTTTTAGGATGTAAATTAAAGGTAGTGACTTAAACTGCAGGTAAAAGAAAATGCCTTCTAGCTCTGTAATCCACTTGCTGTGTAGCACACCTTCATACGAGTGTTTTAAAGCCTTAGTAAATGTTTGAAGTTCTGGCAGATGGGAGAAACTTGTTTGTTCATTCCTTCATGCTACTATTGTTGTTTGGTTAATGCTTCTAAAGAGGAAAATAAAGTCACCAAATGTGTAACTAATGGCAGTGGAAGGACACCTGAATAGTTGTGTCAATCCCATATGAATTTAATTGTGATGACTAAACTGACAGGAGAAATTGGCAGCCTTAATGAAGAGGCCGTAGTAGGGTATGGGAACTAAGATTGTGCCGAGAGTTGCTTCCATATAGAAACCTGAAGTCTGGCCATTGGAAAACAGCTGGTTTATTTGGAGTCATTTTTTAAATACATTAGAGCGCTCTAAGGAGATGTTGAAGTTTGGCTCAAGTAGTTGTACTTATGGATGGTGCAATGCTCATTGAAAAGTAACTTGAGTTCATTTCTGTCACTAGTCTTGTGTTCTTTTCTTACAATGACGGTAGAGAATCATGTTGCAATTTTAGAGTAAGAGTAACTGTAGGGCCTGTGTCAGGGGAGATTCTCATCAGTCATCTGTAAGGTTACAGAACTCAAACATATTTGCAACTCTGACTCCAAGACTTCACAACTTTTTTTTCAGGTATATATTTTATTACAGGCACAATTTAATTAGGCTATGATTAAGTTATCTAACAGTGTTATAATTACAGATATGTCTCTTGTAACTGAATCCTATTTTGGGACTGCTAAAACCAAACTCCTGAAAGTTTAACTACCTGGTCTATCTCATAGAAACAGAAAGTGAGGCAGGGTAGAAGATTCAAGTTAGTCTACAAACAATGCTTTTGTAAAAATTGACAGAGTGTTTAAGCATGCACTAGCTAGTGTAGCTTACTTCTATTTTGGGATAATTTTTTTTGCAGTTCATTTGTGCTTCAGTAGGGCAGCTTGTGCAATGCTTTTTTCCAGACTGTTTGATACTTTTGCTTCAGGGACGTTAAAGATTCAGGGGGTAAACCTTTTTTGCTCAGTTGAAGTAAATCACCTCAGTTGCTCTGAAACTGTTGCAAAGAATTTTTAAATAGCTTTACACTTTTTATATTATACAGGATGTGTGTTTGTTCAAAAGCCTTCTTTTATCTTCCCTTTCTGGTGGCAGGAATTGGTTGGTTGTGATAATTTGAAAACTACGTCCTGAACTTGCTTCAGTCATAGCTTTTATTCTAATGCAAGTTATAACTTTGACTATTTTTGATGTATATTATGACATCATAATGCATTCTGTTTGAAATCTGTGTTTCAGACAAATCCACAGGTCCTGTGCAATTTTGCTGGCTAAGCTGGCACTGTATTGATCTACTATGTACCTGTATTTTGCAGCTAATAAATATCTTATAAAGGAGCCTTGTATAAATATATATTAATTTTAACCTTTCCATCACACAAGGGTAAGTTTACCTCTGCAACCCTATTGAATTAAAGTATCTTTGACTAATTACCTCATTTTTTTATTTTTGTAGGTATTGTGGTAAATGGCCTGATTAACATTAGTATTTCAACAATTGAGAAGCGTTATGAGTTGAGCAGTTCCTTCACTGGCTTAATCTCTGCAAGCTATGACATTGCATTTTGTGTCTTGTCACTGTTTGTATCTTACTTTGGAGAAAGAGGGCACAAACCACGATGGCTTGCTTTCTCAGCATTTATGCTAGGACTGGGCTCACTTGTATTTTCCTTACCGCACTTCAGTAGTGGAAAATACCAGTATGGAGGTAAACTTGAAGGTAAGCTTATTGTTATGTTTTGAAAATTACTCTAAAAAATTAAAATCTCTGTATCAGCTTGGTGCAACTCTTATTTTGGTACAACATAGTTAATCTCTGTCAAAGTCCTAAAACAGGGTGCTATCTGTAACAGAAAATGAAATGATTCTGTGAAATCTGTAAGTTCAAGAGCTGCCTTTCTGCACAGTGAACTTTATTTTTCCAGAAGAAATCTGAGTGTCAATATCAGTTCTTGGTCATAAGCAACATTTGAATAAAGTGCATTATTTTCTTGCCTTGATTAATGAAATTAAAATTCACTTTAAAGAAAAAATTATCTGGCATCTCTTTGTGACTAGGAATCCAGTAATGTCAGCAATGCAGGATAAATGTTAAAGCTGTTAGACGTAGCATCTTGCCTGAAAGGTGACTACTTCTTGCATTTCTTTGTAGTTTTGAACTATTAAAGGCATCTTGATTAATTCATTAACAACTTTCTCTAAGTTCTTTTAAGAGATGTTGATTTTAACTTGTGGATTTATTTGAAATAAAGAGGAAACATGCAGTACTGAATTGTACTGAACGAAGCAGTACTTAAATAATGGGTGTAGCTGTCTCAATTATTACACTTTTTTCATAAAACAAGACTTAGCACAGTATGATTAATGCCAACTCTTTGTATATCAATTTAGTGGCACACCTATAACTAATACGGAAATGTTCAGATATGTTTAAAGCAGGATGACTTGATCTTTTAGTATTGTCTTGTTTTACAGTCTTTAATCAAAATTATGCCTTCTATGACTAAGCGTATTAGACTGCTCACTAAAAAAAAACAAACAGTAGCTGTTAAGCAACCTGATTATACCTGATTGATTGTTGATTCCCAGATTAATTTCTAGTGGTAATTATTTTGTCCACTTGTATGAGCTGTCTAGTTGTTAGTTTAAAAACCTGGGCAAGCTATTTTTCCCTATCTAATAAATGAGGATCTGAAATTAACTGAACTTTTAACTGAACAAGGTCAAAGGAAAGCATCTTTACTGTTTTGAGGGCTATGAGCAGATAATTACTTGTTAGCTCTTGGTAGAGGGGCAACAGGTTACTTGTTCCTGGCTCTGTTTACAGTCACATTTCTCTACAATTTTGGTTTCAGTATTGACCTCCCTACTTCACTATAGGATGAAAGGGAAGCTGAATTTAATACATAAAAGTTTAAACCTGATGTTAGTTGTTTGTTTGTTTGTTTTTTCATTTGGAACAAGATCCAGACAGTGTGGGAGAGCAGATTACCAACCATCACAACTGATCTTTCCCCTTTCAAACAATTTTAGATGAAATCCCAAAGAACGTGTTACTATTTATCCAACATCTATCATTGAAGATGGCTGTAGATATTGATGCCTTTATTAGGGACATTTTCTACATGGACTTTTGAAATCTAAAAGCAGTGGGGAATTTTTGAATTGCAATGTGTTTTCTTCACCATAGCACTGTCAGCTGACAGCATGCCTGCTGTTGACTGTTGTAATGCAGGTGCCTTTGCTGTGCCTGTGGTGAGCACATTTAAGATCTTAAGCTGACTTAAACAAAACACCATCAAAGATAAATGACTAAGAGTGCAGAGAATGTCTGCACCGTGGCAGTCAACATAAATCTTCAGGTGCAGTGCAACAGCATCCCTTAACTGTCAAGTAAACCACAGTACAGGATTATAGGATGTCTGGTTTAGCTAGTTCTGAGGTTGATGAAACATTTTAACTATACAACTAGTTGCAGAATTTACTAGCACCACATCCCCAAAGCCTTCCTTTCTCATTATTTGTGTGTGTTGCTTATAGATATCGTAATATTTTTTGTTTAAGCTTGTATTTGAGGCTTTGTATTAAAATCTACCACTTAATTTATTTCTGAGCAGCTCTTGTTACTAGTTGGTTACTTTATTACCAATGTTTGTCTGTTATATGTCAGTACAGTGAGTTTTACATGCAGGCTAACTTTAAAGTACAGTTCAATGCAATATTTAATATGGCTGCCATATTAATTAAAAAGACCAGTCTGAAATACAAAATACATCTAGCCTCCAGCATAAGTCTTACAGACTTCCTGGAACTTACTGATTTATCTTGAGATAATAATTTACTTTTATTCTGAGGATATGCATACCCTACTCTACAAACATATTTGATAATTTATTTATCATAATACCTCTTCCTGGAAATAGTTTCATCCATTTCACATTGAAAGCTTTGTTAAACAGTGGTCTGCCTATTATTAATTTTTTAAGCCACCGTAAAATGTGTTTTCTATTCTCCAGAAAGGTTTTAGACTCAAATTTGTAACCCAGGTGTGACCAGCTGTTTGTTCTGGTAACTTTTCCAAGTCGCACGGGCCGCCGGTGCCTCAGCTGGCTCCGGTATGTGCAGTCAGGGGCTCCCCCTGCTGGAGTGTCCCTAACAGAATCAACTTAATTTGCTTTACCGGAGACGGCACAGAGGACTGTGAAAACTGCAGATATAATAAGTAGTGTAGCTTTAAACTTCAGTGCCGGATTTCATTTTACAAATTAAACATGTTTCAATATGTCTGTGGCAGCAAAAGTGAAGTGTAGTTTCTCATTTGACACAAGATAAATTCATTGTGAAGACAGTCAAACATCGGGACAGATTACCCAGGATACTTCCCAAGTTGAAAGGAAGGAAAACTTTAAAGACTCTCCCTTTTGAAGGGAGGTTTTCTTATCCCTGTTTCTGTGCAATGGAGCTGCATCACCTATTGTGTGCTACAGGAAGTAATGGTTAAGATAGGTTTCCTTTAAATACCTAGTGTGTGGCCAGCACTTCCGTATGCTTTGTTTGGTGAGCCCAAAGTGTGGATTGATCTTGCTCTTTCTTTGCTTAAGTAAAAAGTGTTCTCAGATGTAAAAGGACTTAAGGAAAATAAAGGCTGTAATAATTTTGTAGTGAAATAATATGAATTAATCAGTCTACATATCTGACCTGGAGGACATTTTCATACATTCGTTTAGTGGGGCTCATTACTACCAAATTGAAGAGTTTATCCTCTTTCTCAGGGTTTTGTGCTCTTATGTGGAGAAACATGGAAAGAACCATGCTCCTACATCTTGTCACTTGGTATTCCGTTACCAAAAGTGCAATGATAGCAAGAGAAAGGAGAAGACAAAACATACTCCCTGTCTTCACTTCCTCTTTTCTCTTCCCTCCATGTAGTGCCAAATATACAGCAGCAGACACAACCTTACACTGCTGTACCACTACTTTCCTCTTTGTTTGTGTGCACAAGTACAGAGGCTTTACATTAACTTCTCCTTTTGGAGACATGGCAGTGTGTGTTCTATGGGAGATAGTGGTGTAGGTTTTTAAGGTTTTTCCCTTTTTCATAGGCAAACACTTCTCAAAAGAGTGAAGGTAAAGGGAGGATTATCTTTGCTAATGACTGGCTGCACTTTCCATCAGTCCCAGATTTCCTCAGGTTGTTCAGGCTGCTCTGTCACTTAAGAGTGGAAGTTGTTAGTGCTCCTCAGAACTGTAATAAGGTACAAAAATAAAATGAAGTGTCTGTTACATAGGAGTATTCATAACCTGTGGAATGACCATTTGACAGGTAGTTGTTTTTTTTTTCATATGTCTGGTCAATAATACTTTCAACAAACCAAAGCATTTTAATAAGGCTGTTTCATTCATGTTGCCCTACTGGAGAGGAAACAAAAACCAACCAAGCCCTGCTAGTGTTTCTTTTGGAGGATGATATGACAGAAGGCTTGGCACTGCCATATTGGATATATTAATAGGTGTGAAAATTAAAATGGGAGTGTGACATAACTGCATTCTTTTGTAGCTTAACTTTCAGTACAAATTTTTCTTCAAGTTGGACTGTGGTGAGTTAGGTAACAGAATTCTAAAATCTTGCTGTCTCTGTTTTTCAGACACGTGTCAAACTGCAGAAACCACCTTTGCTAATGCCACTTGCAGTGCCAGCACAAACTCTTCACTTCACAAGTATCTGTATGTCTTTATCCTCGGACAGCTGCTGCTGGGAGTTGGAGGAACTCCTCTATATACTTTGGGGACAGCTTTTATTGATGATAGTGTCCCAAAACACAAATCTTCCCTTTATATAGGTAACTTTAAAACTGTTTATAACACATTGTCTGGATAGATCATAGACTGCAATGTCTTCCAAATGTGTTTATGAATTCCTCTAATTAAACAGTCTTGTAATTATTACTTACGTACATAAAGTATTTCTACATCTGTTACTGTGCAATTCAGTTATTAGTCTGCCCTACGTACCAATTTTCAATTTTTATAATGTAGAGAGAGCATGGTAAAGCTACTTTGAGCACCCCTCCTGTCACTTTTTCATGTTAGTAACTGAAAATTGTTAAACGGTTAATGTAGCTCATCTGTTAACAACAGAGTAAGTCATAGCAAAAACTTACTTTTTAGTCACAGGTGTTGAAAAATACTGCGTATCAATCAGGTCAGAAGCTAGATCAAATTGCATCCTTTAATAATTTTTTTGACGTACCTTCTAATAGTAGGCTGTCCACTCAGTGCATAAACACTGCAATCCAATTCTCTAGCCACATACAAATTTAGCACTTGGCTGTACTGGAAGCACAGAGGTTGCTTTACTGGGGCTGTTTAAAAGCTAAGGAATACTAATACTTAGCAATGGTTTTTAATCTTTTTCAGTCACCATTCTCTAGGTTATGTGCAATTTTATTGCCAAGTTCATTGCAATCTTAAGTGTTATCTATGGGTATGAAGATATTATTTTCCCCATCTTATATGTAAGCTGATAAAAGCGTATTATCTATACTTGTAACTTGTAGGAGCAATTCAAAGCATCTCAGATTCCAGGACTGTTTTTCAGACGAAATCAATATTTTAAGGGGCAAAATTGAAAAAATTATCTGTTTGCTTGCAATTTTTGCACAGTTTTTCCAGGCAAGCTACTTCATCTGATGCCAACAAATAGGATAGTTGCATATATAAATCTTAGATGACAAAGAGAAGTTTTATTTTTGCTGTTTCTTTATTTTGAGAGAGAGAATATTACACTTCTTCTTCCTCCCCTGCCTCCTCCACTGAAACCGGTGAAATAAATGGAGCAGAATTAGGGCTGTCTGCATGATTGGGGGAACAAGAAGTAACCTGAAAACTCAGGAGAATGGTGTCAGTGTTCACACTTTTAAAAAAAAAAAAATGCATAATCTTCAGGCAACTGAGTTGAGTTCAGAAGAGCAGTGTATTCTGCTTAATGTAACAAAACTGGAATGCAAGTGAGTGGGTAGGTAACTAAGCCTTGATTCTTTCTCTTACTTCATGTAATGTATTAAGTGTTAAATTATATTGTGTTGCTTTACCTAATACAAGAAGGCTCATGCAAGGCAGAAAAAAACCAAAACCCAAAAAAGCAACCCACAAACCAAAACAAAAATGAACCCAGAACCCACCCCTAAAATTGTCTGTAAATAGCTGCTAGCATCTTTTACTATGAGCCTGCAACTCTTAAGTTGTTGTCTTCTTTCTCTGAGTGCGTTTTCATGAGGACTGGGACATTACAACTAAAGCTGCTGAAGTTAAACAGTTCCAAATGGTATTTAGATTGAGTGTGTAGGAGGAAATAGGCACTTTCTAAGCTCAGTTTGAAGTTCTGTAGGATGAATATGAACTTAACTCAGAAAGTTCCTATGACCATGTCATTGTTTCCAAAATGTGGGAAAACCTGGGATATAGCTACTCAGTATTTATTTTAACTTACTTGAGTGTCACATTTTGCATTGCTTACCCCTTTTGCACCCCTCTCACCCTCCTGACTCCTCCATCATTTTCTGACTAAGCAGAGGGAAATTAAGTACTCGTGATCCATGCACTTCAGAAACACATGAGAAATCCAGATTATTTCATCTGGGGAAACAGTAGGAATGCATGTTTACTAATTAAAGATGGATCTAGTTACTATTAATTGCAAGCCTTAATCTGCAGTGACAGTGTTCCTGCTATCAGTGAGTGCTGAAATGCAACAGAAATCTGTCTGGTAGGCCAGGGATGCTATTGTGACATCAAAACCACCTTGTACTCTTTTGTAGGGTATGGGGGTATGGTTACACCAGCAACTTTGCAGGTTGGTGTTTTTTTGATGGTGTGTATTTTCTTTTTTTGGAGGGATGGGTGGGAGGGGTTGTTTGTTTTGTTGTTTGGTTGGGTTTTTTTCTTTAAAACTGTCAGGAGCTGCAAGAAGCTCTGGCTTTGTATTTTAAGGCAGATATTACCCCAGTCAGACACTTTAATTAACTCTGTCTTCAGGTCTTAGAAGATCTAGCAAACAAGATTCAAAAATATAAATAAGCAAGTTCTCAAAGATTGTTGTCAATACTGTTAATAACCAATGTTCATAATTTCACTAAACTTTTTTCACCAGTTAGCTTTTAAATGTGGGCACAAAATGGGCAAAAAAGCAATCTAATAATGCTTGAAGGCACAGTCAGTGAAATGCCTTCTGCTGAACCTCTGATTTGAAGCTTCTGAGAGCTGTAAATTTGCTTGTTAAGACATAATTATAGATGCTGTGTTCTAAACACTTTAACTGAAGTAGTGACAGTGGAAGAACAGGTTGACTTACACAAACCTTTTGGTCTGAAGTTGATTTAAGAATTTTATTACAGAAGAAAACTTTAAAAAATATCTAAAGTTATGGTGAACTTGATGTATTTTCTCTTCTAGGAATTGGCTATGCCATGTCTCTGCTTGGTCCTGCTATTGGTTATGTCTTAGGAGGGCAGCTGCTTAAGGTTTATATTGATATCCAGATCCCAAAAAGGCAAGATACACCTTAGTTTATTGCTTCCTATTCTTTCCCTAATAATTTTTATTAAAGTCTTCAGCTTTTTTCCCTGTGAGGAGAAAGTTTTTCAGAAAATATTGCATTTTCAAGAGCTTCATTAACTTGGAAACAAATTGCACTTATAAAGGCTTCAAGCAAATGAGTTACTTCCCAGAGTGAGTAGCGACTCCATTGTGTGTGAAAGTGTCTCTGTAGTGAAAATAGTTCTAGCATTTAAACTTCAATAGCAAAAAATACCTTTTTGTTTGCTTAGTTGTTTATTTGGGGTTAGGCTGCACCTACTGATTTCTTGTGGAACTGTTTCCCTGTTGAAAGATGAGGGTTAGTATATTGCTCCTTTAACTCCTAGGGAAGAACTTGTTGGAGAATCTATCAGTTGAGTAATAGTCCACTATTAAAAAAATGTTATAAATTGTAGTACTGTTTAAACCAACAACTTCATTTACGCCTTTATTTCCTCTGTTTTAGAGCCTTCAGATCAATGCAATGGCGTTCTGAACTTCTGAATTGGTTTTGATATAACTCATTGATTATGAGGAGTCTTTCTAAATACAGATTTTTGTGTATCTTAACGCCTCAGGATCTTGAAATCAGGGCCAAAGAACAGTCTTTAAATTGGAATGACACTGACTAATGAGTTGAAGGCTACATTTGATAGAACACAATATTTTTATAAATGCCCAGTGAAGTTGGTTGAAACAAGCAAGCAATATATTTAATACATGTCAAACTAAGAAAATGGCAATATTAAAAGGCTTTCTGTTAAATAAGTATTAAAAGGAAATATTCCAGCTCATGGAAATCTGAAATTCAGAAAGGTAAACCTGCTTTTTCTGAATTACTTTTCCAGTACAAAGGTGGATCAAGATGACCCACGTTGGCTTGGAGCATGGTGGATAGGATTTCTTGTATGCTTTTTTGCAATTTGGCTTCTTATAATACCTTTTTCATGCTTTCCGAGGCACCTACCAGGTAAAGGTTTAGCAATACTTGGCTACTTTGGAAGAGAGAGTTGTTCGTATTTGTGGGTTATAGACTACTAGACTGAATGTTTCCTCTTTGATTTTGTTTTTCAGTTAACTGTCTTTGACTAAAATCTGAGGACAAGTACTTTTTTTTGTTTCCCCCTCCAATATGCAGCCTTTAAAACAAGGCAAATCAGCTAGAGGGAGGATCTCATGTATGGTGGGCTTGCCCATGGCCAGGGGTTTGGGAATAGATGATATTCAAGGTTGCCTTTCAACCCAAACCATTCCATTTTCTATGATTCTATATAATGATGTACAATAAGACTGGAAACATACCTAAGCATGGAAACTGGTGGTCAGACTTGGAAAGATGCTTGTAGCTAAACACCCAGGACTGTATTTAAAGCTTCTGTGTTGGCCATCAAGAACCATGTGGAAATTCCATGAGCATCCAAAGGGACTTAGTATACTAATATTGAAGGAGAAATGATGGAGGAAAAGAAAATATTAAGTGGGAAATGGGAGAATGTGAGGGTAATTTAAAGAAAAAAAAAAAAGGGCTTCAGCATACTCTGAAGTTTTTAGGATGTCCCTGATAATATCTTATTGCAGCCAAGACCTTCCAATGGAAGTGTGATGCTTTCAACAATACATTATTGATCTCTTTACAAATCTGTACCAATAAAACAGTCAAGAAGATCTATAATATCTGAAATAGCTTTCCCAACTAGAGGAAGCACAAATTTTTGTAGATTTTTGACATTGTCTAAGAGTGCAGGTATTCAATGTTTTCACTGTTGACAAATATGACCATTTATAGGAACTGCAAAAATACAGGCTGAAAAAATCTCTGAAACTCATGATGATGGAAGTCAGATACTGGTTCAGAGCAACAATATTGGACAAAGTTTTAAAGACTTTCCTATTGCTCTCCTGGTAAGAAAAATCTCAAATTTGCTAAAACTGAATATATTCTGAGAAATGAAATTCTTTTTCAGATGTTAGAGGTCTTTAGAAATGTCTTATTTTGTTGTGATGGGCAAGATTTCAGTGTCACTGATAATTTAATGCACATTCATTCTGTTGATACTTGAGACTGTTAGAAAAGCATATTACTGAAGTTCTACTTCAGAGTATCTACTTTTAAAATATAGTGACTTCTACTTCAGCTGGTACCAAAATCAAATAATTTCCAGAGCGTTACAATAATTTCTCCCCATAGATACTGTTGAGGAATCCAGTGTTTATGAGTCTAATAATAGCCAGTTCCTCAGAAGCTTTAGTTGCCACTGGATTCGCCACATTTCTACCAAAGTTTATAGAAAATCAGTTTGGAAAGTCGTCAAGTTTTTCAGCAACTCTTGGAGGTAATATGGCTTTTTATTTTTAAAACTTAAATATGTTGTGTTGAGTACTTCATTAACATTACAGGTGGAAGATTATATGGGTATCTTTTTTGTGTGATATGTTTGTGAATGTACTTAGATGGAATGCAGTAATCAGAATAGTATTTTTTTTTATTCTTGTCTACCTAGTACTCTAGTATGTAATTCATCAAGGGTGTAGCTCTACTTGTTGTTTGTAGGTTCTGAAGACTTGATGCTCATTTTCAAAGCAGAGGGAGGATTTTGTATGCTGATGACACTGTAGTTTATTCCTTTCTTATTCTTGGTGAAAAACGTTTGATTTTCCATATTTAAAATTGGCTGAATGAACATTAGTATCTCAGTCCCTACTAAAACAGTCAAGATGAAGGGCAGCTAGAAAAAAGCAGTGCTTATCACAAATAAGAAGCTGACTTCACCTTTTTCTTCTTTAATTCCATACTGACAATTACAATGAGTTTGCAATGAAATGACTAATCAGAATATGTAATAAAGCTATTATGTAACTGGTTCTATAGTTGGCTTACTGTCACCTATTTATTATCTGATATGCAGAAGTAATAGGTAGAACAGGAGAAAGCGATGAAAATCTGAGTATTACAGAAACAGAAAAAATCTGATGGAAGAGCTGTGCTCAGTCGGGTCACGATTAACTTTGACACAATTAATTCTGAAGAATAGCAACCAGATCAAGGCAGAACTGTCCACAATGCCAACAGATGCTTGCAATATGCAGACTTAGTATTTCTAGAATGTGTCTTGCTAAGCTGTAGAGTGCTGCAATATAACTATGGTAGCTGAGCTGCTCTTTCTCCAACAGAAATGTGTTTGGGAAAGACTTCCTGAATTACTTATTCCTCTGGGCAATACTAGATAGTATTGTTGCATCAAAACAAAGCATCTGAAAGTTTTACATAAAAATACATTGCAATACATGCTCAGTTGTTAACCTATAACCAGGAGTGAAGTGGAAGACTGTGTGTTGCATTTTGTTGCATTTTTTTGTCCATAGACCTTGTCTGAATGTCTTTGAGTTGAAACTATCAGCAGTGCTTATTAAATGTACAGCTTTAAAGAAATGCCTACAGTAATGCTGAAAGCTGGCTGTATCTGAACTGAGCTAGTTAATCTAAGCATTACCAATGACCATGGAAACTATTTAAACTATCATTGACTATGGTGGTCTGTGGCCTGGGCAGTTTTGTCACTGTACCTGAACTGTCCCTGAAGTTAGCTGTCTCAGGTCAGTGTAAGTTATACTGAGATCTATATTGTATTATAGATTAGACATATAAAAATGCTCAATTATTTATCTGGAGTGCAAAGATAAATCATTGTGGACTATATGGACTATGACAGCAAAACTGATCTAGACTTCTTTAAATCTTTCAGTATATGTCTTACTGCATCTTGTGCTGTCTCTTGCATAATAGTGGTTATGTTCTCTTATTAAAAAGTTCATAACAGATGTATGAGAAAGAACATGGACACATCAAAAAAACACTGAAAGAACAAAAGTATTTTCTATTTTCATGGATCTGCCTACTGGTGTTCAGAGATTCCCACCCCACTGAGCTCTTAAGTCATCCAGTTTGGCTGTGTTGAAGTGTGGTTTTGGACAACTATAAACTACACTGTCCAGTTAAAACTCTGGAAAAGCTAAAGGTGATGTAACAGTAGAATAAATTACTCATACAGTTAGATTCTGGTAGTATGGTTTGAAAACAGTATCACATGGACTGCATTTTAGAGCTAACGGTTTTTATTTTTTTTCTTAGCATAAAATTGTACTCTTAATTGCTTCACAATTACTGCATTTTTATGTAACTGCTTCTGTCTTGTTTTCCTCCAGGACTTGTACTAATTCCAGCAGCAGCGCTAGGCCAAGTCATAAGTGGTGTCTTGGTTTCCAAGTGCAAAATGCATTGCAAAAGCATAATCAAGTTCACGATAAGCACTTGTTCAGTGGCCCTAATATTAAACACAGTGTTTTTATTTGCTAAATGCGGGAATGAACCTTTTGCAGGTGTCTCTGAGACGTATCATGGGTAAATATATTTTAATTTACTCTTGGGTTTAATGTTAATATTTATTCAGTTCCCATCGTTTCAAATAGTACACACCAGCAGTTTTTAAAAGTGGGAGGAAGGCAGCTAGCTATTCCAAAAGTCTCAAGTGGTCAGTTACTCCATCATGGATTAACAGAGCCAGAGGCAACACCAGCTGTTTGAGGGTCTGCCAAAGAGCCAGACGGTGCTGTGCAAAATAACTCCAGTAGGTGGGTACCTAGGGACAGCTAGATGCCATCTGAGAAAATCACAGGCATGATTTGTGCTGTGTAAGTTGGTGAATAACTTACCAATACCTTTTTAATGTTTTCCCAAATCCCCCATTTTAGATAAGGGCTATGTACCACTATCTTGTTGTACAAAAGCATAATCAGGTAGTTCTGCTCCAATGCTTAAAAAGGCCCTTGAAGCTCAATAAGATGGGGAAGAGGAGTGTTGCACTTTACTGACACAATAGAATGATGTGTACCATGAAAACAGGTAGCAGAAGATGGGTTGGGGAGGAAATTGGTTTTGTAGCCTCTAATTTACATGCAAATTGGTGGAAAGTAGAAATTTACTGCTATGATACTCAAATATTCATTTGTATTTCCTTTTCCAGAAGGTACACAAAGTGAATCAACAAAGTTCCATACACTGGTGACTGAAAGAAAATAAAAAACCTTAAAGCCCAAGTTATGGCTCGTTCTGATTTCATCTTTACAACTTGCTATATAAATTGACAGTGTATTTAAAGGCCAATGTTGAAATTTGATGCCTAAAATACGGCTTTGCTTCAGTGTCTGAAAAAATTCTAGCAGACAGATGACTTGGACAACTCAGAACTGTGACAATCAGAATTCAGGTTTTAGTTGTAGAAAGCTTATCATTACATATTGACCAAAAGAATCTGTATTTATCAATAAAATGCTGAGGATGTGGTATAGAAAATGGTATAGTAATTTATCCATATTTTTATACCATATTTTTTTAAGTTACAGCTGAACTGATTTTGCTCCTAAGTTAAATACAGCTAACTTGTATTTAACTGTTTTGTGTAACTTTGTTGGTTATGCAGCATAACTGTTGCTGAAGACCACTTATCTACAGCAATCTGAAGTTAACCAGTCCAGAAATATCTTTTCCCTCAGTATCCATTATAAAAAATGATTCAGTTTTACCTAACTCAATGTGACATGTTGGACTATACTTTACTGGACACGTGCATAAGAATAGTTAGTGGCACTAACACAGTGACAGCTCTCAATCTGTTTTCCATGAAGAAATAAAACATGTAGCACTAGCTTTAAAAAATTAATTAATTTATAAACTCGTGGAAGAACAGCCAAGTGTTTGCCTCCTGCTTATGCTACTGAACAAATGCTTCTGAAAGAATAAATTATGAGACTGTTCTGAGAGTTGAGTTGGAATTTGATGTAGATTTTTGTGGGAGAATTTCAAGAAGTTCTTCATGGCAAACACTATCTTCCTGTTGAAAAATAGCCTGGAGAGGTGAGGGAAGCTTTTACAGGTTTAGTCTCAGAATTATATGAGTACAGGATCACTTGTTTGTGTTAATGAAAACAGCATCTTACTTGTAGTAACACTATTTATTACTAAATTAGGCTGTCAGCAGAACTAATTTTGTCTAACAGGCACTTCAAAGTATAGGTTTTGCCAAATTCTATTGCCCAGTGCTTCCTTGAAAACTTGAAGGAACAGAAATGCAGTGACTGTTTCTGTACTTTGTTCATTTCCACATGTCTCTGGGACTCTTGTTTAAAAACTCCTGTAGAGTTTTTTAAAGAGCAATTGATGGCTGCATCTGCTAGATGTTTTAGAAAAGACAGGGGTATCTTTTTTGTTTTATTTTTCTCTGACTGTCCATAACTAAATGTTCAGTCCCTCTTTGGAGGTCAGGGGAAAGAGACACTGTCTTCACATATAAACAGGACAAATACCACCAAATTGACTGACTGTTTTTAGGCTTTGCATGCCTCACAGGCTAGCAAGGCACTGTATGTACAAATCTGTGGTTAGTGAATTTGCTTATGGTGCACTGTAGTTCATTCTTCATACTTAAAAGAATTGAAGTTAGTTTGATTAGGCTTAAAACACGAATTAATTTAGTGGGATTCTGCTGTACTACAACAAAATGGAGTTTATATGTAGTTATGATATCCCTAATATTCCATCTTAAGTTTGAATGTATGTAAGTTAATTCCTAGATAAACTATTTCTTCTATTCTCATGCCTTTTAGATAATTAATGTGGAACTTTCATTTTACAGTACAATATTTAAACTCTACTAGCAGTGTCAGTAACTTGGTTTTAGCTGACTGAACTTTTAACCTGTGAAAACTCTTTACTTATTAATGAACTACTATTAGAAAATCAAATGATGTTTTTATTCTCTCCAGTTATGCCTTAGGGCAGTCCTCACACAACCCAAAGTGATCTTCCATGCTAATAATATAGTGGGACTACTTCAAATAAAACTACTTGATGACCTGTATTGGAAGTAAATGCCTGAATTGAGAGTAAATATAATAAGCAAGAGTTAAAGTAAACTCTGTTAGTTATTAGTTATTCTCTAAACAGCCAGAGAAAATATTTAAGGTCCTTCAGGGTGTGTCATTGCACTCTGCATTTAACATATGCAGTTGTCTTAGTGCTCATACAATTTAGATGTCTGCATGGCAGAGCTGGGCTGAGATGCAGAATTTTGTCATCTGTTTCCTGAGTGGAAATTGGAGGAATAATCTTTGGAAGGAATAATAGCATAAAAAAAACTAGGTGCATAATAAATGGAAATTCTAGAGCAGTAACTACTATGCTTATTTTTAAACAACTAAGTGCATAAATAACATTAATAGAGTATTTTAAAATATTGTATAAATATTGCATTACTTATTTACATATCTTCTGTTTTTCAATTAATTTATCAAAAGCCTATTAACTTCTCCTTTTCAGAACAGGTACTCTACATAACTTAACAGCACCATGCAATGCTAACTGCAGGTGTTTGCGCTCCATGTACTACCCAATTTGTGGCAGAGATGAAGTCCAGTACTTTTCTCCCTGTTTTGCGGGATGTGCCTCATATCTCTTCAACAACATGAAAAAGGTACTTTATGCAATGAAGATAGCTGACATGGTTTGTTCTGGTTTCCTGTAAAATGCACTATATTTCAAAATGTCCTTCCCTTAGTATGACAGGAAATTGCAGTATTTATGAGTTTAAGTGGCAGTTACTAAGAGATACATACTCTGACCAGGTATTTTTAGACATTCTACTTGTGAAGGCATGTTGTTTAATATCAAGTTTACTTACTTGATGACAGTTGATGTTTCATGGGGTTTCTGATTTATCAGAATGATACAAAATATGCTGAAAACACAATACAAATATAGGTTGTATTTAGCAAAATCCAGCGATTGCAGTTCACTTATGGTACCAGCGTGACTCTCACTGCTGGTCTCTAACATATTCACTGTCACAGTGCCAGGCCTCCCCAGTTGCTGGGAAGGCATACATGGGTTGAAGCCAGGTCAAGCCCATTGCTTTCTAAAACATTTCTGGTAGTTGTCTAGCCTTTTGTACTCCACACTCCCTGCCCTTCACCCCCCATGTTCATGCTGGTCTGGCTAACTTAGGAAAATGTTTCCACTCTCTTAATGAACTCAGGGAGAACCATTTACACCACTGGTTGATTCACTGAAGTGGCATAGATGTTTCTTTTCTGTATAGCTTTTTTTGCAACAGTTTTGGTCATTCACAGCCTGCATTGTTTCGTGAGCTCTCTGGGCACATCGCTCTTTCCCATCTCTGAGCCTTCTTTCATTGTAAGCCTTTACTGGTTAGCTGCAGTATTTCCCACTTGTGTGATGCCGTTTTCAAATGTACTTCTACCAGACTTTCTAATGCTGATAATAAGTTAAATCTAAATGTACTTTAAATAGAATTTACAATCAGAAAAGTCAGCAATTGTCTTGACGTTACCTGAAGTTCCTATCCATATCTTTAAGCAAAAGGCAATGTTTATTGTATATGTGACAACCTGCTTCTGTGACTTTTGAAAACTTGAATGTCAGTAGCCACTGATGCAGGAATGGTAAGCCATGAAAAGTGCCTGGGTATTATCAAGCCTTCCCAGAACTAAGGGGCTTTCTGTGCTTGTCTCTACTAGTACAACAAACTCTTGAGCAGGGATGTGGGAGGAATATAGAGAGATCCAAAAGGCAAACTGACCCAGAAAAGGCCTTTATGCTTTTTGATACTGGAAAATGAAAAGAGATATTATCCATAAGAAAATATAGGAGACTACTTCTTGCTGTGGAAACTTCATTCTTCAACTGACACATTATTTTTTTCTTTGAAAACAAACTTCTGTGGATTTAGATGAAGAGTGTGGTCCTATATTGCTTCTAGTCTTTCCTGCTTAAGTCTTAAGAGTAGAGCTCACCTTTATGTCTGCATATGGTTTGCCTCTTAACTTCTGCAAGATTTTTATGCTTGTAGCTAAAAGCTTGCTCCATACAAAATGGAGACTATCACTGTGTTTTTAGGTCAAAAAGCCAAAAATATCTTTTGCTCAGATGAGGTGGATCAGTCAAGTTCTGATGAACCAATTTTATAAAGTAGTGTTAGTGTCATGTGCTCATCAGGAAATGGACTGTTTCCCGTATGGTAAAGTCAATGTTTATTTTTGTCTTGTGTGGTGCAGACACAATGAAAATTTATCAAAATAGTGTCATTTTGTGTCATTCCTGGAGCTAAATTTTGTTTTATAAATTATTTGTAGACATACCACAACTGTTCCTGTATTGGGAAACCAAAAAGAGAAAATGGTTCAGAAGACTTTCTCTATGAAGCTGTCCCTGGGAAATGTCCAACACGATGCAAATTTTTACCTTTATTCCTCACCTTCTTCTTTTTTGCTGTTGTTTTTACATTTATGGCTAATACTCCAACAACTGTGGCCATTCTCAGGTATGTTTTTTGGTCTGAAAGAAAAATAATATTCTTTTGAAAACCAGTATCAGTGAAATACTTTCGTTTTGCTTTGATGAAGAAAATATTTGACTAGCCTGTCTACTGATAGTGTCAGCATTTCAAATTGTATCAGGAAAAGGACAAAATAACAATTAATCTTGTATTCTCAGCCTTTGATTCCTGTTCCAGTTCAGAGTTCTGGCTTGAAAAATTGTAGTCTGTCAAGAACTGTAGACTACTTCCCATGATATTGATGTTGTATGTATAGTGGTCATTGATATAAAATGTGATAGGGAGTTAACCAGTGGTTTTGCTGTCCTTCAAATTGCTGAAACTGATACGTGTGAAAGCTGATTTTTTTTTTTGTTTTATTTTTAAAATGCGCTTCTCATTCTGAATGTAGAGCTGTTATGCTTTATACTGATGTTTGACCTGTACCTCTAGTACTTCTAGTGAAAAGCTAACCATGATGCACAGGGATGTTGTTTTGTGAGAATGTGGCTAGATGCACTTTGGCAGAGGGCTGAGGAAATCAGTAACATCCTAAACCAGTGCTTTGTAGTAGCCTCCTGTCCAGGTTTGGTGTAAATCTGGAATTAACAGCTTGTCATATTAGTGTGGGGGCAGAAAAATGTGAAGTTCTGCATTATCTTCAAAATTGACCTGACACAGTTTTATTTCAATAATTCTAAGGAGCAGCATTTGGATCTTTGAATCCATATATAATTCAGCTGAAATAGTGAAATAGTTTTTATGGAAAAAAGGACTGTAAGTAGTTTAAATTTTTTAAAACTAATTTAAAAACCTAAATGTCAGTAAATTTTACTGTACATTCTGATATCTCTTCAGTGAGCCTATTTTGTGCAATTGCAAACATAAACTCAAATATTCGTGACAGTGTTCCAATGCTAGAAATAATCACCTGCATGATGTGAAACTCATTCTCCTTCTCTTAATTGCCTTTATGGGAAATAGGGTCCTAACACTGACTGCTGATAAGTGCTCATCTGGGATGTTTTGATGTGACTAATTCTCATACATACTCCAGAATGTGGGAATAACTTCTGAATGTGTAAATATGGTCTTTTAATAAACTCCCAGTGTTGAAAAAGACATGATACCATTTATTAAAGGAAATAGCTCTGAAACTAAATTGTATAAATTAAGCAAGTTAGGTTGTATTTAACCTTTATGGTAGCACCTTTTACGACACTGTCATGAGAATATGTTTGTTCCTGGAAAAATACCTTAAAATAGGTAAGAACGTATATTCTGCTACTTGTTAAATCGATATATTGGTTTGTATAGCATAGGCCAGCACATTTTATTGATAAGGCCAGATGAATATATGCAAAGGTTATGGAAATACAGCATATTGTGCTGTGCTGTAGTCTAGTCTCAATTCATGTATTGTTGTTTTAGGTATAGTAGCTCAGGATTGCATGCTAGCACTGTTTTAATTTTTTTGGTTGTTCTATGAAAAAAATGTTCAATAGTATATCAGGATGCTGATAAAAAGCTTCCTTTTTATTTATACTATTTTGTTAAACTAGTTACATCTAAAATTTCTTTATGGGCTACTGGTGATTTTTCTATCTTTTATCTAAACACCACTTGAAATAGTTTGGTTACTTGTTCTGCACACTGGATTTCTTAACCTATTAGGAACTAACAGGTTAAAAGAGGGTATAGAGTTAAAGCATATTCAGTGAGGGACACAGCACAGAAGTGGAACTTGTTTACTCTCTGTTAAACTGCAAATCTTGTTTACAGGTGTGTGCCAGATAAACAGCGCTCATTTGCTCTTGGAGTACAGTCGGTGTTTCTGCGACTACTGGGTATGACTTTCTGGTTGAAAAATTTACCTCTGAATAATCTACTTATTTGACTTTTTTTCCTGGACTTTTAAATAATGCAGTAAGACGTTTTCAGAGGACATTGAAGAAGTTTGTCATTGGCTTATAGGATACACTTGTTGTAAGGTACCATCTGGATTCAAATTCCTTGTTAACAGGGCATTCATGCTCTCTGTAGTCTTTCTCATTCTTACAAGCACAAACCAAATACAGGTAACTGTCATTCTTTCAGTAAAAGGCATCTGCTGCTACTTTCCCCAGAAGAAGGCATATTCTGAAAGCTGAGACAAGAAAAACTGGTGTAATAGAAAACAGCTTCATGTAGTTAACTTCTGAAATCCAAAAGTTAAAAGTGAACAAGTGGAGCCTTTCCTCTTCTTCCTTCCTTAAAAATTCCTTTGACTAATTTTAGCATTTATTGAACTTGTAAATACTTGTACATAAATAATTACTGAGTATAATGTGGGAGGTATAATACTTTAAGTCTAAATCTAAGCATCTCCAGCATTTCAGTAAGGCAGATGAATCTCCTTAAGTAAAACAAAACTATGCATAGGTGTTTTCTGGTCCACACTCATTTGAATTTTCTCAGACATAATTTAAATTCTTGTTTTCATAGTAGACTGGGACAAGACACAGGTTGCTGATTGGCCTTTTATGCCAGTATTTAGTACTGTAGCCATTCCCTTTCCTCTGAGATCACGTATCTAACGGTGTGAATTCTGCTTTGCTGCATTCAAACTGTGATTAATCTAAGTCATTCTACCAATAAAGTGTAGCAAAAGCAAACATCCTCACAGGTAGAAATTAACTGGAAGATAGTGCTCAGTGTTGTATGAGGGTGTCTCTGTTTCACTTTACTCAGAGTTCAGTATTTATGATACAACTCTAACTCCTGACTTCACTGTGGAGTGATAGAACTTTTTGCACTGCCTGCACTATGACTGAAGAAAGCAGCAATTAACAGCATTACTTACCAGTAACATATGTGTTGCAGACTTTAGGAATCACACAGGTGTTTTAGGCTGAAGACCTAGTGAGGGACATAGCTACTTGGTTAGCTCTAGGAGAGTTTAGGCCTTGGGTAGGTTGGGTAGACATGCAGTGATGTACCTGGTGTGTTTATTCTAAAATTGGCTATACCTGGATGCAAGACACTTGTGCATTATAACACACAGAAATCACACAGAGTTAATAAAAGCTATGGAAGAATAATTTTAAACACTGCTTTTTTTTGGTGAAATTTTTACTGGAAACTTTGCTACATCTGAGGAATGGGAAGAAATGTATAACTGAACACATTAACATAATGATATTTTAGTTCTCTTCATTTGGAACAGATTGGTGTGTATGATAAGAAAGGGAATTTTTTCCTTTCTGTTAAATTCCTGCTTCCTTGATTAGTTGTTTTCACCTCTGATTTTAATTACTTTTTTTTTTTACAATGAAGACCGAGGAAGTTAAGAAGCTCAAGTCTTTGAATAAACTTTTTGCTGAACAAAGTGAGAACTCCATAAAGAATTAACTCTATGCATCCTACCTGTTAACTGAGAGCAATGTTAAGTGCAGACTTACTGTGTAATATGAGGCCTATGACTTTGATTAAAATGTTTTGTTTAGTGTTTGGTTCCCTCATTTTATCTTTCCCACCAGTCTGGCATTTCACTGTACACATGAACACCAGGTATACCAAGTAACTCAAACATTCTAATGTGTTACTGTGTTTTTTAGGTACTATTCCTGGACCAATTTTGTTTGGCATTGCTATAGACAACAGTTGTACCCTGTGGGATATTAATGAATGTGAAGCTAAAGGAGCTTGCTGGGTATATGACAATGAAAGAATGGCTTATTTGCTGATGGGCATGAGTAAGTCTTTTAAATACATATACTAGGTAATAGATATACTGAGCCTGACTGATAGATGGGAAGTATTTTAAAATAGAACCTTACACTTTTAATTTTTAGCAGCAGTGTTTTTAAATTTTTTTTCATAAATTATCCACAAAATATTATGGAAGGAGAAACACCACAGTAAGTAAACCTTAAAGGCTACTTTAAAAACTTTTAATAATAACACAAAATAGTTTTGCTCTTTGGTCTTACTTCATTGTCACACTAGATTTTTAAGGGACTGGCTTATACTTCAGTCTGTCTTCAGGGCAATGAGCATGATTAAGGATGTGAAGATAATTAGAGGGATGGAGCAGCTCTGCTATAAAGAAAAGCCTGACTGAATTGGGATTGTTCAGCCTGGGAAAGTGAAGTCTCCAAGCTGACCTTATTGTGGCCTTTCAGTACCTGAAGGGGCGCCTACAAGAAAGATAGACAGAGAAGGACTCTATCAGAGAGCATAGTAATGGAACAAGGGGTAACAGGTTGGAACTCAGAGGGTAGGTTTTGGTTAGATATTAGGAAGAAACTGTTTACTGAGAGGGTGTCCATGCACTGAAACAGACAAGTTATGGATGCCCCACGCAATAGGGGCAGGGTTCAAGGTATAGGACCCTGAGCAACCTGATCTAGTGGAAGGTGTCCCTGCACCCAGCACAGGCTTGTAACTAGATAGTTGTTAGGTTCTCTTCCAAATCAAACCATTCTGTGATTATCTGGGCTGGTGTGTTGGCAGTTAAGGGCTGGGGAGCTTTCTTCCTCTTTTTGTATTTCAGTTCTTTTCCCTAACGTATATAATGTCAGGGAAAATATCTTGAAAATACCTCTGAACACTAGTCAGAAAAATTCATGACTTGTTTAACAATCTGTTCCCTTCAAGTGTGAGTTATGTATGTCAGTGGGAGAGAGGGTAGGCTGAGCTTGCATCTGTGATAAGTGCTGTTGTCCTGTCTTCTAGCAATTGTGATATTTACAGTGTGTAAACTGAAGTACTGATGTCTAATCCTGAAACTGAAAAAGTAGTAGTCACAATTTGAGGTTTAAGGATCTCATGGCATATTTATAATAAAATACAATACTGTTTTTCCCTTCTTCTTGGCTTTCCAAGTTGCACAAACACCTTTCTATAACTTTTTAAGATGGCTGATGAGAGAATACTTAACAGGCATTCTATGTGCAAAGTTTTAGTTTCTGGAAAAGAGAATCTTGATATAATGAATGACAGTACTGAAACAAGAAATAAGAAAGACTTGCACTTCAGGCTAGAATGGGGTGAAGAAATACAGAACTGAAGCAAAGGTAATAGCTGCTGGAAGCAAAAAACTGGCAGGCAGGTGAGGGGTCTGAATTCAGTTGTATGACTGCCTTTATCTGCCCTTTGCCATTCATGTAAAATACATTTAAATGGAGGCTATGAATTTCAGTCTTACTGGGTGTATGTAAATCACCATATGAAGCCTTATAACTGAGTGAGACACTGCATCTGCTACTGAAAGTGCGTGCAATAAAGACTCTCCTGTTCTTTATATTCAGGTGCTGTTTGCAAAACCATCACAATCGTCTTTGTGGTCATGGCAGTGTATTTCTACAAACCTCCACCATTAACTAAAGCCCTGCCACGAAAGACTGCAGTAAAGGTATCCGCTATACACACATAAATTATGAAAAAATCAGGGACTTTTGAAAGAAAGCCATAAAAATAAGCATTATTACAACACTTGTACCAAAGTTCTTGTATGCTGTTGCCTAAATATAAAAGATCAGATCCAGCATTTGAACAACTTGAAATATTTTGAATATGTAGTGTTCTCTAATTTGCTAAACATTGTTTAGTATTCCATTGTGGCTATCCAAAGAAGTTACACTGAAATTTGCAGTCTAATTTTAAAAGTATACTATGTACCTTAATTGAAACAAGATGGAATATTCTGATCATAAAACAGGAAAAATAAACTGAACAAAGCTGACTGAGCCCCATTTTTCCCTAAATGTTACTGTAGTGGGAGAAAACAAGTAACTTGGTATATTGAAGAGAACCGTGTATGTTTAAAAAGGACTTAATGTGCACATAATCTGGGCTAGTGCCTTTGGGGATTTCTCTGTAGGAACACTTGGGAATGTGTGAGTTTGGCTATGTTTTAGAAATATTTTTACATGTTATCTTAATGGTAGAAGTTCACTTTTTAGTATTTGTAGGAAAATGTAAATAGTTACAATAGAATAGCTGGGTTGCAAAATCAAAATATTTGTTAATTTAAGTGCTTGAGTTTCTGTCTGGAACATATAGAAAAACTTGCTGTCCAGCTGCTTTATTTAAGCATTGTTAAAATGTTTCTATAAAGTTTGAAAATAAAACCTATTTTCTTACTACCTCTGTGTATGCTTTGTCATTTCCAAGTGTGACTGAGCTCTTCTTGACTCCAAGAAACACAATGCCGAAGGCTAGCAAGAATGTGTATGGAAGCATCAAAAGCAAAATATGGCTTTAGTTATTTTTTGACTTTTGTTATATTTTTATTATGTTATGAGTCATCCTATTAAAGCAATATTCATATAGCACAATGCAAGTGATCACAAGTTAGCCACTGTTACCAAACATTAAACTGTATTGCCTGCTACTTGAAATATCATTCAATATTGACTGGAAAATTTTAATGAGCAAGATACACTTGCTTTACTTTGGTAACGGTTTTTTTTTCTGTTGCATTGGCTGTTCATGTCACTCTTATGAAGCTGTGTGCCTTCTTCCTTGGGTTACAAGGGCTGTACTCATTGACTCTGCCAAGATTTTTAAACACATGCTAAAACAAAGCATTATGGCATATGGCTCAAGTTTCATTAATTGATTTCATTAATTAATTCTTTAAATGTAGAGGTTAAGTATGCAACTCAAGAAGATCTTCTATTTCTAAATAACTATTCAGGAAGTAAAGCAAAATAGACTACACCCTGTGAAAGCACAAGACTTGATGGCTTTTGAGGGAGAGAAGGAAAGGGGCAGGATTTGCTTGCTTCATATAGATGAATGTCTCCTGACAAGTTTTGTAATTGTTTCCTGATGAATGGGCTCATAGCAAGAGATTAACTACCCCTGAAAGAATGAAATACCAATCTTCCTTAATGTTTGGCAATGTGGCCTAAAACTCTGAATTAATTTTCCAGCTCTGACATGGTTTGTGTGAGGTGTAGCAGATTATTAAAAGATATATAGTATCATAGCTCAGCTGGTAAACTTGCTTCTTTTGTTCTGTCTTAGACTGTGAGATCATGGTTTATGGTTTCTGCTGCTTAATGTGGTTGCATAGATTACAAAACTTGTGTGGGGCAGAGCAGTGTGAGAACTTTCTCTTCTGCAGAAGTTATCCTAAGTCTTACTTGCACTGGAGTGGTTATTTGGAGGGGGAGAAGGAAGGAAGAATTGCTGTTGTAATTTATAATCTAGCCTATGACTCATTAATGATTTCCCTTGCTGGTTTAGGAGTATCACAGTGACTAGAAGACAGACCAAATAGAAATTTATCCATTTACCTTGATTCATTGCAATACATAGTAGAGGCAAGTAGATGTTGTGTCAAAGGTTTTACAATGTAAAGGTAAGACACAGACAAGTGTGGTTTATTTATCTGTACAGGTACAGTGAGTTAAAAATGGCCCAGTGACCGTGCCCAGAATGTCAAAGCACGAAATCCAGGTTGAGTCAAGTCACTAGTGCTGAACCCCACAGATCAGTACTGGGGCTAGTAAAATTCAAACTCTTCTCTAATGACCTGAATGAGCACAATATATTGTGCTCTGGACAAGTGGCTGATAGACTGGATGGTTGCTGCCATCCAGAGGACCTTTACAAGACTGAGAAATGGGCAAACGGGAACCTCATGAATTTCAACAAAGCAAGTACAAAAGCCTGCACCCAGAGGAAACACAATCCCATGCACCAGTAGTGTGCAGGGGACCACCAAGCTGGAAAGCAGCCCTTCAGAAAAGGTCCAGGAGTTCACAGTGGACAAGCTGACCACAAGGCAGCAATACACCCTTTCTGCAAAAAACTAAGTATATTGCCCCATATGGCTAGTGCAAGTGAATTATCCAAAACTTTACTGGAGCCTCTGCTCAGTAAATATATAGGATTCTATGAGTCTTTTACAGAGAAGTGACTGTAATTGTTACAGTTGAGACTAAACTGATCTAAATTTTCTTTGTTGTATGTTTTTTAATCTCAAAACCAACTACAACCTGCATTTTCTCTCATTTGAAGAGAAAGGATGATGATAAGGTAACCTCAAGATCGGTCTGGACAGTGAAAGCTGGAGCTGCTGTTAAAAAAGGCTTTTTGTTTGGGAACTTCTCCAAATTTAATAGCTTAACACCAAAATTTACTTGCAATGTCAAGACTACATTCTTTCTGGTGTCATGAATACTGAGAAAGGGGAAAATATGAATTTTGTTCTTCGTGTGGCTACCATAAATATCATTAATTAAAACTTTAAAATATTTTTGTGTACACATCTGGTTTGTGAGGCTTCTTTGCACATGATTAGAAGTATCTGAACAAAATGACCTGAAATGTGTTGGTTATAAAAAGAGTAGACCAAAGTACATCTACTGATAGATTATGGACAGAAACATGGGAACTTCAACAATGCTGCAGCTTACTGGCTGTTTTTACATGTTTATCAGTTGCTGACCATTACTGAGTGATATGTAGAACAGGCAGTATGAAGAACTCCCTGTTAAAGCAGTTACTTCGTTAAAGGTAGGTTCAGGTGTAAGCAACTGTAAGAAGATTACAGAAAAACATCTGAGTCTGAAAGCCTTCAAAAGGGCTGTGGGTTAAGTAGTATTTCTTTTTATGAATGAATGAGTATAAAATACTTTCTTAATCTTTTGTTACACTAGAAGAATGAACATACAGTCAAGATACTAGAACTTTAGACTTCTTTTGTTTGTTCGTGGGATTTTTTTGGTTTTATTTATTTGTTTTGTTTTTTTTAATTGTGTGTGTGTGCGCGCTTTTTTCCCATCCCCACCAGATGGCTCTGTTTCTGCTGAAAAGTAGCCATTTTGTCGGGTTTTGCATGAAACATTACAATTTTTAGAGCGCAGAGCAGAAACTATGCAGCTTTTGCAAAGATACTCACTTAATGAAAGTGTCAGTGTTGCCTTTTGTCTGCTTGATTTCTGCTTTTGCAGTGGCAGTGACTTTCTTTGTGTGGTAGATAAATGAGTATGCTTGTTTATGACTTATTTTCTTTTCATGACGTGTCTGTGAAGCACACTATGCAGCTCTGTTTTAATATGGGTGGAGGTTTTTTTCCCAAAAGACAGAAATCCACATGCAAAAAAGATCAGTGTTGGATTAAAGAAGCTTTACAGAGATACTGAGGAAGATGGTTACTCTTGTATCTCAGTAACATATGATGAAAAAAATTGGGAATAAATTATTTGTGTGCTGTTTCCATGGAAAATATAGCCAGAAGAATGAGTCTGCTATATAGAGCAGTGTTATGAATTTGGGCAGCCTACTCATGTGTATGCCTTTCAAAATCTGCATAATGGGAATGTTAGTAACTGGTTATAAAACACCAGGTCCTCTCCAGTCTACAGAACACCTTAGTAAACATCCAAAAGGAAGTACAAGTGGCACATATAAAGTTTCCTTCTGATCATCATTAATCTTTGAGCTTTAATAATGAATATACTATTTTTTAGTATTAAATGGAGATCTTGAGCAAAGGTGAACTATAAACCAGAAAAATCATCATTCTCTCCAAATTATTCAGGTACTTCAAAAAATTGCTGGGCTAAATTGATACCTGTTTTGCCCCCAGTATTTTGCTCTGAGATTGTCTTCAAAGATACAAAATGAAGGAACTATTTTATTTGTATGGAAATAAAATCATGAAGTAGGGGTCTGAAGTCAGTGAAGGTTTTGCTGTTTATTTAAAGGGAATCAGTGCTTAGACAAATTGCAAGACGGTTGTTTCATATTTGATGTGCTTGCCATGTATCCAGTTAGAGGAAGTTTCTCTCACAAAACTGAAATGATTTGGTAACCTATAAACCTTTTAAGAAATGACTGAGCTGTGAAAGAAATGCAAACTGGAGGTAGAAAATTAATGCTTTTCAGAATCTTTTTTCCTACTTAATCACGTTTTAAAAGTATCTCACTTGTCATGTTTTAATTGGCTTGATGTAGAGTTTGGTTTCAAATATTAGGAAAAGCCTGCTGAGTAATTCAAATCCACATCTCCACCTCTGCACTTCACATTTTTCAAGCATCTGTTGCCATTCCTTCAAATAGCAAACTGTCAGGCTGTGGATAATGGAGGCTCCAAAACACTGAAGTAAGTGAGCTGAAGCAGTTCCTGCAAGATACTGGCAAACAAACATGTTAAAACAGCTATATTAGGAAACATGAAATGAAACAAAACAAATGCAGGCTGAAAATGTGACACAGGCAAATTCATATAGGAGATAAAGACGATTACATTGCTGTTGTATTTTATTGTAGTCAGGGTTAATGACCTGCATTTGAAGAGATTTGTAAATCAGTTATTTGTGTCTAGCAGAACACAAGGACATACAGTCAATGATTGCATAAGCACGAAATCTCCTGGAAACAAATTTGGTAGTGGGCACATTAACCCCATTTGGCAGCTAAGCCACACACGGCCACTTCTTTCCTCCCTTCTTGGTGGGACAGTGGAGAGTATTGGAACAGTAGAAGTGGAAAAACCTTAGGATTGAGATAGATACAGTTTAATAAGTAAAGCAAAAGCCACACATGCAAACAAAGCAAATCAGGGAATTCATTCACCACTTCCCATGGGCAGGCAGGTGTTCAGCCATCCCCCGGAAAACAGGTCTACATCACGTGTAATGATGACTTGGGAAGAGAAGCCAAACACTTAAAACATACTCCCCTTCATTCTTTTTCCCTAAACTTCATATGTAAAGCATGATGCCATATGGCCTGGAATATCTCTTTGGTCATCTGGGGTTATCTGTCCTGGCTGTGTCCCCTATCAAGTCCTTGTGCACCCCCAGCCTGCTCACTGGTGGGGTGAGGAGCAGAAAAGCCCTTTGCTCAGTGCAAGCCCTTCTCAGCATTAGCTAAAACGTCCCTGTGTTATCAACACTGTCTTCAGCACAAATCCAAAACATTACATTCTAGACACTGTGAAGAAAACTAAGTCTAGTCTAAACAAAACCAGCACAGGAGGATAGCTACAATGAAAAAATATACATTATGTGCAATTTAGAGACATCTTTTTGATGCTGTGAAAGTTATTTACCCTCTTTCAGGGCTGGGTCTGTCATATGCATAACTAGTGTATTTTTTGTGGGTTTTGTTTACAAGATAATATGGTAATGCTTCATTTCCAGCTAGCATTTTAACAACATTCTCTTGAACATGGCTTTGTTTTCCTTTGGGTGCCCCATCATTTGATATAGCACATCAATGAGGAATTTCTTTAACTTGATCTCCTAAGAAAATAAGGCAAATGTGATGTATTATTGTCAGTTCCGTTCTTGCTTAAAGTTTCCTTCATGTCCTTCTTGGGAACCTTTTGACTGTGACTGAATCTGTACCACATTTGACACAGAGAAGACACAAATATCTGAAACTTCCAGAAAAGTTCATAAAATTCATCAGAACAGATAGGTGAGTGCTATTCACCAGAGAAAGATATAACTCAGTCACTGGCCTTTATTTACAGCCAAGGGTCAGCCAGGTGATGGAATGCAGATCTGGAGGAGTAGATGCCCTTTGTATATGCTCACTGAAACTGCACTGAGAAGTAACTTTATGATTGCTAATGGTTCCTTAAAAACTGGATGAAGAAACTAGAAAGTGAGGATTTATCATTTAAACCTGCAATAACTAATACTGAGAGTGCTCCAGGCAAATATTTTTATATTTAAAAATCTTCAGGGTAACACAAATTTCAGATTCATGTAGTTTTCATTTAAACAGGGCTCTGACTTCATACAGATACCATTTTTGACATTAGTCAGTACTTACTATTGAACAACTGTCTCTTGCACACCTTTTTCACCGAAAGAGATGGAAAAGGTCTTGCCTATTGTTTTGATCCCAGCACTCAGTGAGCAAATATTTACCTTCAGCCATGAGTGCAGTTCCCTCAAAGTATCCTTAAATTTCAAGCTGAGTGGATGTATAAATTCTTGTAAGGAAAGGGACGTAAGCAAATCAGAGCTACTGAGGCAGTAGCTTCTACCATGAAATGGTTTTCTAATCATGTTCACACATTCAGATGGACATGTACCCTCACTGAAAACACGAAACCCGTAGGAAAGACCATGAAAGCTATTGAAAACAATTGCAAAAGCAATTAGATATTATTAATTCATTTGCAGTAGTAGTAAGCCTACCCTACCTTACTGATCTTGTACAACTTTACAAGTTTTTGGGGCATTTCTGTTTTCTGGAATACTTGACCTGATAAAGTAAGTCTGCCTCAGGGCCTTTTGGAGTTAGAATATTTTTTTTATTGGTATAGTAGAAAAAACACTCTTTTTTTCCTTGCCTGTTTTGCTTAAAAGCTCTATTGGACATTTTCTGAGTACTAAAGTTACCATTCTGGGAATAGTCAAACAGATACTTTGTTTAGTTTTTAACTATATTTCTCGAAATTTTGAAGCTAGTTATGTGAACAGACCTAAGCAAGAGTGCTTTGTTAGGTTTCAGAATTACACAAGTCTAATGAAATTTTTTTCCTGTTTAAAAGTGAGAGTTGGCCACTAAGGCTGTATCACAAGGCTGGTAACACTGAGACAGAAGTAGGACTTGCAGGAAGACAGTTGTGTTTGTGACAGAAGTCCAGATTTTAGAATATATACATCCCCAAATGGTGGATGTCTATCTCAGGAAGCTTCTGTGGTTTTGGTTTTTTTTTTCCTCCTTCTCCTGGCCTGGAGGCTTTTCACCGGCGAATCCTTTTGATGGCTTTTTGTTACTTCTTTGTCTTGAACTCTGTGGGTTTGTGGGTTTTTTTCCCCTCAGGCCGAAGACCCTGCGGGGGTGGCCCGGCCGGTCAGAAGCCCCGGAAAGATCAAGCCAGAAAAAGAAGAGACATTAAACTCCACCAACTTTGCCTACTGTGAGGAGAAGACCCATGCCAGAAATGAAACAGGTTCCCAGCTGCTGCATGAACTCTCTTTCTTCCCCTTTCCCAGAGACAAAGAAGGACAGCTGCCCTCTTTGCCTCTCGGCCATGCAGCGAGGTGGGGGTGGGGTGTAAGGTTCAATTTTCTTTTTTTCCTATGCTTTGTGGGTATCTTGCTTTGTTAATAAACTACTGTACTTTTTTTCTTTTTCCCCCCACTTTAATCCCCTGGTATCAGTTTCTGTCATTGGCAGAAGAAAAGGGGGTTATTGAAGCCCTTTCTCTCTAGAGGAAACGCTCATTCCAGGGCCTTTCCTCCTGAGATTTGTCTCCAAAACCGAGACAGACTGCATCGCTTAGCACACAGGAAGCACCTGACAGACAGCCCTGCTACTTGCAATTTCTGTGAGCAGCAAATACTGGTTCCATATATTCTGCTGAACACGCACTATCTGCTGCAAACTTTCCTTCTTACATTTCTTCTCTTCGTATTCCATAAATGGGGAAGCAACTTTATTATTAGAAGAAAATACAATACATGTGATTAAAACGTGGTCAGTCACCTGGCTAAGTTAACTGATTTATTAAAAACAAACAAACAACAGCTGGAAACAGGGACCCGAGGTAAGCCCAAGTCCCCCACGACAAAACAGAGACAACAGCGCTGGCAAGATGCTGGCTGCTCCCTGGACAGCCTGTCACGAAGGGAGAACCTGGTGCAAGGCACCAAAATAATTCTTATAGTTTGTGGTTTATTGCAATTGGTCCGTTTTTCAATCCGCTCCCCGACTGGCTGGTTTTGGGACTCCGGATTGGCCCATTTTGAGGTGCATTCTGTCCAATCATTTGCCTAAAAGTCCTTTTCACTGGCTTGCTTCATCCACCAATCCACATTCCAGATGATGTCACTCTGCCTTTTGAAACTATGCTGCTGTCACCTATTAAATTTCCAAGGAGCTTACACCCGTACATCACGTGTACATGTTCCCCTCAACTTCCTTTTATAATTAATTTAACTTTAGAGACTCAGCCCCAACACAACTCAACCAACTCAGAACCATACAACATTCACAGTTTACACTAACCTCCAGATTTTAAGCTAACATGTTTATAACACATACAGTAACTCACAATAAAATAGACAATAAACAAGAATCTAAAACATGGCTGTAAAACAACCATGTAAAGCAAAGTTGGAAAAGTGTTTCTGTGAAAGTGATGTCTTGGCATTCCATACTTATTTTTTGTTTAAGCTTCCAGATCAGAGCAGAACAGCCCACACAGGACATACAAAACCTGACTTCAGTTTTTCAGGAACTTCAGGCTGCAGTCATCACATTCGTCAGAATTTTAACTGCCTCTTAGATGTAGCTTTAACCTGGTCATCTTTCCAGCCTGATTTCCTGACCAAAATATTATGCTGGCAAAAGTAAGTGGTTGTTGCAGTTCTAAACACAGATGGTGGGCAAGGGCTGTTAGTAAGGAGGAGGATGAAGGGATGACCTTCTCATAGTATTTGGTGGATTTAGTGTGAGCTCAGTATTACACATTAGTGGAATGATACCCACCCTGCCTTTGAGGGTGGGAAGTCTGATGAGCATTAATGCTGTATCTCATTGAGGCAAGATGTAAGCTTGCTCATCTATCATTTGCTTAATCATCATCTTTGCTTAATCCTTAACTGTGGTTTTCATAGAATTATAGAATCATAGAATCATAGAATATGCTGAATTGGAAGGGACCCACAAGGATCACTGAATCCAACTCCTGGCCCTGCACAGCTTAACCCTCCCTTGACACAGCTTTGTGTTATTCCCTTGGCTCCAAAGCAAAGACAGCTTTAAACATTTCTGCTTTGTGTACATGCCTGTTCATGAGGTGACCATCCCCATGATGTGACTGACCAGTGTTATTTCTAATAGTTATTTCTACACTACCTTTAGCTGTTAACATATTTTTAAAAGCTCTTTTTATTGTTGCCACAGCCCTGGCCAGCTTCAACTCCAACTGAGCTATGGATGCACAAATTTTCCGCTGTAGCCGTGAGCAGCATCTCTGTATTCCTCCCATGTCACCCAACCTTGCTTTCACTTCCCTTTTTGTCACCTTAACTCCAAAGATCCCTACTCAGCCAAGCTGACCTTCTGTCTTACCAGCTTGACTTTCAGCATTTTGGAATTGCCTGCTCCTATGCTAATAGAGGGTGGTGCTTAAAAAATGACCAGCAGTGATGGGCCCCAGCACCTTCTAAAGCATTTTACCAGGGACCTCACTCACTAGTTCTCTGAGCAACCTGCAGTCTGTGCTCCTCATATGCGGGAGAAGATCCTGATCCTGAATATCTCCTAGAGAAAGCATGTCTGACAATTCATTGTGGGAGATCATTTTATGCGGTCTATTTTTTTCAAATTTTTGTTTGTTTTCTATTTTACTAAATGACCTGAACCTAACCATTAGAAATTTTTTTTGCCTCCTCTTTAATCCTGTTTGAGGAAAGCCAGTTCTTGGCCCATTCCTGACTGGATAAGTAGGAGCAGGCATATGTGCCCTGTATGTATAGTGTATATATCAGGTTGGGAGTTTCGTTTTGTGAGCTGGAACTGTTGACAGCTGAATGATGATGATTCTTTATGGATGGTGATTCTCCTTTCTTTAAACTGTAACTGAAGAAACAGAAAATGTTAATTCCTTGTGATTTAAGGTTTGGGTGTTGAAAACGTGACTTAGTATCCAAAGAACTAAATGAATGATTCTTAATTATGGTTGAATTCTTGTTCTTTTGCCAGTTAATTACCAGTTGGGAGGAGTTAATGGTCCTCAGCTGCATCTTGGATCATTAACCACTACGGAAACTATTTCTTAGTAAGTGCCTGCTGTTAAGAACTTCACTATTACATGCTAAATGTATTTTAATGTCTTCAGAAATGCTTTTGGTCTTTTTTCCTCAGAACTTGTTTTGTGTATGTGATCTCATTGCGTGGACCTTTTATTTGACATCATGTAAATTGTCAACAAAGAAAGCACCAAAATGAACATTCCTTCCAGTTTAAAAATTGAAGTAGTCAATACTGCAAAGTATTTTCTGTCACTGGAATTGAATTACATTCTTTTTAATATATATGAACAAGAAAGAAACATTGTATAAAACATAGTCTATTTCTGTCCATAACAGCGTGCTTGGCGATAGCATGAGGATAAGGATGATGATTACACGTAATCTCCATAATTTGCATAGTGTTCTGTCTGAAGCATATTGGGATTGTGCAGCTTCTAGGATAACTCTTTGGGATAAGCCCACTGTATATAAATATACTCAATGTGTTCTTTCTTTCCGTTCACCTTTTATTATTTGCAGCAGCTATACAAATAAGTTTTAGATGAATGATCATGAAATGATCAAATGAATTGATTCAATGTTAGAAAGGAGTGAAGTGGGGAGAAAGTCTTAAATGAGTTTATTAATGAGTTTTTCCTGGAATATTTCCTTAAACAGCAAATATCTTAATACCTTTAGTATTTCTAGCTACTGAGTCTGGAAATTACAAATGCTCTAGAAATTCCTCATGTTTTTAATCATCTTTTGTTGGTGATTGAGTCATGGAGCCAGTCCGGCAGGGAAACTGAATTGCTTGTTCAAAGAAACGAGCTGGTTTTATACACTTCTTCAAGGCACAGTATTTCCTTACATGGTAATTCTCACTAAGTGACCTATCACACATTGCCAAATCAGCAGCACACTTTCTAAATGTCCTTCTGTGGGGGATCATGCGCTGTTCACCCATCTGTCAGCTCCCGGCAGGCTCCTCTCTGTAGGGCTCTGCTGTGTGACACCTCTTCCCTCCAGGGTCTGGTGGAGACAAGCCTCTCTGTGCTGCCATGTGCTCCTTTGTGCTGCCACGTGCTTCTGCAGGCATGTCCCACAGCCTGTAACCCAATTCTATCTTATCTCTCTCCACACTCTTTTTTTTTCATAATTACGATTTTAAAATCCCAGGCCCTTCTCTTCCTGTTAGTACAAGAGGTAGTATCCCTGCTCCATAATATTACAGTAAGTCTACTTTTAGCATAATTCTTAATGCAAACAGCTTCCATATTTCAGATTTCTTATGTCAGTTTTGAAAATTCCATGGCAAAATGTACAGTCTTCTCACTTAATCTCCATAGGTGACCCAAGCAAATTATGCTTTCTGACAAACAAAATACAATGAACAACAGCTCTGTAGTAGGAATTTTATGCTAGCTTGATATGTAAAAGAGGAAAAGATATTTTTGAGCATTTCTGTCCTGGCTGGGAGGGCGGTATAGTTAAAAGTAATTGCTTTTCTTTTATTATGATATCTAATGTTATAAATGGGTGGGCTTTCGTAGGCTGGTTGCATGATGATGGGTGGTTAAAGTTATGTTACGGTTGAGTCTTATAATTGGTTAAATCAAGTTGTAATGTTAATGTTAATCTGGATTTAAAGTGTGCTGATGTACAGGTGTAACACCTCCATGTAACCACTAGATGGGAGTCAGATGGGGGTGAGTAATGGGTAGAATTTTCCAGAAACTCTCTGCAGAAGTGATGACATCATTCCAGATTTTAATTGGTGCATCAATGAGCCAATGAAGTGGACTTATTCCCAAATGATTGGTCAGAAATGAACCCCTAGAATGAGCCAATCAGAGACGTGTTCCAGGACCAATCAACAGATGGATTGAAAACGCAGCAATGCCATCACAGGACAAGCTTATAAG
>VXBT01001274.1:39214-54429 GCA_013400235.1 Oriolus oriolus | reverse complement strand
CCCTTCCCGCACCTTCCCGCAACCTTCCCTTTCTTTACTTCTTATTACATAAACAAGAAAAGAAATCTGTTCTTAGGCAATAAAAATACTTTTACCTCACAGATTTTAATGATCTGGACATTTCCTTTCATAATATTCTATAAAGAAATGGATGCTTTTCTTCCCTTAGTCTCTATTTATTCTGTGGCTAAATTGAGGTAACTATTCTCCAAGGCCAAAAATTTAAAACATATTTTGAAAACAATATTTGAATTCACAATACTTTTCCAACACAATTCCACTCTTTCAACACTGGCAGCGATGGTTCCTATGAGAAAGTCTGTTTTGGAATGAGACAGTGGTACTGTGGCCTTACTTCAGATATCTCACATTATCTAATTTCTTGTGACTTGCTCACTCCCACCATGCAATGTTCTTGCTGAATAAGGTCTTGTTGGTGGCTTGCCACCCTACTTTTCAGACTTCTGGCATGCCTTTCATTTAGAGTTTAATCAGGAAGATGAAGCTGGGTAACAGGATTTCAAAATGAACCCACAAGGGGGCTATGGATCTAATCAGAATCCATCCAGCACAACTTCTTTTTAAACTACAAAGAGCCCAGCTAGCAAAAACACAGCCTCTGTTAAACGAAAGTTAGCATGTTCACTTTGCCTTTATCTACTGTTCTCATCACTCTGGAAAAGATAGCCCAGGGAAGCTGCAGAATCTCAGGAGTAAAGGAATTTAGGAGCAGGTTAGATGAACAGCTATCTGGAAGGGGGCAGTTTATGCCACCTTAGAGGAGGCATATAGAGGCAGATGAACTTTTGAGACCCTATAAGCCCTACCATCTTCCATGCTGCTCTGTTCCAAATACTTAAGGGTATTGGAGGAGTAGCCAGCTCCCATCTTCTAAATCTGGGAGTTCATTCACCCCTAACAAAAAAAACTGCATACCACGATTTTTCCTACAGCAGTGGCAGTACTACAGCTATTTCTTCAGCAATCTCCTCTATTATGAAAAAATTACTTCACGTTTCAGCTATTAAGGCCATGTAGGCTTCTAACAAATGATGAGGTCAACTGAGAGTGAAAAGCAAGTGCAGCAATAGCAAAATTAAAAATGTGCTTTATTTTAAGTCTGTCAGGAATGCAAACACAAGCTGAGGAATGCAAAGTAGTTTAATTAAAGCTCAGTTAAAAACTAGCATAATTATGATATTAAAAAAAAGAAAGTAATTTGACTGAAAGATTCTTCCCTCATTTTCTCCAATGGTAGTAAAATCATAACTTTCAGTTAATTCTTTTACTGGAATTTCTCATGGCTTTCTTGTCAATGCTTGTATAACCTTTGCTTTCAAGACAGTGTCCTGCCCAAGGAAATCCCAGAAACCACATAAACTCAGTTTTATCCATATTCAAGCAACAGGCACATATATTAATTTTGGCAAATTCAGGCATTTCTAACCAGTATTCTTAACTCACTTGTTTTTTGTGAACTGCCATCCCCTTAGGTATTCAAATTTCTATTCATGAATCATAGCCTTTTGGTAACATATTATTTACCTCTTAGGAACAACACTTTAGATTTTTCTGTGCCAAATAATTTTTTTCCATTGTGGGGAGTGTCTTTCTAATTATCTGGGACTCTGGCAAAGTGTATGGCACTGCCAGAGACTAATCATTGTCAACTGATATCTCTTTCTTAATTTTATTCAAGTATTTCCACATCCATGTTTAAATATTTAAATCATGTTTTATCTAACCAGCTACATGTATCCTCAGAAATCTAATGAATTCCAAAACTTTTGGGTTTGTCTCACAACCTTTTTTTTCTCCCCACATTTTGTTGACCATTATGAAAAATAAACCAAGATGACCCTCAGTGGGAAATTTGTGGATTTTGCGAACACTTCCTTCAAGATGTCTCTTCCCTGGGCGTTTCCGTAGCATTTTTTTAGAGAAAAACAAATGCTCTCTGACAGATGGCTTTTAAACAACTTAACAAGCATTTTTTAGTTCTTTGACTTGAAATAAGTTGTCTTCTGTCATATGGCACATTTATTCCTTGTCTGAAGACCTTAAGGGCTCCTTTTCCATTTACTTTTCACTCTTCACTCTCCAAAAATTTTGGAGAAAATATAACATTTTTCCCAAAAGATTTTTTTTTTGTTTATGATGATAGAGTAACTCTTATCTATCTGTCTATCCTATCCATATCTGATTTCCCCTGAAAGAAAAGGATGCATCATAACTCTTCCTAAATGCCTTCTTTTTCTTGCTTTGATTTGGTTACAGTAGAAGTAGCAGAATCCTAGGAAAATATTTTATACCAGCAACCTTTTCTTTTACTTATTCACTGAATCATCTCCCAGAATTCATCTCAAAACTGCCTAGGCTAGAAAGTCTACTTTACCTAACTCATTAAAAGTTGCTTAAAAAGCACCTTCTTGGGAACTTTAGACCTTCAAAATTCAAAGCTGCCACTACTGTCTCTCATGTCATATGGCTTGCAATCGTGAAACTCATCAGAGTGTGTTCAAGAATTGAAACAAAACATTATTGCTATTAAAATTCTCCTCAGCCCCAGGAGGTGATGCATGATGATCTATGTGGTTCCTGGGTGCTGGAGTCAAAGAAGTAGAGGTCCCTGTGGGAGCAGCCAGATGATTTGCTGAAATAAACAGTGCTAATTTGCCCTGGAGAAGCCCATGATCCAAACAATGTGCGATACTGAAAGACTACTAAAAAGCTTAGCTATGCACTTCTATTTCTTGGTGATTACTGTTAGTTTTCCAATTAAACAATTTCTTTGACAGACAAATCACAATATTCTGTTCCAGTCCTGTGAAATTTTCTCTCTCTGTCACTTCTGTTTTGTTTTTGTGCATGTATGTTTAATTATTCCTTCCTTCTAAGTTTAATACCAGCTTTGTTACTGGACTGCCCTTTACAGATCTTGCACAGAGTATTTACTGCAATGGCTGAAAAGAAAATTTAAGGAAAAAGTAAGCAGCAAGTGCACTTATTAACACAGTACTGTGAAGTGTAAAATGAATGACAGTATTAGCACAGCTTCCCTCTGGGCAGTGCTCCAAACCCCTCCACTGATGATAGAGACATGACAAAACTTTGGCTTTGCTCTTTTCTAGCTAGTTATTCAAGAACCTGCATATCACAATTTGGGGTTTGGGTATTTTGGGGTTTTTTTTCAGAAGTTTTTTTTGCAGAAGTTTGGGTGATTCTGCTACACTTTTGGCTTCATACTAGAGGTCTGAACCTAAGAGAGCATTATTAGCTTCACTAAAGGACTTTGACTAACTCATCAGCAAGGGACTGTCAAGAATGCATGTTCATTTGCAGGATCAAAAAACCCCAAAGAGCCAAAAAAACAAACAACAAAAAAAACCCCCACAACACCCTCCATACTCCTCTGTAAGCCAGCAACTTTATGATTTTGAAGTTTGAAAATAAAAAGGTCGCTAAGGGCAGTTTCCCTCCACCTATCACAGTGTAAAACATGGAGGGTTGCAGAGGACTGCATTCACTTTTTATTGCTATTTCACTATTCAAAACAGCAGGTATTCACTGAGTGTGAGGGCACCATTAGTGAGAGGAAATGTCCTACACCATCTCTTGAGTATGGTCTTAGTACCTCTGGTTTCTAATTGAACCAAGAAGTTAATCTGAGATGCCCAGATGAACCCTTGTGGGATGGTATGTTTTTGTTTTTTTTTAATAGAATAGTGATAACAATAATTTAATAAAGGGATGTTTATAAACATATGTTTCCGTATGTTTATATTCCAAAGATTCTTTCTAGAAGAACAAATCTAAAGCCAGCACAGAAACAATAACAAGAGGTTGGATTTAACTTTGCCTGTACTTTTGTCCTCCTTGAGTTCACCTACATTAGCAAAAATATTAATGGTGCTATAGAGCTTTCCCAACTACTTCTTGAGGGGGAAGAGGGATTATTTGATTCCTTTTTTATCACAATTTATGTCAGTATAAAAGTTATAGAGATTGCCAGAAACTAAAGGAACATGATGTAGAATCACAGGAAAAGTGTAAAATCAATAGAGCCAGGTGTTGCAATGCTGCACTTGGCAGCCCCTCTCTAATCCATAGTCAGTGCTATATTTTATGTATATGACTGAGATTTTGTTCCTTGATAACCCTCAAACCCAAATAGCCTGCACCAGTGCAGTGACCACAGAGACAGAAGGGGTTCAGATTCTGATGTGTAAGGAAGGATTTTGAAATAAGTGTCCAGACAATACCTGTAGCTCCGGCAAAGGAGAGAAGTACTTCCAGGCTGCCTGAAATGTCTGGAAGTGTCTTTGTCTCCTAAAGCTAGAAGAAGTCAAGGTAAGTTTTGCTTGTAACTTATATTTCTCCTGTACAGTGATGTATTCCAGGCTCAGCAATGACCATTTTTACCTGGGAGATGTATGTTTGTCATAAGAGATTGTCAAAAGAAAATGCAGAGCCTTTTTGCTTCCCCTTTCTGCTTTCTTTCAGGTAGAAACCAGACACAGCTAAAATCATTCTTGTGCATTCTTCCTTTCTCAAAATAGCAACTGATTTAAAATCTATCCAGATTTCTAACTTCACACACTCAAAACTGTGAATTGTAGTAATTCATTTGTCTAGCTATCAGCCTAACATCTTGTCACAAGAGAAGGTCATTTGACTGTCAAGAGGAAAAATGAAATACTAAGGACTGAAATGCCTAAAACATTTAACACATTTCTTAGTGTAAACAAAGTTGCTAAGCAGAAGAGTTGGTGATGGGTAATCCCTGATCCTACTTTCACGAGAAAGCTTTTGCAATCATATTCCATCCCTGTCTGGTTTTAAAATGTCAGACCTTTCCTGGGTTTGATTGGAGTTTGAATGAGACTTGTGTAAATTTCACTTAGTTAATTCACATGAATTTCAGGAAATTTTCTCAATCTTTTTGTTTGCTGTAAGTTTTAGGCTCAAACAAATCTGAGATTCTGGGCTTGTTTATTTGGTTAAAGTGTTTAGTTTTACTGCACTATGATCATCACCTTGTTCTGCAGTCTCACACATAGAAAATACATTTACACTCTCTCACATACATTGAGAAACAAACAAAACCTTTCACATTTATATGTATATTTGAGTGTATTCCCTAGCTTTGTTTTATACCTGGCTTATAAATTATTTTAAGGATGTTCTATGTTTGTACAGTACATAGTTAAATGAAATTCTGATCTGTTGCCGTAGCTCTTCATTATGCACTACTGCAATACAAACACAAACACAAATACAAATAAATAGAAATGCAAATACTGCTACTAATGAAAATAATAATTAATAATAGTAGTAAACACCATTATCTTTGTCTGTGCCAAGGGCACAAACAGACTCAAAACTGTCTACTTGTAAATTTCCTTATATGTGCATAGGGTATGGGCTCAGCCTGGCTGGATGCCCAGTGCCCACCAAAGCCACTCTGTCACTTCACTGCTCAGGTGGACAACTCAGCTCAACTTCACTCCCAATCTTCTCCACTTCCTCCCCCAGAGCAGAAGGGGGAGACGGGGAATGTGGGCTGTGATCAGTTCATCACATGTTGTCTCTGTCATTCCCTGCTCCCCAGAGGCTGGGCTTCGGACACTCTTCCCCAGACCCCGTGTGGGGTCCCTCCCATGGGAGACAGTCTTCCACAGACTTCACCAGTTTGAGTCCTTCCCACAAGTTGTAGCTCTTAATGAACTGCTCCAGCATGGGTCAATTCCATAGGGTCAATATTTCAAGAAGNGCCCACCAAAGCCACTCTGTCACTTCACTGCTCAGGTGGACAACTCAGCTCAACTTCACTCCCAATCTTCTCCACTTCCTCCCCCAGAGCAGAAGGGGGAGACGGGGAATGTGGGCTGTGATCAGTTCATCACATGTTGTCTCTGTCATTCCCTGCTCCCCAGAGGCTGGGCTTCGGACACTCTTCCCCAGACCCCGTGTGGGGTCCCTCCCATGGGAGACAGTCTTCCACAGACTTCACCAGTTTGAGTCCTTCCCACAAGTTGTAGCTCTTAATGAACTGCTCCAGCATGGGTCAATTCCATAGGGTCAATATTTCAAGAAGAGCCTGCTCCAGTGTGGGTCCCCCATGGGGTTGCAAACCTGCCAGCAAACCTGCTCCAGCCTGGGCTCTTCTCTCTACAGGCCCTGCCAGGATCCTCCTCCAGCACGGGCTTCCCGTGGGGTCACAGCTTCCTCTGGGCTTCCCCCTGCTCCAGCCTGGGCTCCTGCAGGGGCTGCAGGTGGATCTCTGCTCCCCCGTGCCCTCCCTGGGCTGCAGGGGCACAGCTGCCTCACCATGGGCTGCTCCAGGGGCTGCAGGGGAATCTGAGCCCCACAGCCTGGAGTAGCTCCTGCCCCTCCTCCTGCACTGCCCTGGGTGTCTGCAGGGCTGCTCCTCTCACATGTTCTCACTCCACTCTCCTGCTGCAGTTGCTGTTGTGCAGAGTTGCCCTCACCCCTTCTTAAGTCTGTTATCCCAGAGGTGCTACCACAGTTGCTGAGGGGCTCAGTTTTGGGAAGCAGTGGGCCCACCCTGGATCCAGCTGGCACTGGCTGTGACAGACATGGGGGAAGCTTTCAACAGTTTCTCACAGAAACCAGCCCTGTAGTTCCTCTGTTACCACAACCTTGTCATGCAAACCCAACACGGCACAGTATTAATGTTTATTATTTTTACTATGATTGCAACTTTTAATAAAATACATTTAAGACAGTATTAAAGCACTTTTAAGGCTTCTTTTGCCCTAGGCATGGGCAAAGTTGTTGGTGCTGAAACGATGTTAACAGATTGTATTTTGCTGAAAACAAAGTTAGAAGTCTCGTGGGTCAAAAAATTCCTGTTGGGTGAAAATGTAATTTATGTATGCTCAAAAAACCCCCCAACAAATCAGTGTAACATACTTTAATAAGTTATGACCTCTCTGCTGAAAAACTACTGATTGGTTAGGCTGTGCACTTGTGGGCTTAGATTCAACCTTTCTAAATATAGGTACCTAAGCAAAAGATTTAGCCAGGGAGCCTGGTCTACATGGGCTCCCAGTGCAGTAAATGGAGAGAGACAGGCTGCTTTAGAGAGTCAGGCAGATCTAAGCAAGACTGAAGCACCCCTTGGAGAAGTCTCTGTGGCTACAAAGGGAGCTTTAGCTGAGATTCCTGCTAACTGCCCCAGGCAGGTGTGTGGAGGTGGGTAGGAACAGATCCAGGCTGTTGTAAGTCAAAACTGAGCTCTTCAGTGCTATCATATGCTTCTCTCCCGCGATGGACTCAGGCGTGCCTGTAGCTCATTAGCTGGGAGAAAGTCCTTTGCAAATGGCTGAGATAAGGTGTCCTTCGTGACTGAAGGAAAATGTTTGAACCGGCTAGGCAGTTCTCAGCCTTGACACAAGGCCAGGCTGGATGACGTAGGCTCTTATGACCAAAACATTATTTTTAGTGCTTCCAAGAAAGTGAAGGCTCTTGGGCTTCAGCTCTGTGTTTGGGCCAGTTTGATTGTTTGCACTGATACTTGCAGCAGCTTCCCTGCCAACTTACTTAGTCAAACCAATAAAACATCTTTACAGCACCACCTTTCCAGCCACTATTGATTCACTTGCACGTGCTACCTCAATAGTAAAAGGCTGCTAGGATTTACTCCCTCTGTTCTTTCCTTCTCCAGGCAGTCATTACTCAGTACAAAACTCCCTTAACCTGGTAAAGTTGTTGCTCTTGTTAATACTGGTTTAGCAAATTATCGATTCAAATAATGAGAACAGGAATTATTTTCTCCTATTGTGCAATGTGCAATTGGATCTCTGTTTTGCCCCAGTAATTTTCTCTATAGATCTTTCAGTGGTACTAGATAAATGGATCATAAAAAAATAAATAAATAAAAATACCAGGAAGCTGCCTGAGGTTGATGGTACACTTGAGCTGAATCCAAACTTTATTGGTGTTTCTCAGCTTCTATTTGAAAACTTATAAACACTGCTCTTTGGAGCTTTACAGTGGTTCTTTTTCTGCTTGTCTGGCAGAGGTATTAAGTCAGTTCTTCAGTTCTAATGAAACTATGTACAGCCCATCAACTCCCCCATCACACCTGTGCAAAGGCAGAACAATGTCAATGACCCCAAAACAAAATGAATTAATATTGCAAAATACATTTCATAAGCTATTAGAAAATTTCAGCTGGAGGTTGGCAGTCCCAGGTTGTCCAATGTCACACCTTGCTGTAATTTGCAAACTTCCCTCCATCCTGTGTTTCTCTTTTAGCACTTTAATCAAGGCTGTGTAAGTATATTCTTATATTGGGTTTTTCAGTGTGACAGCAAAATTTATATTGTGCTTGTTTAGGATGGGATAGAGTTAATTGTCTTCATAATAGCTGCTGTGGGCTGCATTTTGGATTTGTGCTGAAAATCATGTTGATAATTTAAAGATGTTTTAATTATTGCTGAGCAGGGCTTACACGGACCCAAGGCCTCTTTTCCTTCTCACTCAGCCCCACCAGCTGGGGGGGTGGGGGTGCAGTGGGAGTGATTGGCGGACGCCGCCAGGACAAGCGACCCCAAGTGACCCCAAAGATAATCTAGATCTCATGGCCTCATGCCCAGCATATAAACCTGAAGAAGGAATGTGGGGATGTTCGGAGTGACAATGTCTGTCTTTGCAGGTAATCATTACACACGACAGAGCTGTGCTTCCCTGGAGATGGCTGAACACCTGATTGCCCTGGGAAGTTGTGTATGAGTTTCTAATTTTGCTTTTCTTTCATGCTCAGCTCTTGTTTTGCCTGCAAACTCTTTATCTCAACCCACGAGTTTTCTCACCTTTGTTTTTCAGATTCTCTCCCCCATCCTGAGGCAGGAGGAGTGAATGTCTGTGTGGGGCCCCATTGCTGTCTGGGGTTAAACCACAATAATATTTGGATACCTAACAATAAATAACTTGTCCTTCATGTGTGCGGAAAGAACACTTATGTGCAAATTACTACACACACAGTGTAACTGGTTGGAAAATCCATGGTTGTGTCCCTTCCCAGATAACCTTCCAGTTTAGTCAAGAAATATTACCTGATGCAAAGAGAGTTGAATCTAACCTTTCCTTCATTGCAGCAGCGTCAATTAAATGCTGTTAAAGAAGTGACTGCCGGAGAAAGAAATATTCCATAAATTAGTTGTTGTCATCACCGTCATCAGCTTCATTGTCATCATATCAAATAGCATTCCCAGTGTGGTAAAGGGACACAAAATGTGCAAGAAGGAGTAAGAATTTTCCATCTGAAGAGTATCACAGAATAAAGAAAGAGTCATAACTAAAACTCCTTCTTGTAAGGGAGTCTAGAAGGCTGACTTGTAAGTCTTTTTGCATACAAGTTCTCCTCATTCACTTATTACAGTTCCTTATTCCCACATTCATGCTCTTAGACAAAACCTGGATATGATCTGAGGTTTGGAATCCCAGCCTTGAAGAGGCACCCAGCTCAACCCAGACATAGGACCTTCAGTCCCAGAGAGAACTGAAATTTCAGATATGTTCTTAAACCTATCTGCACCCTGTTAAAATGCACAGCACTGAAAACTTCAGACTGAAATATTTACATTTTCTTTCATTTTGTATTGGACGTCATTGTCTAACTCAGTTCTTGGATTTAGGAGCCTAAAAGTTAAGTGCAAAGTCCTTCAGCATCACCATGTTTAAATCATATGGTAATTTGAATATTATCTTTTCTTTCCAGTCTATTTCATTCATTAGAACGAGGCTACAGTCAAACTAGATGACTAATCCATTTGAAAGAAACAAAGAAAAGAGGAAATAAGAGAGAGAAAACACTGATAGTTAAGCCTTATACATAAGAACAGAATGATGGATTCAGCAGGGCAAATGTTGTCAAAAAGATATCGTAGTGACAATAGGAACAAAAAGCTGGGCAACAAAGGCTTATGATGCATAAGTCAAAGATTTCCTTTTCCTATAGCTTCAGATGGAAATTCTTCATTATCCCTCTGTGTTCTTTTTTGTTCCCATGTGTAAATTTGATCTAAACTTTCTGTTCAAATTCCACAGTCTAAGTAAGGAGTTTTAACAATGGTTCTTGTAGAAAAATCATAGAATCATAAATTGGTTAGGCTTGAAAGAGACTACAAATCTAATTTGAATCCTGCTGTCAAAGGAGGGACACCTTTGACTGGACCATCTTCCTTAATGTGGCCTTAAACAATTTCAAAGTGAAGATGATCAGAGGGCTGGAGCAATTCCTATGAGGATGGTCTGAGAGAGCTGGGGTTGCTCATCTGGAGAAATCTCCAAGGAGATTTCATCCTTCTGGTAACTAAAGGGAACATACAGGAAGGCTAGAGGGGGACTTTGTACGGGGGCATGCTCTGACAGGATGAGAGGGAATGGCTTTGAACTGAAAGAGGGTAGACTTAGGTTAGGTATTAGGAAGAAACTTTTTACTGTGAGAATGATGAGACTGGAAAAAACTGTCCAGAGAAGTTGTAGATATCCCATGTCTCTCAGCCTGTCTCCATAGGAGAGATTGGATTATGTGCAACACTCCCACGTCTTTATACTCAAGGCTGCTCTTGATCAATTCACTGCCCAGACTGGACTTGTGCCCTGACTCAGGTGCAGGACCTGGCACTTGGCCTCACTGAACTTCAAGATGTTCACACAGTCTGNTACAGGAAGGCTAGAGGGGGACTTTGTACGGGGGCATGCTCTGACAGGATGAGAGGGAATGGCTTTGAACTGAAAGAGGGTAGACTTAGGTTAGGTATTAGGAAGAAACTTTTTACTGTGAGAATGATGAGACTGGAAAAAACTGTCCAGAGAAGTTGTAGATATCCCATGTCTCTCAGCCTGTCTCCATAGGAGAGATTGGATTATGTGCAACACTCCCACGTCTTTATACTCAAGGCTGCTCTTGATCAATTCACTGCCCAGACTGGACTTGTGCCCTGACTCAGGTGCAGGACCTGGCACTTGGCCTCACTGAACTTCAAGATGTTCACACAGTCTGACCTCTCTGACCTGTCCAGGTCCCCCTAGGCTAGATCCCTTCCCTCCAGTGTGTGACCGCACCTCATGGCTCAGTGTCATTAGTGAACTTTCTGAGGATGCCCTTGATCCCCCTGTCCGTATCACCAACAGAGGTGTTAAACAACGCTGGTTCCAACTCTGACCTCTGAGCAACATCATCTGCCTTTGGTCTCCACTTGGACATCGAGTCAGTGACCACAATGCCATCTAGCCATCCAGCATACTTTTCATCCACAGAGTGGTCCATCAGTCAGATCCATGCCTCTCTTGGCTACAGACAAGGTTGCTGTAGAGGACAGTGTCAAATGCTCTGCACGAATCCAGGCAGATGATGCCAGGTGCTCCTCCTTCATCCACCACTGGTGTAATTCTGTTTCAGAAGGCCACCAGATTGGTCAGGTGTGCTTTGCTCTCAATTAAGCCATGCTGGCTGCCATGAAAGGTTGAGATTATATTTCTTCATTGCTTTTCCTAACTCAGTGTACTGACATAGTATCCTGAAGGATAGTTAGATTATAGAAATTGGGGATATTGAAGATGGAGGTTTAATGTACTTTAAATGCCAGACTGGATGCACTAGCCTTAATTGATCAGTAACATAAGTGCATTTTTCCCTAAGAATTGCAAGTTATACAATCAAAAAATAAACAATACAAATATATGCCATTTTTGTGACTGCTTTAGTAGGGACAATCTATGCATTACTTTTTCCTCCATGCTTAAGTCTTTCTCACTAAGGCAGCATATATTTCAGTTGTAAAAGTTCAACAGCTTCAATTTAGCAAAACATGCTTCATTAATTTTTACAAACATTTCCAAAATAAAATAAGAAAGAAGTTTCCCTATTAATTACCCCTAGGAAAGGAAGAAATTCTTGATCTATTTTGACAGTGGTTAACTACAGATCAGAAAACGCTGTATTAAGCATGAGAAATAAACATGTGAAGGCAGGATGCAACCAGTAAAAGCCACATAAAGCAGACAGGTTCAGGGCTATAAAGTCAGAAGGAATCTGAATACTCAGGGGAAAAGGCTGCATTTTTTTGCTGACCAGACAGCAACAAAGAAAAATTCTTAACTGAGTTGATATTAAAAGAAAAAAAAAAAAAGGCAATGTGGGTCACAACAACAGAATCTGTATTTCCTCTCGGGGTAATATGTTTCAGCAGCAAATACATTACAGCATGTGAACATACCTATTGCAAATGCACTGAGTCTTTAGTCATTGCCTGAATGCCAGTGAGTTTACATTGAGGCTTTAGCCTGCCTTTTCTGCATATTAATGTGGCTGCCATTATCAACAGTGTCTGAGGACCCCATCAGTTAAGGTTCAGTCATTGATAAAGTTCAAATGAACCCTGATGTTTCTGTAATTCTGTGTAAAAATGTGGCATTCCACTTGGTCCATCTTAGACACTCTTAGACACCAGCTAGAGATGGGATAATTTTTTTGGCTTCTGAAAGGTTTGTTTTATTGGGTTGGCTATTTTACTTCACTAACATTTGTTATGTTCTACAGAAATACCCTAGATCACCACTCAGTTCCTGAGGCTTAGATAAGTAAAGTAAGATAGGACATTTCCAGTCAAAATCCTCTCATATCTGTGCCAGACTCAGGATGTCGTGACTCTGCTATACCATAGCCCTCAGAATATCAAGACAAAAAAGGTTTTAGTCTGGATTCTCATAGTGAAAGAGAAGTTAAATACCTCAAAAAACAAAACAAAACAAAACAAAAAAACCAAAAAAACCCCACACCAACCAACCAACCAGCTAACCAACCAACCAAAAACCCAAAAAACCCCCCCCAAAAAACCAGACAAACAAACTAAAATGTTCTAGCAACTAAATTAGGATCCTAATCTAAATATTCTTTCTTCTTTATGAACTTTTGAAAAAAAAAAACAAAACAGTCAAGTGAATATCAGCACAGGAGTGTTTTGCTGTTGTGCTCAATAAGAACAGTAAAAAGAGTGGGTATCAAGGCTGGGCTTGCAAATCTGTAAGTGGTTTTCTCTTTCACCTTATAATTTAAGAGTATCACTTCTCAAATTGTTGAAGCATACAGTCTTGTAGCCTTGCAACATTTTGAGTTTTGTTTGGCTATCTGTAAAATTCAGACAGACAAACTAGGAAAATTTGAAGGCAAAACATTCACAATGTTTTGGAAAAAGCATTTAATGCAAGCAAATGTTACAACTGACATAATAAGAGGAAACAAAACCTGACATTTCATAATTAAGAGAAGGAACATCTTGGTTGCATGGAAAGTTCTAATGTTTTGACATTTGGCACCAGCTTGAAAGAATTTTACATTTTTCTGCAGATGAGACTGCTAGATTTTAAAAAAATCTGTTGCAGAATGGAAATATCAGAAGATTATTTTTTGCATAATTCTGTTAATTTTACAAAATCACAGAAAGTCAGAGGAGTTGGAAACGCAGGAAATCTTGGCTTTTAGCTGACATGAGAGGAAGGGTGTCTGTACCAGCTCACAAAATATTTTGAGCTGATAAGGACCCACAAGGATCATCAAGCCCAAATCTTCGTGAAAGGCCAGGGGACTTCGATGGGTATGGAGATCATGACCTTGGTGTTGTTAGCACCACATCAACAGCGTCCTACAAACTGAATGCTTTTTCCATGTTATGGGGGGAAAAAACCCCAAAACTGAAATTTACACACTCCAATAGATTTTTCTAGCTATTTCTGAGTACAAGTCCAACATCAGGACGAAGGAGCAAAATTAACTTCCCAAAGAGGAAAAGTAATTTGGTACCTGCCAAGTACCAAAGGAAGATCAAAAATTCTTTCAACATGTATAGATTTGAACAAACTCATACTCCTTCAATCTGAACAGTCCACATCCAAACCAGGTTTATTCAAAAACACATAATTTCATTAATCTGGTACTGTGTCCGAGCTGAATAACTTCTATTGAGACCACCATTTTCCCTGGCAATCTGGGAACTTCATTTATCAAACAATCCATTAGTGGAAGGGCCCAGAACAATGACCGTGGACATGATTTCTTGTCTTCTCATCCTGCAGCATCTTTCACTCTCCTACCATGAATCTTTGTCATGTGCAGCATATTATCTGTAGCCTATTGTGCATGGTGGTATAAAATTTAGAAAGATTTTGTGTGTTTTTGTAATGTGTCTATTACATAGCTGTGCCGATTGAAAATGATGAAGTGGGATGACTGACATCTTTATTCCTGCCTTTACTGTAGTTTGTGCAAACCAAGTGACTACATAAAAGAAAAAAAAGAAAGAAGCCCCACCTTAAATATGTGACTCCTGCATTAGAGCAGAGATCTCAACTTTTTGAGAATTTTGTTTCTGAAAATGTCCTTTATTCACTTTCAAAATAGAACTTAATAGGAGAGAGGTTATGTGCCGTGATGTCAATAGGACAAAGGACAGGTCTCTGCAGCCCAGGAGGGCTCCTTTATGTCGGCATTTCGATCTACTGCCCCCGTTCAGCCTAAAATGGGAAGCCGAGTGCACATCTATGTTTCCTGATCAGTTCCAAAAACCTTTCCATAATATTATTAGAAGCTTTCAAAGCAAGCCCAAGAGAGATATTTATTTTTCAAAATTGTACAAATTGGAAAGAAAAGAGAATCACGGAGAAATAAAAGGGAAACAGAAAAAAACAAAGAAAAAACAAAGGAACACTTCACTGTATTGTATTTACTGTTGGAGGCTGAAAGCTGTCTCATTAGAGTAGAAGAACAAATTTTAATAAAGCAGCATATTATACAAAATATCTTTTCTAATTTTAACTGTTTCATGTACATACCTCTTAGAATTTAGAAGCTTAAAACATTTCTCCAGTACTCTGTGACTTATAGTGATCTTTTTTGCAACCTGTGCTTTTTAAAATAGATTTATTGATTCCCATGCATATTATATTTCTATATATATAAATTTTAAAAAATTAGAAAAGTAAAACTCAGACTCTGTATTCCAGATACCGAAGGAAATCAAGGGCATGGAAAGTCATTTAAATGAGCAGTAAAAAGCATAGATGGATCAAGAAAGGTATAATATCTCCAAAATGCAAGGTGTTTTTCTCTCTCCTCTTTTCACACTCTGAAACACCTATCACTCAAAGACAAAAAAAAATGGCAATAACTCATTTTGTACACTTTT
>VXBT01001274.1:14620-39063 GCA_013400235.1 Oriolus oriolus | reverse complement strand
AAAGAAAGAAAGAAAGAAAGAAAGAAAGAAAGAAAGACAACTGTAAATTCTTCACTGCTATCCTGCATGGCTTATCTGCTGTGATTTACTGTTGTGATTGTTGACTAGCTGACCACTGATTTCAGCGCAGGGGTATAGAAGAGACAGATTGACATGAGTTTCATTAAAATTCAAGAAACTCAACTCCACAGAGAGCATGACTAACTTCCTTATACATGACAAGAATCCCCACAGATGGTTCTTCACCCTTGCTAAAGGAATTAAGTCTACCAAAAGAATCCTTGTCTATAAGCAGCCAATTCCCCAAATCTACAGCCTCATCTGCACAGAAATTCTTTATACTGTCATTCTTAAGTACCTTAGGGTAGCAGTGAAAGACAGGGAGCCAACAGGGAGTGCCGACTGCTGCCTCCACTACCCCTCAAGCATGCTGGTGGCACAGGGATGATGGGATTATAAAGTAAACATAATAAAACACAGTACTAGGGCATTCAGTGGCCCTAGTATATTTGCTTGCTTATCTTTTCCCTGTAAAAGCTGGGGATGAAATTCCTAGTACAACTGCAAAGTGCATGTGTACAAAATTGGAAGTTATTAAACCATTAAAGCAGCCCACAAATGAATATTGAATTTAGTTTTCTATACCAGTTAACTTTCCCTTTTCATATAATTCCTTTTTTTCTGGCTTTTTTTTGTTAGTGATTATTCTCTCACTCTACAATTTCCCATTAAATGTTGGACTTTTCCTTCTCTGCTTCCCTGTCTTCCTCTCTCTCCACCCCCGCTTTCACTTATACACACAAAAAGTCTGCTAAGAGCTGGATACATTGTGTCACTAAGGATGAAGACGAAAAAGCTTCATTTCACTTAAAAAATAAAACCCCAACTCTTCTGTCCTGTTTTTCTGTCAGTCAAACCGGCAGTAATTAAAGGGCAGGATAACAAAGCTTTCACCTGAAGACTAAAGGCAGAAATATTTAAAAGGCACAACAGAATAAGGAAAAAAATAATAAATAAAAGCTCTGTCTGTGTTAAAAATGAGAAAACTGTTCTGAGGAACATTTAAAACATGTTCTAAATGAATAAGGACAATAGAAATAGGTTTTTTCAGGGTATGAAACCTTCATCTTCTGGTCACTGTTTAGACCTAGAAGTCCCTCTGCAATAATCAAATTTGGCTCCTATCAGATCAGGCACAGTCTCTGAGAGCTCAGCAATAACCTTAGCTCTGTGTCACTCAGAGCATTATGAACAGACACCATACAAAAGCTGTTGATTTCATAACCACAATTTCAATTGACATAAGAAAGGAGAATCAATGTCTCATTCTTATAAAATTATGAAAAACAATGAACATGTCTACTGTTTCAAGAAATATCAATAGCTCTCAGTAGAGACAATTGATATAGGTCATCTACAAACTTCTGGGTCAATGAACTAAATATAACACTATCCACCCTGTTCAAAGAGAACAAAAGGGCACAAAAATTACATGGGAAACTTTCAATGTTAGAAGATGACTGTACAGCACCAAGGATATTGAAGCAAGATGGAAAACTCATCACATTACTTAGAAAATGCTCTTTCTACCAGTTTGTCATCTTTAGATAATACCCAGCTGAATTCTCAGTACTGAGGGAGAGGACAAAGCTCTTACAAAATGATTTTTCCCCCCAGAGCATAATTTTTTTTCTGAAATTTTAGATGTTCAGCTCAGCTATTCTTCCTGCGGAACCATCAGAAGAGACATAAACTTGTGGCTGGAAAAGCACAACTGTGTGGCATGGATGATTCTTCTATCACAGGTTTCTGCCATCAGAGAAAAAGTGTAACTGCATCCTAAAACAAGAATGGATGGTGCAGAGTAAGGCAGCATGATTGTTTGGCTGTAAAGTCTTACAGGGTTGGCTGGCAAATGTGCAAATCACTCCTTGTCCACACAACGGGAAGTCCAGCTTCTTCCTTAGGGAGAGGGGCAAGGGCTAGGAGCCAAATCCAACACTATCACCTCCACCTCTGTTTGCTGTGGCAGTGAAAAGTTGTGTCCCAGTTAATATCTGGATTCAAATGGAATTTTTAGTGATTACAGTGATTACATATATTCTATGAAGAATATATGAATGGAAAGTGTCTTCATCCATCTCTAGAAAATTTATCCAGAAGAAGAGATCTGTCTCCTTTGCCTCTGTTACTTTTCTCATCAATGTTTAGAACTTCTCCCTTCAAACATTTTTGCTAGAAATGTCTTTGCCCTGCCATATCTGTCCTCTGGAGAATTTTATCCAGTCTCCTTGGCCTCCAGACCATGCATCTTGCTGTGGTCAGCCACTGTGGAAAAGCAAAGCTCCTAAACTAAGTGTAAGAGGGTAATTCGGTCAAAAATGACAAAGGTGGTGCAGAAGATGGTCTGTGTCAGAGAACCCTCCTGGTTTTCCCCTCTGTTGTTCCCTCATTCTTTGAACTTCTTTCTGGTCATCTAAATCATCATTTCCTGCAATGAGGCACTCTTTTTAGAATCATGGTGAGTACAGGCTGTGTGGTCCAGCATCCTTTCCTAAGGGAGTCTTTTTAGTCTCCAGAGGACATCTGGCATGGAATTAATATATGCTCCAATAACTGTTGTAAGGCTCCCTAGCGAAGAAGGCTCTCTCCCCAAGTCTGTAGTTAACTTTTCAGTAAGAAAAAAACATATTCTCAGTAAAGATCTTTCACAATGAGATTAAAATGTAACACATTGATTCACATCGTCCCTGAATTCATCTTGGTCCCATTTGAATGTGCCTTTTCACGTCTCCATAATGTCAGGTGACAATAAACTCTAAGGTTTAAGTGCTGTTTAACTAGAACAATGCTGCTTTTTAAAAACAAAGTACATATTTTTTTTAAAAAAGCAGAAAAATATGCTTAATCCTTCTGAGAAATCCAGCCTGAAAGTGCATGTGTTTCTGAGGTACTTTTCTTCAACCTTGCTCCCCCACCCCGTTCTACTCATTCTTCCTGGTTGTGCCAGACTGAACACAGACATCATACATCACACGTTCAAAATTCTTTCCCCTTCCCATGAAATGTTTGTCTGCTTTCTTCTCTTCCTGGAAACCTACTTTGTCTCTATTTGCGCTTCAAGATCCCAGATATCTGCGTGTTTCACTTCCTGCTTTATCCAACCAGATCTTCCAAAAAACATTGCAATACGTCACATTCCTTTGCTGTCAGAGAAGGCCTGATTTTTCCTCCACTGAGAGAACTTCACCAGCCCCAGAGATCAGGAGCCATCAGCAAGTGAAACATGAACCCTCCTCCCTCTGCAACCCAGCCTTTTAGCAGAACAGAGCAGAACACAGTGTAACACTCAGAAACTTACAGCAAACCCGAACAAGCAAACAAAACAGATGCCATCTGCTACAGTCTGGAGAGCGTATTCCCTGCCAGCCTTGATTCAAGACAGCCAGAATCCATTCAACTTAAAGGCTCTAAAGGAGTTTTTTATCATGTCATGCCATACAAGTGTATTCTTTGTAGGAAAAAAAAAACCAAACCACCAAATCCAGCTGATAGTATCTATTTATTTCCATATTTTAAAAGGCCTTTCTTTGTTGTTTTCCTTTAGAAGGCTGTGTACAGGTACTGAATCTCCTACACAATTACAAAAACTGAGGTCCCAAAGAGGGTCAAAACTTATGTGGTCAGTTTTTGTTATTTGTCTCAAATAAACTTGTTCCTCTCTTCAACCTTCACCAAGGAAATTAAAAACCAGCTCATATATGCATACATATTGAAATTTTATGTAGCTTTATCTCCATACCAGGTTAATTTTTGCTATCACATATGTCTAGTACGTGGTAGAGAAAAAAGGTTCATTTCTAACAGCAAGTGTACTAAAACACAGAAAAATTTCAATTACTCAGTTGACTGGAATTATTCTTGAAAGTATAGGCTGAGGAGAGGAGTTATCTCAGATGTCTTATATAATAAACATTCTCCAAAAGGTAAGAATCATATATTAATTTCTGCAGTAAAACAAATGTTCAGTCTTGTATTGGACATCTTCTTGAGTGTCTAATGACAGAAGATTTTGTAATCTGGGCTTTGCTGCTTCAGTCCAAGAAGGAGTTAGTACCCCTAGAAAATAATATTATAGTGTAACATGACACAAATAATGCCTCAACAGTTGTGAGAAGATCATCATACATCACACTGTAGTGACTGCAAAAGGTAGAAAGAAGTATAAAACTAAATTTAAAGTGATGGTTAATACAACTTCTATTTCCTATAGCATTTTAATAAGAAAGACTGGAATTCCATAATGGAAATCTTATATTGAATCAGATGTTCTTCAGTGGTTTCCAGCTGCCTGTTTACACATAGGGTTTCATCCTATGGCGCTGGAAAAAGTAAATAGCAGTTAACACTTCTGGAGAATCCTCTTTTGAATTAATGATTATGAGCAGTGACAGTCCAATAACTGTAAATGACATCAGAATATTTTGACTCTTACACAAGAAGGCACACCCATGAGTGAGAAGAAAAGGTCTGCTTTTTTTCTCCCCTTGCTGGCAATATCACAAGAAGAACTCATTCCTCATCACAGCATAGGATATGAATACCTATCAACACCAACACTAGTACCACTAAAACAACTACATTCTTCCCTAAATAATAGTCCATGTCTCTCACAATTCACTTTAATTGAAACAAACAAGCAAACAAACAGACAAAAGCCATAAAACCCCCCCAAAAAACAAAACAACCAGAATATGCTTAAAATCTTACATTTTCAAAGGACTCAGCAACTCCCAAATTAAAAGGTGTCTGAATGCAGCTCACTATCTGGTGTCTAGGGAAATTATAAAAATGTTGCTAGTGCTCCAACCAAAATGTTTGTTCATCAACAATGTTTCATTGTTTCATCAACAATGCAGGATGTCTGTGCAGATCATATAATTATATATTTTCAGAGTAGAGATGTTAGTGCTTTGAATGTCAGCAACTTTGTTCTTTTAATGGAGAGTGCTGGATCCAGCCCGATGTGTTAGCTATGATGATAGAAATCACACTTGTATCAGGCCATGAGCCTGAAGGCACCTGTAAAAATAAATAAAAAAAAAAAATTGAAATTAATGTCATCTAATGAAGGATGTTTGTATAAAAACTGAGAAATCACTTCTTGCTTGGAGTTATCAATAGAAAATCAACATTTTCCTCAGCAGCACCTGTTACAAAATTTTTACACTCTGTATGCTCTTGGGACATTTATAAATATTATGAAAAGGACTATGAAGAGCAGAAAGTAATCCCAGATGATTCCAGAAAAATTAATAGGACAGGGATGATACTGATGTGAATACTTTGTGTTTGCTAGTACCTGGGTTTAGGATTGTTTCATGTTTTCTGTAAGCAGTATAATAAGTAATATCCAATGCACACCAGTATGAAAATTTAGCTAGAGAAATATAAATGTAGAGAGTTAATTAATTAAAGACTTTGCTGTTTCCAGTGACAGCCTCAGTCAGGAAGTGGCAATGGCACTTTGGTGGGTGAAGCAAAGGATTGTCTTTCATCTCTGCTATTAACTTGCTAAGTCAATACAGAAAAATCATTTAAACAAATATTTTCAAAGTTAGGTGAGTAAAGTAAGGTAGTAAAGTAGATGCTGCTATAAGACCAGTAAGATTCAAGGAGAACTTGAATCACCTAACAATCACCTGAACTTCTTTTGTAACCCACACCACGCTGAATCACAGGGTTCTGCTCCTGAAGGATGATGTTTTGATTATACGCAAGAAAAAAAGGAGTCTATCAGAGTAAGATCCATGAAACAGACGGGGTAACTCTTTGCTCCAAAATATTTAAACATACTTTTAAAATGATGTGTCTTAGTTCTTTTTAGTTTCAGGAAGCCATTCAAGAGATAACTGTTCAGAAAGAACAATCCCTTTTTTCCTGAAAATCCAAGTCTGAGCCTTCAGAAATCACAACGTCTCAAGTCACTAAGCTCATGCAGTACATTTTGTAAAGATGAGAGTTGATTATAATTGCCCTTGGAGGGAGTGATTTCTGAGTCAGAGAAACACAACACTATCTATGACTATGAAGAGTTTATTTTCTTTTAATTTAGTTTGGGGTAGAAGAAAATAAAAAGGGGGGTGAGTGTTGGTGCAGTTTGGATGAATATAATAAAAGATCATATAATAAAACATCTGTTAAGAACATGTGTTGGAACTCCAGGGTATACACTGAAACTAGTCAGTAATATCTGTGAGTGAATGAAAGAATGAATAAATAAGCGTATAAAATCATGATTCCTTCTATCATCCTTCCCCCATGGAGCCCACAAGGATTTTTTAAGTCTTGTCAAGGATAGAGGAACCTAACATCTCTGCAGCTGATATTCAGTACAACATTTTCATATTGACAGATCTATCAAACTGGAGAGGAGTTCAAGACTAAAGAAAATATGAAAGGCCACTGTAAAAGAGAAACCATGGCCTAGAGAACTTTGTCAGTGAGACAAGGCAGGGGAGGAAATGAAAAGTTCAGAGAAATTAAGTGACCTGCTCTAGAATGCCAGAGATAGGAACTGAGTCATGGCTTCATAGTATCTCTCTCTTAGATGTGTCACATTTCAGGAGTGTAAATAAGTATGAACTGTTCTCTAAGAGTACAAATGTGTGCTAGCGTGTGTAGACCTCAGTTTACTGTTACAGATCCACCTCACTGATCCCAGATCCTCTCCATTCCAGAAGGTCAGAGGCAGTGGTTTTCGTCATTAAACAAACCCACTGCACTGTTCATGGATTCTGATGCCTTGCTGGGTGCACCACACTTGCCATCACTTTGCTGTTTTATCAAAAATTACTTTTTCTACTTATCATATATTAGAGAGCTTCTCATTCATGAATGGCAGGCATGTAAGTGGACAGGGATGGAGAAAACAGTTTCCAGGAAGTATAAAAAGTGCTGTGAGGTCCTGCAGGAAGCCTGTAGCATTTACAGGAAGACAGCCAAGATACCCAGCTTCAGCTAGATATCGTTTTAGCCAAGCTTTAGCCAACAACCCATTCTTCCTCTTTTAGAAACAGGTGGCTGCAGTTAAAAGCAATACAACCCCAATCACTTACAAGCTAGTTATCTTTAAATAGTTTCCTTGAAAATTGGATGATGATGAGATATTTTCTATGTGTCTTTCCCTCTTTGAATTTCTGCTCTGAGTTTCTCCTTACAGGCATGTTGCAATAGCTGCTGGCTAAAAGAAGTAGCCAAGGGAATGCAGGCATTCTCAGTTCTCATTAGGAAATTGGAAAAAAAGCATTATCCTCTGTCTTTATAATTATAGTGCTAGGGGGATATTATAGCACCTAACTGTAAAGGTAAAAAAAAAATATTTTGTCATATTCCTTTCTCCACTACCTGGATGGCACTGCGGAAAATATCAACAAAACAATGTAAACAGGGCTTTATGAACTTCCTAACACTGGAACACCGATGCCTTGAGAGGAAGCACACAAAAATAAGCAGCTTGAAATTAAGTAAACATTGGGTAAAACTACATTTATGTTGACATCAACAGGTCTAGAAAGTCTTTGTGAAAAAGATTCATCAACATATGAATTTAAATCTCCAAAGTTTTCAGATTTTTTCCTGATTTCCTATCCCACAATTCCTGTGCTGTGAGTACACGTGAAGCTAAATAAAGGGTAATTGTAGCACAGTTGTGATTTTTGACTTGTAATTCAGAATTTAGCAAAAAGAGAAAACAAAAGTCAACTACTGACTTGAAACTCCATGCCTAGGAAGATTTCAGTCTTATGGTGTTGCACACTCTCTTTCCCTTACAAGTTTTCCCCTTAGTGCTTCATTATGCTTTCTACATCCTCCATATTTCAGAATTTAGGATCACAATAGGTTAATTTTAAACTGGATCTCATTAATGAGACAACTAACTGAAAAATCAATGGTCAGTTTTGAACACTAGCTTGAAGCCAGCTGTTCAACTCCCACATTTTTTGGGAGCTGGGGAGAGTGACTTACTGTTTATTGTATTGTGCCTCTCCAGAAGTAAAGGTAAATCACAAACTAGTGAGAGATGTTACTGTAGCAGCTATGCAAGCTGGAATTTTTTACAAAGAAGCAAAAACGGAGTGCAGGACTTTTTCCTCCTCCCTTGAAAATACACCTGAATTTTGCCTTTGAGACATCATGTTTCAAAATTGAAGCACTCCTTGGTGTTTAGGGGTCCTAGTGCTTTTGGATAGCTATCAGAGTGCAGGGGTTTGCACACCTCATGACCGGACCACAGCCACAGAACTGGGAACTGTGAAACTGCCTTTGGTTGTTTGCAACTCTCCCTTGGTTTAGGTGGGAGAGAAAGCCAGTGATCTAGAGAAAAAAAGCTGCTGAGAACCATCACCAAACTCTTTAAATGTTTATTCTGGATTTTTTCCCCCAGTCTAATTGCATTTTAAAATAGAATCAGATCATATTAAACAGTCTATTTATTTTCTCCATTTCCTATGCTCACACACACACAAAAAGGGACATCTGTTGGGTTTAAAACACTTGAACAAGTACCAAAAAGAATCATATATGGGCACAGCTCTCACAGCAGAACAGAAACAACTTTTACAAATGCTGGCCTTGGGTTGAAGTAATCGTGTTTCCCTAAAATGTGGTTACAACTGACACAAGCACATGTAGGCACACACAAACAGAATCTACTGGCAACTGCAGAGTTACTAACCAAGAATATGATATAATATGTTTTTTTTCTAAGGAAGTAATCCACTGTCACAGCCCAGCATTCGCCCTCTATGCCTCTGGCACTGTTTTGTTGAAGAAAGGACCAAGTTCTGTGAACCAAGAGTACACACAACCTGGTGGGCAACAAAGTGGGTCCTCAAGGCAGAGGAAGGCTCTGTGTGATGCCATCCTGCTCCCCACTCACCTGGGCCCACTGCTCATAGTTATACTCAAGCCTGAGACATAAACTGGAAGAGGAGACCAAAAGTTGGCTTCAGGAGGTGCTAGGCAAATAGTATTCACCTGGTGGGGGGCATCTCTCCTGGTGAGCATGAAAGAATTTAATCTTATGTATATTAAATCTGCTGTAACAGGGTGAAACCATGGGCCTTCAGGAAGATGGTGATGGGGAATCAACCACAGGTACCAGAAACAACAGTTTATTCCAAAACCAGTTTTTTGCCTTATTGGGAAGTGTATCCCTCAAGTAGGCTGAAGGATGTGTGAAAACTGAACAGGTGGCTGCCACCTTTCCTATTGAGAGGTAAAAATTGTCTGTCACAGATGATGTATGCCATAGACATAGAGTTGTGGGGGTTTTTTTTCAGTTATCCGTTATATTTACTTTTTTTTAACCTCATCCCTGAACTTCACCCGTGTGAATTTGCCTTAGGCTATACCCTCTTTTCCCAGCACAATGCCAAAAAAGGTCATTTCTGGTCACTGGAGGTTGTGACTCCAGGGAAATTCCCTTGAGCTCCATCACCCCAAGACAGAATATATAGTGGTTTCAGTGGAAGAAGTAAGTATAATCCTGAAAATAGTTATTCTATAGCTCTAAAAAGTATATTTTTTGCACACAAATTATCAATTAATGGGGCTAGCATAACCTGACTTTCTGAAAATGGTGTTTTGATTACTCAAGAAAAATTAGGTGAATTTTCATGCAAAGCATGAGATAATTTGTAAAATTTCAGATCTTTCTAACAAGCAAAAGTCAGGATGCTTCTCAGAAAACACTTCTATGTGGGTATTCCTTACGAATGAGTAAAATCTTGTTGTTGGTTTTTTTTCACTTAAGCTTGCTTTCAAAAATTATTTTTATTGTGGTATTTTCCATGCAATATCTGCTCAACACTGTCTGCCAGGATGAAACATTCCTGCCTGAAATTTTAAAAAATGGCAGTATTGTTGCCAGTTGGAAAGAGAGTCCAGATATGGGAAATGTCAGTCAGATTTAAGCACTGACTTTGTTTCCTAAGCTGCCTGGTTCTGTGATGCCATTCTTCCTACTGGATGCCAACACCTTTTACAACCTGGGCTACCTTCTGCTGCTGATTGCATCCTTGTCATCACTCCACAGAGCTGCCAGCCCAAAGCATTTACAAACCATGAAAGACTGCTGAAAACCACACAATTTTAAAATGATGGATTTGAGGCTGTCCTTTTCTACCATTCAGCTGCTGACCCCTCAAGGTGTGCATGCGTGAGGTGTCCAAGATCTCTTTTTTTTGCAAGTGTGAAAGGAAAAGAAACTTCTTGGTTCCCTTATAATTAAAGGTGAGGCTTGTAGTGACTTTTGCCTCCTCTTTTGGAGCTCTGAAAGAAAAATCACATTAAAACTTTAGGAAATAGTGACTGTTAGTAAAATTTTAACAAATCAGGGCTGGAATTAAAGGCAGTGTGTTATCTGGCCTTGTATAACTACACGAGATCTATGCAGCCCCTGGTAGAGTGTGACTGCCAAGCACACAGCACTGATGAAGGTGCAGCACTGAAGTGACAGAAGACGAAATACTTGTGAAAGATGCTGGGAAAAACTTCCTTCTGATAGAAAGCTTTAATGTTTCCAGAAAGCAGGCTGGATATTAGTTGCAATTTTGCTCTTCCCTGAAAGACTCTCACAGAATGACCTGCACGGAATTCAATTTCTTTCCCTTGAAAAGAGCCAGAATTGAGTCAACCCAGCCAGAATTTGAACCTGTGGCTCAAGGGAGTCTAAGTAATTCAACCCTTAGGCACGACTTTTAAGCCATCACCCTCCAGCGTATGATAAAAGGTATTGTATAAAGAAAGGAAGTGGAATTGTAATGAGGGGAGTTTTGGGTGAATCATAAAGTGAGACAGGCTTCAGATATTTTTGGAGGGGGTCATAAAATCACATTTTTTTCAGATTATGGGGATAACAGCAGGAAACAACAATTGGGTTAAAAACAGCTTCCAAATACTGAGGTGAACTCAAGATTTTATGCTATTTGAGAAAGTTTTAAAAAGTTTTGGTGCCGTGTTTTTTTTTGCTAGCTGCTTCCTCCTGACTTTCTGCTGTCATCTGCTCCTGAAAAAGAGCCTGACAGGAGGCAATGTTTGTAGCTCTAGTTCTAACACATCTGAAACTGAAAATAATGGAAACCGTATGAAAAAGTTCAATCTCTTTTCTGGTTGCAAACTGAAGAGCTGAAAGTTCAGTGGAATGTTCTTGAAAACATTTCTAGTGGTAATTTTTAAGATATTTTGCTTCTGAGACTCTCTCTCCCTCAATTTATACATGAAATTCATGGTGAAGGTGATCATAGCTGTGGTGTTGCTTCTGCCTTTGAGGTAAATTTAGGTTAGAAAAGTAAATTTTTCATTTTCTTGGAAATGCTAAAACTTTGTCCCTGTGGGGACAGCTTTTGTTTGTTTCAATCATATAGAGTTTGAATTTTGCTCAAAATCAGGAAAACTCACATATGATGCTCTTTAATATAACTGCAGATATTGATATTTTCCCTATGAAAATGTATGCACCAAATTGTATCTGGTGGAAATGAGTTCCATATTTTTAGTCAGTTTTAAATGAGTTGCCTTTGAATTTTGCTGAATATTTCCATATGTTTCCATTATAAGAAATCAAAATAAGAGCACTTTACTCATTTCAATACATCATTTATTTATAGATACACATAATGTAGTTATTTCGGAGAGGAAAGCTGTCTTTAACATTCACAAAGATACTCCAAGGCCTGGAGCACCTGTCCTATAAAGACAGGCTGAGATAGCAGGGGGTGTTCAGCCTCGAAAAGAGAAGGCTCCAGGGAAGACCCTATTGCTTCCTTTCCATCCTTGAAGTGGACTTATTAAAAAAGACAGAGAGTGACCATTTACATGGGCAGATAAAGGACAAGGTAGAATAGTTTTAAACTAATGAGGAGAGATTTAGATTAGCTATTTGGAAGTGGGGAGGCCCTGGCACAGGTTGCCCAGAGAAGCTGTGGCTGCCCCGTCCCTGGAAGTGTTCAAGGCCAGGTTGGACTGGGCTTGGAGCAGCCTGGTCTGGTGGAAGGTGTCCCTGCCCATGGCAGGGGCTGGAATGAGATTATCTTTAACTCAAACCATTATGTGATTCCAGCATTTATATTCGTTACGTCTAAAGACATTTTCTTTCTGCAATACCATATATTTGTCTCACCAGGTAACCAAACTGGAACACATCACTCTGGGTCAGATTTTCTTTCCTTTTCTTCTATGACTTCTACAGCTGAGCTCTTTCTGAGTAATTCTTTCTGTTGAGTCAAATTCATCCAAACAGTCAGGATTCTTCCTTTCTCCCATCTTTAGATCCCAGCGGACTATAGGAGCAAAAAATGTTCTCCTTCCATGTTGCATTATTTCCTTTTTATCAAAAAGATTACCCTTGGTTCTTCCACCTAATTTTGTTAAATCACTTTGGGATTCTTTCGGTTTTATTATAATTCTCAATATGCTTCAAAAATTTTGAACAAAATGGATAATTTTGGGCAGAACAGTTCCTCCACAAAAACCCAACACAGCTTGCCCCAAACCAGAAAGCTCCAAATAGAAATAATTAAGTAGTAATAGGTTTTATAATGAAAATATCTGACTTTTGTTAAAATTTATTTTTTGGATCAGCTATTCAGACTGCAGTGTGTTCTTGTTATTGCTGTACAGTGCTTAAACAGAAAAAGATCTTTCCTGCTCCTCACCCTACCCCACCAGCGAGGGGCCTGGGGTGCACAAGGAGTTGGGACAGGACACGGTCAGGACAGGTGACCCCAGGTGACCAGTGGGATATTCCAAAGTGCATGGTGCCATACTCAGCATATAAAGCTGGTCAGAAGAAATAGGAAAGAGGGGACCATCAGAGCGATGGTGTTGGTCTTTCCAAGTCATCATTACATGTGCTGGAGCCCTGTGTTCCTGGGCATTGCTGAATACCATGGAAAGTGGTGGGTGAATTCCTTGTTTTGTTTTGGTTTTGTGCATGGCTTCTGTTTCACCCGTTAAACAGCCTTTATCTCAACCCATGAGTTTTCTCACTTTTTCAGTTTTCTCCATCCCACTGTGGTGGTTGGAGGGGCAGAGAGTGAGCAAAAAGCTTCATGGGGCTAAGTTGCCCCTGGGATTAAACCAAGACAGAGGGACTCAGTTGTCACTATTGGAAATATAATAGCGATAAACTAGAATGTTTCATGTTGACCCTCCAGAATCACCATGATGTTACGGATTATCAATTCTCAGCCCCAAGTCTGAGAATTTAGAAGATGGGCTTGGGCTTTTTGATTGGGTTTTTTGCTTTTTTTTTTTTTTTTTTAACTGCATTAATCCATCTGCAGTTCTGTTGCTATAGATGTATATATACACAAAACCTTTGTATATATGTACATAAAACCTTTGTTCTTATGAGGATATATTAGAAATATTAAATAAAGGCACTGTTCAATACTCTTCCAGTGCATCTTCCTCTGTTTTAATAGAGAGTTGTCATGAGTGGTACACACTTGGTAGAGCTGAGAATGCACCTCTCCAATGCAGCCGTGACCCTCAAAGCGATGGAGTTCACCCATCAGTTTTACTACGGGTAACTCATTTGTTGCTGTGGCATGCCAGCTTGATTTAACTAGCACATATGAGCAATGGCAACACAAGCCTGATTCCTGAGCATTTAAAACTAGCTGTTGAAGGCAGATGGCATTCTCCAGTTCTCACACTGCTCTACTGCAGAGAACTAAAGTTTAAACTATCAGCTACCTGCCATTTTTGAAATTGCTGCAGATAAAAACTCTTTGATGATTTCAGATTTCTGCTGCTTGCTTGCAGGCTTACAGAGAATAATTGCTACCATAAGAAAACTACTGAAATAGACAATAAACTGATTTTGGCTGGAAGTACATTGTAATTCTGTTCTATATTGGTATGTGCTGCACCACAGAGACAAGTGTTTGTTTTAAACAACAACAAAAAAAATAGCTAAAGTGAGGTGGAAGAAAAACAACCCACCAGTTTAATAGTTCTGATACAATAATCTGTGAATCAGCTAACATGGAAACTTAATTGTTGCTGAAAAGATTAAATAGGCTATGTCTGGTATAAAACACGTGGGGCCATATGCCATCCTGCAAGGCTGCAGAACAAAGGAATGAGGCACAACATAATCCAGAACAAAGACCCCATCTGCAAGGGAAAACCATTAATGTGATATGTTTCTGTCATTCCTCTTTGAGGTCTTATTGCTATGCTGTGTTAAATGTGAAGTTCATCCAGCCTCTGTCCTCCTCCTCAAGATCTTTCTCTTTATCTTGGCTAGGTCCTACTTTGGTTCTTTTTAGTACTGGTCTCTACAATTGTACTGAAGATTTATTTTCATTGGTTAGACACCATGACCCTCAAAAATTTTCAGACTTCTTTGACTGTGTATTGAAACAATTTTGTGTATTTTCACCTACCTGAACAAGTTCTGTCCTACTGACTTACCTTTGTCTTACCATCAAAACTGAACAATACTTTTCGGAATCACAGGATACCTGAGGTTTGAAAGCATGTCTGGAGGTCACCTAGGCCAAACACCCTGCTCAAAGCCTGGTCAAATAGAACAGGTTACTCAGGACATTGTCCAGCTGGATTTTTAATATTTCCAGCAATGAAAACTCCACACTCTCTCAGCAAACCTGGGGAATCTCTTCCAGTGCTTGATCAACATAAACTATTTTTTTTTCTTATGTTTAAAGGAGATGTCTTGGGGTTTTTTTTTCACTTTACACCAAGTAGCTCCTGTCTTATTACTGGGTACCATTGGCAGGAGTCAGGCTCTGTCTTCTTTACACCCTGGCATCAGGTGCCTATTCACATAGATAAGATCACCCCTGAGATGCTCAGTCCTACTCGAGGATACTCAGCTTTTCTCGACTTCATGTCTCGAGGCTTCAGCTCTGTCACTCACGATAAACTTTATAAATGGCATAGCACCTTACTGCAAACAAAACTATTTACAACAAAATGCATCTGTTCATTCCTTCAAACCTATTTATTGCATTGATTCTAACTGTTTTAATTACTTAATCAAATATTGTATAGCCTCAAATCAAATGCCTCATGGACATCTAAGAGCACTGTACCAGCACCGTTGTATTTATTAATTTAACATATGCTCCTCTCAAATGAAAATGTCACATTAGTTAGAAGGAATCTACTTTACATAAAATAAGTAAGAGTGAGTCTTTACCAAATACATGGAGTTATTCAGGTTTATTGTTTCTTCTTGAAAACACCAGCACTTTTGTAACTAGTTCTCTGAATTACATCCAGCATTCCAAAATTTTGTGAACATTGACATAGAGATGTCAGAGATGGTCTCAGACAGTTTTTTTAAAAAAAGTTCTTTGATATAAACTATCAGATATGTTAATGAAAATGTATCAAATTTAGTGGCAGTGCTTTAACATGCTTCAGCTATTTTTCAGAACTGAAATCATGTCAACATATGCTATGAGTACATTTTTCAGCCTGTCCCAAATGCAGAAGTGAATTATGTTCTAAATATGTTTGCCTTTTTTTGCATTATTACAATCCTCACCTTAAAACTTTTTTCCCACTTTCTAACCAGAAGTTCCAATATTCCAGCCCAAGTCCATCAAAATGGACTACCCTTTTCCCATCTCTATCCAGACCAAAGAGGCAAAAGGCAGCAATCAGATTAATAACACTCCCTGCATTCCCTCTACTTTGGCTTTGTGCTAAATGGATAAGAATTTCCAGGTTCTCGGTTGTTCACACTCTCCTTTTACATTGGTTCTTTGATTCATGAATTATCTATCTGCTGTCTCTGGAAATTTGGCAACTTTTAAAGGGACAGGACTCAACAGAGCTTCACGGATTCTCCCTCTCGCCCACACCTGCTCTCCCAGCACAAGTCGCCAAAGTTTTTGCAAGAGCAGTGTCCCAACCACTGTGCCATCCTCAACTTCCCAAACCAGAAATTTATTTCTGAAATCTCCTTCCATTATTTTCTTTCTATACCTGATCATTTTTCTTGTGACTAATAACTTGGTAAGGAACATAAGGAAAGCAGCTTTTTTTTCTAACAGAGCTTGCCAGTGTTTACTTTCTGTAACAAATTGGTCCTTACTGACTGGTTAACACCCATGGATTTTAATGTTTTATCCAGATAAATCTCCTACCTTTCTACCTGTGTTTTAGGTCCATAATTAACAATTTTAGATTAGATTTATTTAGTGTTGGGGCCCAGCAGTCATTCAAAGGTGCATTCTAAACTAATTTCCCCTTTGTCCAGATGAGTCTGCAAGGATATCCTTCACACATTCTATCCTTGCTCTCCGAAAAGAGCAGAAATTTCTATAACAAGAATTCTTCCACCTCCTTTTCCCTTGTTGCTTACCATCCCCTTCTCCATCTCTGTACTCATCTCTCCCCAGCTGCTTGACCTGCTAATGCAATTCGTGCTGAATGTTCTGAACCATTGTTTTCCAAGCCCTTTTTTGCTGGATAAGTGGCTGTGATACCATCTACCAATTTTATTTGCTTAGAAACCTGGCTTCTTCAGGCTCTGGAGTTGCCCATTCAATCTAACAGTTTGATACTTCTAGTCCATTTGCCTAATGGTCTTTTGTAGAAGTACTTGCACTCCTTTTATCCACAGGAGAAGCTAATAATAACAAAAACACATTTCCATGTCATATTGATCAATTATTGTTCATTATGTACAGAGAAGGGCTCTTGCTAAAAGAAAGTGCTAAAAGCACTGGCTCTCCAAATGTCCCAAAATGTTTAGGAGCCATTAGGCCAACCAACTCAATTCCACCTCTTCACAAACGCTCAAGAAACTCAAATATTGGCACTATTCAAAGAGTAGTGAATCACAGTATTTGCTGTATAGAAACCAGGTCTATACATCTTTTCATTTATGCTTTCATGGTCAACTTGTACAACTTTCACAACAAATAAAATACTAAAATAGTTTTTCAACCTGTCTATAATTTTCTAATTCAAAAATCTGATTTTATAGTCATGTCCTCCTTTAATCAAAAGTTTATAATGTTCCCTTTTATTAAAGTGGAATAGGATGTTACCACAGCTGAAAGAAAAAAAAAAAAACAAAAGCAAACAAAACCAAGGTGAGGAGGGGGAGAATATCAGAAGTGAAAACCTCACAGAATAAAAGCACAGGAAGCTGAAGAGTTAGATATTTTTCTATTATTTTAAAACCAGCTTTGCTGCACATTTAAATACACATTCATCTCATACATCCAAGTCCTCATAAAGCTGAGATTACTATGTTATGTGAGTATACACACCACCACCACCCCCACACACACACACCTCTCTTGATATTTCCTTACTGAACCAGTATTGATTTCTTTCCTAGACCTCATTTCATATTGTGCCTTGAAAATTAAATGATCTATTTAGTTCCAATATGGCCCAGGATTCTAATTGGATTTTGAGGCAGTAATTTATGTAATATTAATGGATACTTTCAGAAAACCGCTAATTAACAGCTGACCTTTATTTTTTCCTGTGAAGAGAGAAGAAAGAAAGCAAGAAAGCAAGAAAGAAGACAGAGACAGAAAAAGAGAAACAAAAATAAAACATTAAAAAAGCAAGTAGTCTGAATTTAATTAGCAAAAGCCAGCACACATCAGGGACATTTTGGGGACCATCAAAATACATTATGTTTTTGATCACCTTATGCCTATAAAAATGGCTAAATAATTTAAATGCAATTCAATAAAATGTGTTTTCAATGAGAAGGTTCAGCTCTGGGTGATAGATTAAAAGCTTCATATAACCCAGAGATTTTATAAGCTACTGGCAAACAAATTCAAAGCAAAAGATTATATTTTCTCCGCTTCTTTTATGTAGCAAGATTTCTTCATTTTCTGCTTTTTTTCTTTTTTTTTCTTTAGTAGTATAAATAAATATATTCAGAATCATTTAAATGCTTTATGAAGTGAAAGAGAGGAAGATTCAGAGCTATCACCTCATCATTAAAAGAAGAAATTCACTTGCTTGTTCAGAAGGTGTTTTATTTCTTACTTATTGTCATGTAAGCCCCTAAAAATCAAGGATTTAGGGAAATGTACCCTGGGACACCCAGAACAATACTGAATTGTGAATTGTATCACTGTGAATTGATACTTTCCCTATGGTCTCAAGAATTAAACATGGTAATGTTTTGGGAAACTTTCTTTTGAAAATACCTTGTTTGTATCAACACTTACAGATCTATCGAACAAAATATTACGATGTGTAAAACTGAGAACAACTGTAACAAATATATGCTTCATTCTCTGTTCATCACTGCTTCGTATTGCCTTTACTCTTGTGTTGCTGTTATTTCATGGTATTTTACAATTTTGTACTTTAATGTAAGTTGCTAAATGCAAAAGAAGATGAGTAATCAGGCCCATAAATAAAAAAATCCACAGGTACTCTACATCTAGGGATACATCAGCTTCAGGTCTGGTCTGTTCAGACCAGTCCAAATGATTGACATGTGAGTATTTACTAACAAAAGCTAAGCCTCTTCAAACCTGTTTAAAAATCATTAAAAATGAACAAGTAAGTATTTAAAAAGAAAAATTCCTGCTGTGGGTAAACCAGTGCAGTGCACTGCAGTTCTTAAGTGTGAATACAAAATTGGATTTAGGGACTTCAAAGCTGAGCATTGCAATAGCCAATTATTTTTTAGTCCTTTACTCTTATCGTGGCATCCACAATCTCCAATTAGGCAGTGGGATGTTTGATGACTTACACAGAAAAAAAAAAAAAAAAGGTCCTTTAGTATGAGATTCAGGAAGACTACAAAACAGAGATTTTCATGAGAGATAGACAAATCATTTTTGGAAGTTAATAGCACTTAGACATGAGGTCTAAACAACTTATTTGTGTCAGTCTGGGAACAATAACAGGCAGGTTTACATGAGGAATTAAGGTGTCAGGACTGCAGGCACACATTTAGTATCCTAAATTTTGTGTACTGAAATTTAGGTGTGCACATGCCATATTTTCAAAGCAAAGAAACAATTTCTAATATTTCTTTGGCTTCAATTGCTGGATCTTATGATTAACTGGGACCTGACTTGACCAGTCTGTGAAAAGAGGGTTGCAGACTCACAGGAAGAGGAACTGTCCTAATTTCTATCATCTGTATCAAAAATCCCCTGCATGAGTCAAATTATGTCAGAGCCATCTTTTGGAGAACTGACCTTTAAAGTCTATGGTGACCCTGTTTTTGTTCTCAGTAGGCACCATGGGTGACCCTCAGGGACAGGGAAGCAGGGACATATAACACAGTACAGTAAATGGAGTGTGTGCAGGCATAACTGAGAAATTTTTGTCTGGGAAAGAATCCCACACTTTTAATCTGAAGTTTTTTCTGTATTTTCCAAATTTCTTGTTGTCTCTCAGTTCATTTTTCCATAATGTTAGTTTTTTCTATGACATTACTTGTTTATTAATAGCAAGTCATGCTAGACCTCTTAAAAAGAAATAGTTTAAGACTGATGTTTTGATACTTAAAGAATAATTTGATTCTGTAATGTCAAATATATATATATATATTTTTAATATGCTTTGCTCCACCAGTGATAAAGTCCAGCTTACAATAATTATATCTGCTTCTGAAACATCCTGGAGCCTATGGAAAAATCAACCCTTTTCCATAAGAGCAACTAATCAGGGAATGGATTCTCTAAATCTTTCTAATCACCAAAGTATAGTTTTATTTTACTTTCAACCACTTTCAACTTTCAATCAAGATGTGCTTGAAAGCATCAGCTGATATGTTCCCAAATGCTTATTCCTGCTGTCTGAATGCATGAAAAGCAACAGTCAATGGTATCAAAACTTATATTTTCAATTAAATATAAGATGAGTGGAAAATAGATGAATGGAGAAGTCAGGTTATTTGATCAATGTCAGACTGCAGATCAGTGGTGAAGCTGGGAGCAAGAGTTGTGTTTCACAGTTGCTGGCTAATGTCCTCTTAATCGTTATTTAGCACCACCTTCCCTAGCAAGAAACTATAGATTGAACTTACAAATTGTCATCAAGCTGTTAAGACAAGATTTTTTCCTCATAGGTTCCGCAGTGACTAGCCAAATTTACATTTAAATGACTGAAGCTAGCCTGTTTACTTCCACTGCTTCCATTAAAGATGGATGAGAGTTTACTTTCAGGAAGCAGTTCCAGATAGGCTTGCATTTTTCCTTAACTTTTTCCCTCCTTTCTTTGAAGTTAAGTGCTGACAGGAGTGAATTGAATTTCTCTGCTCCGCATTGTCGCCGGGTGCTTTTACATTTTGTTAACATCCCTTTGTTTACGGGCCAGACACTGCTCAGGGAGCAGAAACCAGGTTCAGGCCCCTCGCTGCCAGAGCATCAGAAATGTCACTTGAGGAACAGATCAACACAATTATCGTCATTATTCTTCACTCCTCTAAGGACTGTTTCCAGGTCGTAGACACCTATTGTGGATGCTTTGGGAATAATGAAAACCATTAACAGATTGTTAATGTGACTTGGTAACAGACCAAGCAGAGACTTATAAAACAATAAAGCTTTACAATCAATCTAATGTGTAACTAGGTACTGATGGGAGCAGGTATAACATCAGTTAGGGCCGAATTTTAACTCTTCTTAGCACCCTGGAGATGTAGAGACACTGAAAGCTATCTGGATCATAACCTTTGGGGAGTTTTTGTCAGGTGATCAGCTGAAGCTGATATGGCACCAAGTAAACTGAGCCAAGCGGCATCCTCTGAAACTGGGTGAGGATACTGTTTGTATCCCTCCAGCCAGCAGAACTGGGAGAAGGGTCTTCTGGGCTTTGTTTTTGTTTGTGGTGTTGTTTTATTGGAGGTTTTTTTAATTCTTTCTTTCTTAAAGCTAATGCAATAAAAGACTAAGACAGAACTTCCATGCCTGACTGTGTGCAACTGTGTGCCGTGGAAATGCTCAGTAAAAAAAAAAATCAGAAAAATCAAATTAGAAATTTATTTTAATAGCCAGATTTACTTTACTCTTTCGTTGATCTGTTCTGCTGCCTTGGCAAATCATATTGTCTGTTTGGGACTGAGTTTCCTCCCATCGCCTGTGTCTGATTTCACCTTATTATATTTCATAGGAATTCCTTCCTTCCTGCCTGCCTTTCTCACTTCTCTCTGACTCTCTGAATTCCTTTTCTTCCTTTTCTTTCTTTCTTCCTTTCTTTCTTTTTTTCTGTTTCTTTCTTTCTTTCTTTCTTTCTTTCTTTCTTTCTTTCTTTCTTTCTCTTTCTTTTTCTCTTTCCATCTTTTTCTCTTCCTCATTAAAGCTTATGCCCATTGTTGTATTGCCCTTTGTTTTACAATGCTGACATTTTCTATATTGATGTATGTTTTTGGCATTCTAGGTTTCTAGATCTTCGGGCTGAACTACCTTCACAGTCTGGAAGAGCTCAGCACTGACTATGCTAATACAGGACCTAATGTTTAGAGCGTCATAGCAGGTGATAACAAGATATTTACAGCCCAAGCAGACTCAGATTGAGCTGTGCGCTCTGTCATTTTCATTTTATGAGCTTGCTCCATAAAACTGTTCCCATATGGTTAAAGTTAGGGATAAACAAACAGGTTCTGATCAAATAAGAAACCACTCAAATCTTTGCCCAAGGTTCATAATGAACTTTTTTTTTTAATCTCTGAAAATATTGCTTATGCAAATTTCAAAAACTTCCCTTGTTTTTGTCTGCTGGATCTTTATTTCTTAATTTAACCTGAGACTTCTGAGCAGAAGAAAATGCTGTTTAATATTAGTTCTGCTTTAATAAAAAAGAAGTACAGGTAACAGTTTTACAAGCTGCTGTTGTGCAAACCCAGGAAAGGTTAAACAAAGCCCCTAACCAGAGTCCAATACAGCCAATTTACAGGGCTGATTTCTACAAAGAAAAAAAAGGCTTGAAGCAAGCCACATATCCTTTCTCACAGGGATACAGGCACCCCAAACTGTTGAAATCAGTCAAATCATGCTACCCCACCATCTGGATGCACCAGTATGTAAATACTGTGCGTTCATCTTGAGGCTATGTTTGTATTTCTGTACCACTATGGTGTGCTTGCACTCCTAAAGCACTGGCTAACAGCAGTCACAGTCTTTCTGCCATGCAGAAAAGGAGGGAATGTGGAAAGGTTTTCCTTTTTCAGCTCACACAACCCAGTCACCCTTCGGACAGGCAAAGTGTTTTGCTTGTTCGTGTAAAAAAAAGGCTGATCCCTGGGTATAAGAGAGCCAAGAGTGGAAGAAGGGAATAAACATCCGACTTAAAATGACTGCTCTAGCTGGAAAAAACTTAACCTTTTGGGGCACAGACATATTTTTGTTCAAAGAAAATCTTGTGTATCTGATAGTCTCTCTGTTTCTCACTTACTTTTCTTATGTATTGCTGCGTGATGCCATTCAAATCACCAGATCTAAGCATAAAACCAAATGTTGTCTAACTTGTCTCATGTCACAGTACAATGAGCCTGGGATGTCTCAATTTAAACGCTGAATCCTAAGAAATGTGTATCTACCTACAAAAACCGTTCTGACTTGACATTCCTGGAGCCTAACAACTTCGAGGCGAGAAGAAAGAAGTCAAAGAAACTTTCTTGTAAATGAATTTGGGCTATTGTCTTCCAATGGGCCATTGCAGTGTTAGAAATGAATACATAAGAGGTTTGACTAGTGTATTTGGGTAGTGCACGAACAAGAACACTCCTGGGTGCCTGTCAGAAATAAACTTCTGAGTCTCTTGAGATTTGTGCATCTGTAATCACCCATTTAGCTTCTGCCTGCTGTAAAAGAGATACTGGACAAAAAACACCTGCAGTGCTGCCAAATGTTCCTCTTCATAAAAAAGGAACTACAGTATTTTCTGTGGAAGACTGGTAGGGTGAGATAAATAGAGAGCCCACATCATGCCTCAGCCCAGGAAGTGGAGTGTGAAGGCTCGGCAATTAGGGGTTTAAGAGCTGCTGAAACCTTGGCCGAGATGAAAGAAAGTCACTTTTCTCTGACCAGGCTTTTAATCTTGCTTGATGATCCATTTCTGCCTGCCACGAAGAAGGTGCTTGTTTGAGAGGCATTATGTGGGTACAGCTGGATGGTGACAAGGAGAGGTCACAGAGCTGCTCAGTCCTCGGTCAGCTCCGCCCAGATGACATAAAGCTCTCAAAGATTTTATAAGCAAAGATGAGAAGCGATGTGGTGCGTTTCTGCTTGTGGCAATAGCACATCAATTAAGGGCCTTGGCTGTCTGATGGACAAAGGGCTTCTTCCCAGAAAAAAAAAAAAAAAAAAAAAAAAAGCACAAAAATACTACATTAAGTACCAACTTCAAATTCCTCTAGACAGGAGTTTGGCACGGTAGCCCTCTGAGCCATAATATAAGTACTTGAGCATGCAGATCATAGAATCACAGAATGGTTTGGGTTGCAAGACACCTTAAAGGCCATTTAGAACAACTTGTCCCCTGCAATGAACTGGGACATTTTCAACCAGATCAGGCTACTCAGAGCCACACTCAATCTGATCTTGAATGTTTCCAGGGGTGGGGGATCTGGGCAATTTGTGCCAGTGCTTTGCTATGCTCATTGTAAAACTCTTCTTTATATTTAATCTAAATCAATCCTCTTTCAGTTTAAAGCACAGGCCATCCCTCCTTACCACCACAAGTCCTTGTCAAAAGTGTCTTTCCAGCTCTCTTGGTGTGCCCTTAGATATTGGAAGGTGCTCTAAGGACTCTACAGAGCCTTCTCTTCTCCAGGCTGACCAGCCCCAGTTCTCTCAGCCTTTCCTTCGGACCTTCTCCAACAAGTACCTGTCTTTCCCGCGCTGAAGAGCCCAGAACTAGTTGCAGTTTCAGGTGGGATCCAGTGAAGGACAGAGGTTGTGCCTTGTCTCATAATTAAGGCTTTGCTTACCAGTAGGTCTGGGGTAGCCTTAACTCAAAACTTAACCTTCTCCAATGAGTGTAATTGCATGGTCTGTGGGACAATTCTGGTTTCATTCTAGCACTTAATCGTGGCGAGCCAGGGGGGCCTGGGGGGACGCTCACACCCCAGGTGTTACCACGACACACCAACAGNTGCTTTTTGGCTCCCACACTTAATCAAAGTCTATCCTCAAACTGATAAGTTTGTTTCTTTTCTCCCCACTTCCTGTGTCCACCCCCCTGTCCTCCCAAATTGTTCTATACTGTTAAATCAAAAGGTAGAGAAGGTGAATCCGTAGGATAATGCCACTGAAAATGCACACAGACCAATTACGGTATTGCAGGAAGAACATCTATTATTTTTTTTTTTTTAGCTCCTACTGGTATGATCCTGTTACTTCTCTTGAGCTGCCTGGCACACGCCTTACCTTATGAGCACGATCAGTTACCTAAGCAAG
>VXBT01001273.1:168253-219979 GCA_013400235.1 Oriolus oriolus | reverse complement strand
CCCTCACTCTGTGCTGTGCTGTGTGTGTCCTGTGTCCGCAGGGTCACCTCAGCAGCTGGCTGCAGCAGAGGAGCCCACAGGAAGCTCCTGCTCCACCTGCACATCCTTGCCCTTGTCCAACAGTGCACCCAGAAGTTCTCACCTCCACCACCTTCAGGAGTAGAGCTGCTTACTTGTGAGAACATTATTTAGTATCTTGAAGGACCAAAGAGGAGGAACTTGTCTCCACAGATCGTTTCTTCATAGCATGCTGTGCTAAAGTCTGCCCTGGGCCCACCTGATGCTGCATGCAAGTGTGCTTCTCAACATCTGAAGGGATAAAAGGTTTACTCCCAACCTATATTCCTCTTTTTATTCTGCCTTTTTTATTGTGTCTTTTTAAAGCAGCTATTTTATTAAGCCATTTGTTTTCAGGTCTTTCTTACTGAGCTGCAGAAAGTGCCCTGCAGCTTCTTTCTCACCTCAGCCACCCTCCAGACCTTGGTGCAGAACACGAGGTCGTCACAGTCTCAGCACATAAACATGCAGCTTGTGAGATATCTAATTAGGCAAACAGAGTACAGACTGTTTTCAGAAAAGGAGGCAAAAGGATAATTCATAAAATAGTGATGCTGTCTAATAACACTCAGAGGCAGGACATGGTGAAAAAACAAAAGATAACAATCACTGTGAACTTAGAAAGGTACAAAAAGTATGTCCAGGAGAACCAGGTTGTAGCTACTGATCATGAATAATCCTGGATGTGCCAAGGACTTAGTAAGCAGTGCCCCTTGCTCTGCTATGTCATGGTGTAACTCCAGCTGGCAACTGAGCACCAAGCAGCCACTCACTCATTCCCCCTCCCCTTACCCACACACCATGATGGGGAGGAGAATGAAAAAAAAGGTAAAACCCATGGGCTGAGATAAGAACAGTTTAATAAACAAAATAAATTTAAGTGTAATAGTAATTAATAATAATAATGCAAAGCAAGATAACAAAAAGAGAGAAAAGAAAATCCAAGAGAAACAAGTGATGCACAGTACCATTCTTCTCCACCCACTGACTGATGCTCAGCCCATCTCCCAGCAGTGATCAGCTCCTCCCAGTCAACTCCCCCCAGTTCATATACTGGACATGATATTCCATGGAAAGTCCCCTTGGCCAGTTTGGATCAGCTGTCCTGGCCATGCTCCCTCCCAGGTCCTTGTGCAGCTCCTCACTGGCAGAGCACGGGAACCTGAAGAGCCCCTGGCTCAGGGTAAGCCCTGCTGAGCAACAACTGAGCCACCAGTGTGTTACCAACATCAGTCTCATACTGAGTCCATAACACAGCACTGTACCAGCTACTAGGAAAAGAATTAGCTCTATCCCAGTGGAAACCAGGACATGTTGCCAGAAGTACTCCTGGCCACACTACTTGAATACACACACCTTGGTTTTTCTGACAGAATGAGTGAAATATAAGTGAGTGAGCTAAGTGAGATGAGCTTTAAAATAAAAATCACCATCCCTTTCTGTATGGTCTCACACAGAGTTTTCTTACATTACATGACTCATTAATTGGTCCTCCACTGAAATTTGCCAATTTAGACACAACAGCATATAATAAAAAACTAGCAAATATCTCCAGCCATGGAGATAGGAAAGGAGAACAGATCTAACAGTGCTATACATGAGGGAGTGTCACAATTAAAAAAAAACCGACCAGTTTCAAGTCATGGACCCAAATACAGCAATAATGTCTACACCATTCTCTGCTGGCCAGGAGTATGTCTGGCAATTCTAGTGAACAGGAATAGATTGGAAATCCTAGGCAATTATTGCATGATACCACCCACAGTGCCTTCACAGATCTACTTGAACAAGAAATATAAACATCTCGAGTAATTTCAAATTTACTTCTCTTTTCAATATCCCTTGATAGCAACAAGGGAAAGCTGCATTTACAAGAGGCCAGAGTCTGCCTGGTTTGTATGACCAAATTCATTCTCTCATTTAATTTACTACTGAATTTCATTCCTAGTATACTGGTCAGCTTCCCCATCACCTCCCAGCAGGTCCCTCCTTTGGATCAAATGGGAATACATTAGGGTACAAAGGAGTATTAGAGCTCTGAATTGAACTTCAGAGGGAAAGCAAAGCTGCAATCATCACACCAAGGCAACAAAGTACCAGAAATCCTGGCGTGAAATGAGAATGAAAAATGCCATGGAAATTAGCACTCTTACAAGAGCTTTTTAGCTTCACGTGAGAACACAGAATGGCAAAAAGCTCTGTTCTTGAAAACACTGCCTCCCAGTGCCATATTATCTGCCACTGGAAAAATCTGTGCTACTTTCTCCTAGGAGACTATATCAGAGAGTATGCTGAGTTGAAAGGGACACACAAGGATCATGGAGTCTAACTCCTGGTATATTTAGCTATTTAGCTAATTTAGCTAATTATTTAGCATAACTATGCTAATAAAAGGTTGTGATATACAGTCAAAGCTTAGCAATAAAGTTGAAAGCTGTTTTCCAGAAGAATATGCAAAATGAAAAGCACCACCTCAGCATTTCTCATAGGAGCTTGATTTCCAAAGCTGTTTCACTTTTAAAGTCATAAGAATTCGTTTACAGACATTGTGTTAATAGTTGCTGCATTATTTGCAGAGGAATTAAGTAATTTATAGTAGAGTTTCTCTGCTGCTCTCCCACACTAAAATTATTCACAAGACTAAGCTTACAAATAAAGTAGAACTAAGTTTTAGGTGAGAACAGACAGGGTTATGGAGCCTGTTCTAGAACCAGTGCCAAAGTGCACTTTAAATTGGAAGTGGAATCCCCTCTTTAAATGTTTTTGTACTACTGGAAAGAAAAAGCCACAGTCCCACTTATATCTAGGCCAGAGCCCCTCAGCAACCTGACAGCAGGCAAATCCTCTCTTTGTGGTCAATCCTTCAGGTTTTTTTTTCCCTTTGACCCAACTCAGAAGTGATTGGAAAGCACATTATGTCATACTCTAAAGCTGCTGTTCCAACAAACTGTTTGGCTGCCAGTCTGTGACAGTCTGAGTCCTTCCCAAAGGCAACAAAGCAGAGAATATCATCTGCTTCATCATGCTCTCAGCATACTAATGTTCAGTAGTAAAATAAACATACAAACCCATGCTTATTACTTCCCCACAGAACTCATGAAAAAACACCCACTAAACCCACAAAGACAACACTGACTGCAAATAGAAGGCAACATTTTTCTCTCACACGTTGACTTGAAGGGGGTTGACAGAGCTCAACAAAATTTTTCTGTCATTCCTAAGAACAAAGAACGTGCAGCATGGCACAAATCATGATACTTTTGTCAAAGGTAGCGTGAACAAGAATTTTAAGTAAAAAGTGGAGCTGGGAAGTGAACAAGCACCTCACATGGAAAAAATAGAGTGTGCTTTACCACAACAATATCTCTTCAGTTAAACCCACTTAAGGGCTTCAGACTCTTGCCCATGATTTATACAGTTCTTTATAGAACAACCCTTTATCAGTGGACATTGTTATAATAATGTTCTTATGAAAGTCTCCATAATCTTTCCAACCAGTCCTAGAGGGATGCCCATGGATGTGTCTGGAAAATCTTGGGGGAAAAAAGGCAGCAGGTGTGAAGGGTAGGAGAAAAGAAAGTAAATTACCATTTTCAGGATTGCTGGATTTTCACCACAAGAAATTAGAAAAAATAATGTGATGTGCTCGCTTTTCAACCTGGTACAAGTTCTTACCTTGTTTAGTTGGATAAATATTGGTGTGAAGTAAGACCCACTTCTTCCCCTTTAAAATACGGATAGCTACAGTTTTAGGCATCATTTGAAGAAAGATGTCTTGCTTTTTTAGAGCTGTGAATTTGTTCCAATATGAAGTACACAGGTCCTTTATCATTTTAATCCTGGAAGTCAGGAAAAAGATCGGAACAAGCTTGCCGTGAAAGGGGTTGTATAGCCAGATTGCCAGAGATATTCGATATCTCTAGCCCTGAAAGTTTTCAAGACTCAGCTAGGCAAAGCTGCAGCTGACCAGTGTGGTAAATATACTGGATCATCTAGAGATCCAGTATATTGATGACCTTTTCAAAACAGAACATTACAAGCAGCAGTTAAACAAGAAAATTATAGTACAGGCATGGGAAGAGAAAATCCAACTGACAAACCAGGGAATTTTACAGAACTGGCATGCTGGCACCATGAGCATACAGGAACATCTATGAATTCTGTCACATCTAGGGTTTAGTTTGACAAACAATTCCTGATAAGACTAAGAACTGGTAGTGTCGGCTATCTCTAGCCACATCTGTACAGACAGGAACTCTTTTGGAATAGAATTTGGTAATTTAACTCCTCTGTTACCAGATGATTTGACACAGGACTGGTTGTAAGTAACTGGATCATTTTAAAGGTACGGATTTTAAGGTAATTATAGGAACTTAAAACTTCAGTAGCCTTCTTGCAGCACTGCTTAGTTTTTGATGGTGGTTCTTTCAACTCTACTTTTTCAGAGGAGTATTTTTAAAAAGCCCCTGAATACTGGAACATTAAGAGGTGTTAGAGCATCCTTCTGGTGGTGGAATCCTCAGTTTGGTGTTCCTTGATACTCTTCAAGTAATTCCTGTCAAACCAGAGAATGATCCTCCTGGACTAATATTCTGCCTCCTCAGAACTGGTCATTTAAATTTTAAATTTACCTTCATATTGCAACATGTAATTCACATACAGCTTAGAGAATGCCTGAAGCTCATTTACAGGCAATTTATGTTTATCTAAAACAGGAGATTGATAAGCTACTGATAGTGGTGGAAGTTGGACCCTGTACTTATCCATTAACGAGTTTTTCTTTCCAGTCCCCACTGCAATTGGGACCATGCTGTTTGGTCATTCAAATGTAGGTCACATTATGACTGTAGCCTGTTATTCATCCCTTCAAATAGGTTTTAGTTGCCCAAACAAATGGAAAATCAAAAGGGTCAATGGTGCCCTCTAACTAAAATGTGCTCACTACGGCAGATGCATAACTACAAACTCTATTAACAGCCTGATACTATCTGTCCTTTATGCCGATCATATGGAGCCAATTAACTACCTTAACTCAAGTGAACAAAGTCACTTCTTGGAAGGTGACCAGCAGATGACCAGCTGCATCTTAGTTTTTCATCCCTGCCCCCATGCTTGGACATAAGCAGAAAAAAGAGAAAGCACAGTCAAAGAGGCATAACAAACAAATAATTCTTAGCCATTTCTAGAACATGTTCTACTCATGTGAAAACACAAGAATAACCCTGAGACTGCTTTATCACAAACCATGAATTTGGGGCCAATACGCTCCCAGAACAGAGGAGCCATGGCAAGGTAACTGGAAGATGTTGTTCAGAATCTCCTTTTAAGACAGTATCTTTCGAAGAAGGCTAATTTATTGATGAAAATTCTTTAGAGCTAGGCATCAATTCAATGAAAAATTGGGAAACTCACTGAAGCATTTTTAATCAAAATATCCTATCTTAAAAAGGCTGATTGCATGTGTATTTCTCAGCTTTATAACAGCCCCAGTCTTGGCACTTCAAAGTTTCAAGTACTGTGCATGTCACTACACTGAGGGATTATAACAAGACAGGGGATTTACAGCCCAGACTAACAGCAGTTGGATTTCTTTGGGAGTTTAAAGCCCTGTGAGCTGTTCTGGTCCTGACCGCCGGTAGAAAAAGAAAACAGCATGTCAGATGCAACTAAGCAGCCACATAGCTTAGAATACAGCCAGCAGCTGGGCTAATGAGGTCAGGGGAGGATTGATTCAGCTCATGAATGGTAAACAAGGTTTACCATTGAAGACAATGGGACGTAATTTCCAAGTAGGGAAAAATAGAAGCCCAAAGGAGTATTTTGGTAACTTGTGAATAAACTTGTGACATCTTCTCCGACATCTGCTTTCTTTTACTCCAGACACAGGTGTTAATGTGTTACTTTCTTCCTTTTTGTTGTTGTATTTGTTTCGAGCACAGAGCATCAGGATTTTTCCAGAAAAAACTTGCTTGCTTGCTTTTTGCAGTTCTACAACACATTTTGACACTGGCTAATCAGTACCAAAGAGATGTTTGAGTGAACTGAGAAGAAGCAGTCTTCTACAACCTACTAGTGCAGATAAGGGCAATGAGATGTATGATCCAGTTGTCCAGTGACTACATGATTAAATGGCTCATGCTTTTAATGCAAGAAGCAAACAGCCAGCCTCGTTCTAAAGAGCAAAAGCTTCCCTTTTCTGCAAAGACATTGTTCTTACAGCAGCAAGTTATCACACTGAAGGACACATTTCCCCTAATAAAAGTCAATAAAATGAATGCAAGCAAGTCAGGTTTTCATGTCTGCCTCTCCAGTGAGTCATTCACGGGTTTATCAGTTCATTAATGAAATCCAGCACCCTGATGATTACATGAGCTTCATAAGTTTTTTTTCTCTTAGCATTAATTTTCTGAGCTGGTTCTAATCAGATAAGTAATGAGGGTATAGTCTTTAACCTCGTTGTCAAGAAAAGCAAAGATAGGCAGACGGTAACCATGGGACAGGGTTATACTCTGTGATATCAAGCACCCTAGCAACAAGGATCTACAAACAGCAGCTGGAAAACACATTCTCCTTGCTAGTTCACTGAATTATTGTGGGATTTTATACTGAGACTACTGCACTCATGTAGAGGGATTTTTCTCCTCCCATCCCCCATGTAAACAAGTCTCATTACAAAGCTCTAAAGGCAAATATTTCAAATATAGCTGACCAGTTTGCACTTGGAGAGCTGCCCTGTAACGATGCAACAGAACACAAGGCCTTATCTCTCTTGGATAGGCAGTGATGTCAACAGTAGCTATGTTAACAAAGAGGTCAATAATGACTAGTAAACATAACCCAAACAATTGAGTAAGTGAAGGGTAAGCCATCAGGGGCAGTTGCAGAAGAGAGGCTAGTGCTTTTACACGGCCTTTAAAAACATTGCTCGTTTATTTGTATCAGGAACACACAAAGCAGGGACAGACTGTTAGCTGGACTTTTTTTATTAATTATTATAGAGAAATTTTCATTATCTTTTCATACATTCCACAGCAACCCACTTCCAGACACTGCTCAGTAAAAAACTCCAACCATTCAGTCAAAAAGACTGTCAGACTGGTCTCTTGGAAGTATAATATCCCCAGCAGCATTTTGTGAGAGGCAGTATGTGCGTACACAAGAGAAAATTAGCATTTCTACTGAACCGGTAAAGAAGGGCATCTATGTAGAAACATGCCATGACCTAAATAAGTCACAATACAATGCACCAATAAACAGTTCATTTAAAAATCCAACAAAACTGCAAGCAATTATTTGTTTGGTTTCAGGTCTCCCTTGAAAAATTTGTGAAAAAATTTGTTGGCTTGCAAATTTTACTTCATGCTCTTGATAAATATCTCTTCCTTCTATGCACATTGAAACTATGTATGTTCCCAGAGGGTACAGGGCAAAGGCTACTTTAAAGAACAGCGCCAAGAAAAATGTCAGGACTCCTCATTACTGCTCTGCATTACCGACTGCATCCGAAGGCTATGAGAACTGTTCATGACAAACAACCGGACAAGTCTCTGTTTGAACAAGTATCAACAAATGTCATAACTGAAAATAGTACGTCTTCATTTTCAGATTTAACTCTGTCTTCTTTAAGGGCTTTTTCAATTAGACTGTACGGTGCTGCACCTGCCAGGTGCCTTTCCCTATGAAGAAGAAACAACCTCTAACAGTTGCCACACAAAGATGTTTTGACATCCATATGGTACATAGCCTCAAACTGCTGAATACACCTTAATTCAGCTGTTTGTTGGGTGGCTGCAGTTTAAACTCCTTCTGGAATGATAAAAGGTACACTTCAGTGCCTCCATGGTTTTTTACAAGCCATTCTGCTTTTATCTAGTTTTCAGGCAATATTTCTGAAGCATAAGTAAGTATACTATGACAAGAATCCTGAGAACCAGCTAAAACCAAAAAAATAGCCTTTAAAACCAATATCTACTCCATCTCAGGATTTTTCACCTAAATTCTTTAAAGGTGCTCATTTACTTCTTGGGTTGTGGAAAACATGAGTGCTATCAGTTGAACAACAAACAGATGATTCTGTGATGTATTTACTTGAGGTACTGCCATAAATCCACACCTTGCACTAACAGATCTGACTCACGGAGCACTTGGGGGAAAAATAAAATCAAACAAAAATATGAATGCATGAAAAAAAGTATCAAATAAAATGTCATTCTAGATGTTGAAAACAAAGACATTAGTAATATCTATACAGGTAATTAAAGAGGAAAAACAGTAGAAAACAAAGGAAGATACACTGGTTTGTTCTTTTGTTGTTGTTAATTTTTTTTAAAGAAGTTCTTTTCAGTGCAAATTCTGTCCTTAATCTTAGCAGATCGTGCATGAAGTGCTACAGTTAACCAATCATCACAGGTGTTTACAACAAATACTTGCATATTTAAACAAACATTGACAGCAATTTTCAGTTCAGTGAATATTCCAGCCACTTAGAACTTGGCAGAAAGCCCTGTCGAAACAGATGCAAAAGCTACAAAAAGCAGGGTGACACAGAAAGCACAGTTTTTGCTTACACTCCTATGGTTGTTACATGACATTAGTCATGTAGTAATGGTGTAAATATCCAAATAGACATCAAAATGGTGACAAAATGAATTAAACTCCACACCCTTATCCAATTAAAGTGGCTTGAACTGGGAATACTCAAAGCAGTCTGTAACCTGCTGACAAATTCTGTGCACTTCACCAGCACACAAAATGTGCAAGTGACTTCTGCACTGTTTGTTCCTCAAAATAGCATTTAACTGGGGTTAATCAGGACTTGCAGCCCCTTGCAGATCTTACCAGCTTTGGAAAGGCAGTTGAACATCAAAAAATGAAATGTAAAGGAAAGACCCTGCAAACCAACCTGTTACTACCTAATTCTTAGTTTGGTACCTCCAGATCCTTCTCACTGTAATATCCGCTTGCTCCGCCCCATTCCACTCAGCCAGCAGTTCTTGCCTGTGTACATGGCAAAAGTGACTGATGACAGGTAAAATGTTGCAGAACCCACTAAAACTTGTATTGCTACAAGATAATTTCAGTCAACAGCTGAATGGTCAAAGGAGGACAATTATTAAGGAAACTTCCCTGTCCGACCATCCAGGAGCCACTCTGGCACCATCTAAGCTGGACCAAGGCCCCTTTGCAGCTACACCCCCCATACTCACAGTCACACCAGGTTTCCTTATGGGCTCAGCCCCAGGTTTCCCTTAGCAGAGTCTCTGATGTCCAGATCCTTAAAATAATCAAATCTTGGATCAATAACAAAATAACAGCTCCAGCAGAGTGCCTCCAAGGAGGGACCCCGAACATAGGAACCACGGGGCTTTTATACCCTCACAGTCTAAGTGTGGGAAAGTCTGGAGTCATCGGCTCCTGAAGTGTTTCTGAGTGTCCAGTCACCTGGCTGGGCCACAGGTCCCTGGGCAGATCATGGCCTCTTGCCTGGGGCTTGGGCTTCCACACCCAGAGCCCAGCCTGCAGCTCCAGCTTCAGCTGCACACGGAGCTGTACTCCATACATGAGCACTAAATGTACTCCTCAACACACTGACCACGAACAGCTACGGATATTTCAGGCATATTTAACACAGCAAAATCTGCCATCCATTTTGTGGTGGTCTGGCTGCAGACAACAGCCTTTAATGTGGGAGACAGAGGTACAAATCCATTCTTTCATTCCCGCAGCAGTTACTTCGCCAGCTAAAGATTCTGGAACAGATCACACATGGGTCCCTGTTAAAAACAAGCAAACAAAAATGTCTACCTCCAGTCCCACCAATTTTTCCTCCTGGAAAGAGCAGTTCATTTCTTATTAAGGCAACAAAGCTTATGTGGCTACATGATCACCCTCTCTGTTTTATGTGAAGTTTTAATGAGACTCAGGTGAGGTTGAAATATCTTAAAGTACTTAAAGTCAAGCAGAGAAACCCAATATGTATCTTCATAACATAGAAAATCGATCTCCTTGGTTCCATCACCATAAATATCAGGAGTATAAAAAGTAGCAGGAAAAAAGGCAGACAGAACTACAGGATACTCTCAAAGGTGCCTGATGCCTCCATAAGAATATTGTAATTGCAAGTTTTCAGTACTTTAACAAATACTCTTCTAGAATAGTTTACACTTACTCCGGTTAACTCTTCATTTATACTCAAGACTGCGATCTAAATATCAGCAAAACATATGGTTCTTGTTCGCCAGCATGTAGCAGGGCTCAGAGAAGTGGACCAGCTGCTCTCTGGCCAGCCTTCCTACTATTCAAATTGTTAATTAATGAAGTGCATTAATTTACAAGTGCATTTGTACCTGCTCAAAGTTCTTACTTATTAGGAATATCAATCATCAAAGTGCACTTTCATTTTAGTGTGGGCTAAAATACATTCAGTTTAAGTGAGTATGCACAAACACACCCACAGTGTATCTCAATAGCCTCCAGCCAAAACTGGAGACAGCCAAGACAGTTGTTATCTTTTAGAGCAACCCAGGTTACAAGAAACAAGTTTGGCCGCTTCTTTACATAGACATTTGTAATCTCTAATCTCCTGGGGGAACAATGCCCCACTCCCCACAAGCCACATGGAATTTATAGGTGAACAAAACAATGCTGAATCAGATGGCAGGCTATAAAAGGAACCTTTTCCTCTCAGAATTCTGTTTGCACTACAGAAAAATACCTATGCAAGCACTTGCTGCATCTTCAAAGTTAAAAGAACATGGTCTAGATTGAAAGAGCATTTACAAAACCTTATGTGTGGGGTTTCCAGAATGAAGACTATTTACCATATTAAGATTTTAATCTTGAGTCAAAGGTCTGGAAAGAAGAAAGTCCATTTGTTGCTTTGAAGGAAGAATATGCAGACTCTGTTATAGTTCCACAGATTTAAAATATGTATTTTTAAATACTAACATGAAAGTAGAGAGCTCAGGTTCTCACATGCCAGTGTTTTGACGCTCTTTATATGGAAACCTTCTTTGTGGTTGTTTACTTCTCATTTTAAAGCAATTTTACAATTCTCTTGGTCTTGGACTAGGCAAGGTAGGAAAAAACTGATGTAAAACATACCATTTCTCTTTCTGAAAAAAAAAATTGTGCAACATTCCTTCAATTTAACAAAGGAAATTTCAAACACTTGCCAATAACCAGAAGCAGAATGAAGAACTAACAAACAAAAATGGGTCTTCTGAGATCAGAAAGATTTTGTTTTGTTGGAATACCTTTGTCATGAAACAGTCACTATAGATCTCATAACAGTGTTTTGGAAAATACCACTGTAATTAAATTGCTTGCCATAGCTCATCAACACTTTTCATTTTCTGTGGTATAAAGTGATTTCTTTAGGCTGAGAGGCCCACCGAAATCTCTTGCATAGGCTAAAAAGGTATTTCCAAGCTGTGCTGAACTCAAGGATTTTCTAAATCTTTGCTGTAAAACCACAAAATACACCTGTTATTTTCCCTGCAGTGCTGCTACTGTTTTTTCTAGTAAAAATAACATGAAACTTGACCTAAATTTTGAACACGCTTTCTGAATTTTGTTACCACTCTCTTCTGCCACAGTGCAAGGATGCATTCACATTTTGTCCTCTTCCTCCTGCCCTGCAGGTATTGAGACAAACATCTTTCTAAGCATTGCTACCCACAAGGCCAGTGCCCTGCAGCAAGGCAGCCAACAAGAATATTGATGCCTGTCTCAAACAGTTTTGGTACTGGAGGTACAGGGGCAAAAAAGCCCTAGCAGCCTTGTGTCACTTAATTTTGTGACTGATATGTTTTGCTTCAAGCTCTCTGAAAATGGATTTAACACCTTTCTAACACTTCTGTTAATACCCAGATGACTTTCCATGTTTCTCTTACCCTTTACAGAGGGTATTTAATTAAAGATACAAGTACAGTTTGACAGTTTCAAACATGATTTTTTGACACAGAAAATGACTAGACATTATGTCTGCAGGTTTCTTTTGTAGCTGTCGACTTCTAGGAATCATTTCTCAGACAACACCTAGCCCTTTGAAAAGCAAATCTGTCCTTTTCACCAAAACATGGGTATGTCTCTCATAAAAATTAGGTAATTCTCAGTTTGTCAGAGAACCAGTAACATAAAAACTGCCTATGCATGATGTCAGTTCTGTTCCTGCACCCTCATTAAATTGCCTCCAAACTGGCTTGAGATTTCTCCATGGCACAGGCGGGATTGAAGGCAGCTGTTCTAAGGATGAGCAGAATGGGTCTAAATTGCTCCTGCAAACAGCAAAAGGAGATGGCCTAATATGAGGAAAATATGTGGCTAAGACCTGGAAGGCTTGGCTTAGTTTTCCTGCTGCTGTTTGAGAGACAAGGATACTAGGACACGCAGCAACAACTCGCTTCTCCCTTACGCTTTCCTTGCCATGTTGTATTCCTGTGCCACTCACCTCAGCTGTTCTCTCAGCAGCAGGCAAAAGGACATATCCCCAAAGACCAGAAGAGAGAAGGAATGAAAATAAGGTCAGTAATGTTCATTACAAGAAGATATTCAGAGAGGTTCACTGCATTTTTCTTTAAGGTTAAACAGTTGAAGAAGAGTGTAATTGTCTCATGCCTTTTTATCATATGTTAAAACCAGTTGCCCACTTATTCTATTGTAAAATTGGAAGTTTCAATGGAAGATCTAGACACTTTGCCCCCAGAATACACTCACCTGGTCTCTCCCCCCTAGACAAGAAGCTGCAGCATTCTAGGACTGGAACTAGGAAAGGTTGCTGATTTACTAAGACATGTATACTGAATGATAACAATCCAGGACGTCACGTCCAGTCTGTAGGAGGCTTTTGTTCTGATTTTTGGATTGCTTCCATGGCAGGAAGTTGCTTCAGTTGTTGCATTAGAGTTTTCTCAGGATCACTATAGCAACAGGAAAAAAAATCTTAAAGCAGTTAAGGTTTCTGGTCTTATTAAAAATATTCATTGCATTACTGTTTTGTGCAATGATCACGAAGTTATAATGAGATCACGCACGTTTCCTACTAGTTTCATTTCAAAATGCTGCATCAGTTTCAGGAAAGAAAATACAGATTGGTTATTCCTCTATGCTATGTAAGCTTTCCATGTAACACATGGTTGAAAGAAAAAAAAGCTAAGCTTCATAAATTTTGTCTAATGTTTAAAATAGTTGTTTTCTTCCTCAAGCCAACCATAAACCTTATTTACAAAAATTGCTAGACTCTGGAAATCATTAAAATCACAACTTACAAAAAATTTTACCGTTCCTGTCAGGAAAAGCAGTATTTTCCCCATCTCGGCCTTCAGGTTTTATCAAAGTTAAACCTTTGGAAAACTGAAAATTGAAAGGGATGTAAGGGAGTATATTTACTTTTAAAACTGAAATTTCATTAATTCTCTTTAATGGAAAAGAGAGTACCAAATCAATTAATAGAATTTGAACTTTGCTTTAAATTTACATTTCTATTTAAATATCAACATCAAACCTTAATGTTATCTAAATTAAAAGCAAATTTTTTTGTTTACATCAAATAACATAGCAAGGTCAATTTACAGTTAATCTAAGATCTTGGTTTTTCCACTTTCCATATAAAATAAAAATTAACAAAATAAAATTAAAATTAAAATAAAAACGCCCTAAACTCCATTCCTTTTCAGTTTTAAATTTCAAAATCTCTACTTCTTCTGATTAATGAAGATTAATCAAACACTAATAAATTAAAAAATAATCCCGTGTTAATACATTGCCCACTATATCTCTTTTTATTAAAAAATTCTATTTTAAACCACAAATTTATATACTATTTTAGCCACACATTTATATGGAATTCTTAGCTTACATCTTGGCTTTTCCTACCAAGTTTGAGTGTTGAGTTTTAGTGTTTTGCCATACTGCAGCTGAGGACTCTCCTGAGAATTTGTCTTTACCAGCCCCAGATACAGGTAGCAGTTCAAGAAGGAAGCCTTAAAGAGTCTCCAATTCTCCTGTACCTCAAAGTCAACAAAATTGGAATGTGCTGGTGATCTCCATCAGCACTCAAGAGCTCTAAAACTCTGATTTGTAGAAGGAAATGCAAGATTATGGGATTTTAAAAATTACTATTTAATGACAAATAAAATATTGAACTGATGACATGAAATCCTTACAACACAAAGAAAGCCATAACAACTAGGTTAAAAAAGATCATTTAATATTAATAAGTTAAACTTGGGAAACAAATTCTTACAGTTAAAAAAGTCATGTCTTTACTGGTTTGTTTTCTTCATGTCCTCAACTGAACATTTTACTACAAAAAGTCCTTTTTAGTTCTGGTTTGGTTTGGAAGTGTAAAAAACCATCTTGCTTTCTTCTGAGTTTTCATACAAGTGTGTGGGACATATATAAATCTTATGCTAAATAACTTATTTTATATCTTCCTCTTACTGTCTTGCCACAACCCACACCCACTAACACCCCACTTCCTTAAAAAAATAAGCATTGTCTAAACTGAAACTTCTTTCTTCATGTTGAGAGATCAGGAATCAAAGAAATTTAATTAATTTGATTCTTTTTGCTATAAAATGGAAATTGACATAAATTTACATAATCTAATAGTCAGCCAGTGAAACTGTCCATTTGGGGAAAATATTAGCAATGCTTAGTTAGTTTCAAACATCCCCATATCCCATGTCTAAAATACATTTGTTGCATATTTTCAAATAGAATACTTTTCCCAGTTTGGAATATACAAGACCATAAGAATTCAGAGCTCATTAAGACATCTTAGAAGTTAATAAATTAGGATAAAAAATTAAAATAAACTACTGAGAAGAGTAAATTGCTCAGGATACAAAATCTGGTAGTAAAAGAAATCTGGTATTAAAGCAGCAAAATGACACAGGAAAGGTAATCAATATATGACAGGCTGCAGCTGCAGCTTTCAAGATACATATCTGCAGGTTGAAGCACTTTACTTCACTTGAATCTTAATGAAAATTATCTAATCTGTCTTCAAGCCCTGACATTTTACTCAGTGACCGACTATTCTTCCTTGCCGCTTAGTTACTCTGATCTTCAACCACTGTAACTGACCCAAACCCTCTGGCAACAGAAGGATCAGAGGAGGTGACCAAAAGAATAATTTTCTCAGGGAGTATATAAATAATGATCACCAATTACTGTTGAAAAAAAAAAAAAAGCTTATCTCTACACAAAGGGCGCTGAAGGATATTCTTTGTGTGGACATGTGAGTGTAGCAGTGGGTCTATTGGGTTATATGCCTTGAGCTGACTAGTGGAGAGAAAAGTCTTCCTGTGGCAGCCAGACCAGCATGAGGGAAGTGGGTACGTGGCTGAGCCCAACGGAGAGTATAAATCTTGAGCAACTGATAAAACATGTTTCAATTTGTGCCCATTTTCTCTTGTCCTGTCAGTAGGGTGAGAAGGATCGGGCTCCCTCTTCTTAACTCCTTCCTGACAGATACTTGCACACATTCACGAGACTTCTCCAGACCAAAGAGTCCCATCTCTCCCAACCTCTTCTTATATGAGAGGTGCTCCAATCCCCTCATCATCCTTGTCAGCCTGTGCTGGAATTGCTCCTGGAAGTCCATATCTCACTTGAACTAGGGGAGACCAGAACCGGACACAGCATTCCAGATGTGTCTCACCAGTACTGACAAGGATGTTTTACGCAGCCCAGAACATGGATGGCTGCCTTAGACCCGAGGGTGTATTGCTGGCTTGTGGGCAACTTGTAGGCCACCAAGGATGCCGGTGTCCGTCTCTGCGGAGCTGCTTTCCAGCCAGTGGGCTTCCAGCACGTACTGGTGCATGGGGTCATTCCTCCCCAGGTTGCAGGACTTTGCATTTCCCCTTGTTGAACCTCATGAGGTTTCTCTGCCCAGTTCCCCTGCCTGCCAAGTTCCCTCTGAACTGCAGCACATCCACCTGGCACATAACCCACTCCTCAGAGTTTTATTTCACCTGCAACATTGCTGAGCTTTTCACTCTGCCCCATCATCCCTATCTTTAATGGAGGTATTAAACAGGACTGGACCCAGCACTGATCCCTGGGGTACACCACTAGCAACATGCCTCCAGCTGGACCTTGTATCACTGACTACTGTGAATGCTGAAAAGCTGCTAAGCAGAGAATTTTTCCATCTCCTTGCACTGATTCTGTGGGAACTTTCCTTTGCTATGCAAGCTATGTAAACAGTAAGATAGGGTTTTGTAAATAATTCTCACACCTGCTGTTTTTCACTTATATTTTTGTTACAGTAACATAATATTTTTAAATGGGCGTCTGGTGCTTCAGCCTATCACCTCAGGACAGGTGTGGACGCTGTCCAATGGTCTTTTGGAACTAGGATATATAAATGATATTGTAAAATTAATAAATAATTCATTCTCTCGGTGGACTCTTTTGCTGCTGCATCTCTGAATTCCTCCTAAGCCTGCTACAGACCACAACCCTCTGCATGGGCCCAGCCCTTCAGGATCTTGATGTCCACTTCCTTTGTCCACACCTCATAAGTTTGTCTAGAAGGATATCATGTGATATAGTTTGAAAGAGAAGGTGAGCAGAGGTATCCTGAATTATAGCAGAAAATTAGCAATTTTAGTTGAAAGGCAAAAATTTACTCATAGTGCAGGCTTGTTCTTAGCTTAATAAAGCTCAGAGCTGAAGGACTTTTGTTTCATCTGGTAAGTAATTTTTAATAAAATGCAGCAATTCTGCATATAAATATTACCTGAGTTAATTACCTGAGGACTTGGAGAGAAACTGGTAAAGCAACCAATTTCTTAACACTGCAGCTTCTTAAGTTTTGGTACAGCTGACACTTGATCTTTTATTTGGAACTGGTTTGATCTTTGAACATCAGAAATTTTCAAGAAACATGACATTTCAGCCTGATTTCATACAACACCCCTAATGGCACATTGGTTTCCTTCAGCTTTCTGCTTAAGGCTACAAGATTGCATTTCTAGGTGGAAAATATTTTTGCATAGAAAGCACTGTAGTACTATTTTTGGAGTGAGGAGTGGTCCCAGTACAGTAATAAATACATTATTTGCACAGGCAATTAATTAATGACATGTCGCAGCCGGAGAGTGAGTAAATGCCTTTCAAGGACACAAAAGCCTTTCTAGATTTTTTAATGATGATTTTAGGGGCTCTGGTCTGCAGGTAGAAGACTGAACATTTGTCTGTTTGCTTTACTGCAACCACCACGACCCACATTGTAGAGATCATACTCTTAAGAGACACTAACTGATAAAATTTGTAGGGCCGGAAAACATTAGACACGGCAACAAGAGAAAAAAAAATGTTATATTTACCAGAACACTGACAGAGTTCCTATATTGGAGCTGCAAAGTATCAACTGAACTCTAGTTCAGAACCTGCACTAGTCTTGTTAATTTTCAGATATTCAGAGTACCAGCAGTACCAGCCCAAGGCAGTAACATGAGGCTGCTTGGCAATTTGCAAAGCCCAAAGTAGTTGGGCCTCTAGAAATATCTGAAGTAAACAAACAGTAATTAAATACTACCAGGTGTAAAAAGGTCCAACACTAGGAGGCTTGTGTTGTTACTATTCTCATCCTTTCCTCCACTTTATAAATGGATAGAGCAGTCAACTTAATCAGTGCTACAGTCTGACTACAGAAGTGCCAAGCCACTTCTCAAGAGGAATAAAGAAAAAATCTTTCCTCCAAGAGTAGTATTAATCAAAACTCTACCTTACTTATAACTTTACTATACTGCAAGGACATTGTTGCACTGGCTTCCTGTCAGAATTATCCTGGCAAATCTTTAGCAGCAAACTACAACCCATCATATCATTTAGAAAAAAAGAGGTGTCACAAATTATCTTTCAGAACTGGATATCACAAATAATCATATATTTTTTTACAACTGCTACAGTTTTTACAGGTTTTTTAAGTGCATTAGATATTGCTTGATTGTGTAACAGTGCAAAACTGTATTAAGTTAGTGCAGGTGGTGTTTAATTTTTAAGGGGGATATTCACAGGTAATACTCTACAAAACATGACTCAAGTTTACCAAGATACTGATACCTACCTCCTAGGCCTAGGGTAGAAAGAAAAAATCTCCCGAGTTCTTAATTAGAAAACAGAATGTTTTTCTCCGATTAATGTGTAAGCCATGCAAAGAAAGTATGCCTATATTTTTCCATCAACTAAAAAATCATTAATGGAATACACCTCTACTCCTCTCTCATGAGACACCATCTTGTGCACCACATCCAGCTCCAGGGTCGCCAGCACAGGAAGGACATGGACCTGTTGGGGTGAATCTAGAGGAGGCCTCCAAGATGATTATAGGGATGGAGCACCTTTCCTATGAGGAAAGGCTGAGAGAGTTGGGATTGTTCAGCCTGAAGAAGGCTCCAGGGAGACCTCATTGGGGCTTTCCAGTACCTAAAGGGACCCTGAAAGAAAGATGGAGAGAGACTTTTTACAAGGCCAGGTAGTGATGGGGAACGGGGAATGGCTTCAAAGTGAAAGAGAGTAGGGTTAGATTCCATACTGTGGAGGTGGTGAGGCACTGGAATAGATTGCTCAGAGAAACTGCGGATGCCCCATCCCTGGCAGTGTTCAAGGCCAGGTTGGATGGGGCTCTGAGTAACCTGGTCTGATGGGAAGTGTCCCTGCCCATGGCAGGGGGGTTGGAACTAGATTATTTTTAAGGTCCCTTCCAAACCAAGCCTGTCTATCATTTTATGATTCTATGAAATGATAGACATATCTAGTTTCTTTAAAAAAAACCAAACAACAAAAAACAAACCAAACAAAAACAAAAGCCCCCAACACACGAAACACAAAGAAGAGCAGCAAAAGAAGCACTGTAAAATGGAGAATTATTTGCATTATTCTTTATCCGAAGTACACATATATTACATATACTGACATAAGACACGCACACGCTCACATTGCAGGGCTTCGTTTAAAGCAAGTCCATAAGGATCTGCTAACTCAGACTGCTAGAAAATTATGTCTGCAGCTTTATGATTTAGTGCAAATATCAACGAGCCTTTCTGTGCTCATCACACCCATAGCGTTATAATTTCATCAATTCATTTCATTCTTAAATCAAGTTACAAGGCTGTCCTGAATTACAACAGGAATACTACTGCATAGCACCATGAGCTACTGCAGGCCAGTTTTTTTGTTAGTAAACATCAAAAATGTTCTAGTCCCTGTGCACCATTGGTCAGCAGATGATTTTTTCTGGAGCCTTTCATAGCATTTCTGGCAGCAAAGTAGCATGGTAAGAACACAATGCTGGAGATAACCTCCTCTGTTATCTCAGTTGCTAAGCTATTGCTTGAGTCAGTTAACAATTCAAAGGCCAGTACAAATATTTATATTTTATTAACTTTGGCCAAGCCCTAAGACAAAGGAAGCACCTTAAAACAGAGGGCCTAGAGATGCAAATAATTTGAAACAGAAGCTCCATATTACTGCTTAAGAGAGCCTGTGCACACGTAAACTGTTAATTCATTCATTGTCATCACGCAGAGGATTTTGACTTTGTTTTAAAAGCAGAAGTGAAATGTTAGTCCTCCCGAAGTTGTTCAGTAATTTTGTTCATCAAGAACAGTGTTACAAGTTTTCTGTGCTTCTTATATCAGAAGCAGTTTAACCTGCGTTGTGTGAGCTTAGTGAGACAGGTTTCACACTGTAGTTTAATGACCAGAAGATAAGAGAACAAAATCCCCAGAACTCTGGCTCTAAGGCAGCAGTAAAAGAACAAGATAATGGAAAAGAACAACAATCCAAAAATCTTCAAAAATATTACAAGCTTCAGACTGATTGTTCTCAAAGCACAAATGAACGTTTGTTAGAACTTCATTTAGTATATACTGGTATGGAGAAGTAATATTTGGAAGATCTGCCACTACTTTCAAAAGGTAGAGCTTGTTTGTGCCTGATAAACAGAGTTCAGTGTTTGTTGTCCAGAGATTTAAAAATGCAGCTGTACATATTCCCAATTAAGGGTGCGGATATTTAACTTTGAGGCCATTTACCTGGATTAACCAAACTGACAAACAAACAGGTGACCTAGAAACTTGGAACCAGCTTTCTCTACATTCTGTGGTGCCCAGTCAGCTTGGCTAACTGTACAATATGCAGCAAAAGGTGCTAACACAAAGAGTAGAGCTCTAAACATGTCCAAGGAAATATAATTATCCTCATGATCTCAAACAAATTTGAGGAATTACCATTTCGCTAGCAAGTGTCAAAATGCAAATTCCAGTGCTGCCAAAATTCCAATTCTGTCAAAATAATTTCAGTTCTGCCTTTGCACAGCATGGCAGAAAAGGGTGACTGTTCACTGTTATTTTACCAAAATACTTTTTTTCTCTTCTCTCTCCCTCCTTCCTACATTTTTTTTATAACAGCATCAAGTGCTTTCCACAGTTTTACTCTTTATTTAATTTTTCAAACATCAATCCTTTAAAAAACAGCCAACCTACAGATTTTTATTACTTTAGACAACTGCTGCTCTCCTTAGATGGAGGACGGGCAGCAAGAGAGAAACACCATCTGGTTGGTCACAAGAAAAATGACTCAGACTAAATGTGAAGAGAAGACCAAGGCATATCCTGACCTGTTTTCCATATCGGAGGTTCCTAATGCAGCGTCTTTTCCTCCTCTCTCTCGTAGATATTTTCAAGTTCTTCTGACTAGCTTCCTTATACTGTTCATAGTTTGGCAATAGACAGAACAGAAAAGAGCATTCTAGATACCTGCCGCAAATTTTGCCTCCACTTAAGTCAAATCATCTTCACTGTGATCAAGATTTTGTCCACCATGTTGTTACAGAAAAAAGGATCAAACAAGGTACAGAGCACATAAGATACCTTTTCAACTGTTTTGCCGTTCATACAAATCTTGTCTGTGGACATTTGACAGAATATGATATTTTTTCTGTATTAGATTAGCATCCTTCAGTTGGGTGGAAAAAAAGACAAACAAGGCTCTTCAAAAAATATTTGCATAAGAGATGTAACAGATATTTCATTCAGATTAATATTTTAAAGAATGAGCCCTGTAGGCAGAAATTTTTAGATCCAATATCATGCGTACTATCAGCATAGAATACAGAAAATTTTCATGTTTTCTCTATATAAACTGAATATATACATGAAGTTACAAGCAGTCAGTTTTAGCTTTGCTAAATTACATCCGTTCAATACTCAGCTAACCTAACCTTTGAAGTTCAAATGTCATATTTCTTCTGCAACCATACTAAAGGCAAGATTGAAAGGCATGTAAAAAAATTATCCTTAAAGATTTGCGTGGCTCAAGGAGTGCTATTATTATTACTATTATAATTTTAAAAGTATTTCCATATAGGTTCCAGAAAATGAGACAGAATAAGTACTTGTATAGTGCAAGAAAAACACTCAGTGAGTGAAGGAGGTACCTCCTAGCGTATGCCTAGTCAATATATTTCATGCCATTGTAATTAAACCACACTATTCAGAACTGGGGTAGGATAACTGTGAGTCCTGGAGTGCAAACCCAGCAGTTTGTGCTGTCCATGTGTTTTCACAAGGTACTGAGTTCTGCTTAGCAGGGTAAACCCATGCTAGATAGAAATACAAAGCCTATCCCCATTTGCAGGACTAGGAGGACCAGGGAAAAGACAAGGTTTTGAGTTAAAAACTTAGTTAAGAGGAGCAATTCCATCAGATCACTCTTCTTGTGCTTCCAAGTCAGTTCTGCAGTCCCTGCTTTTCAGAACAATTAACTCCAAATCCTAATGATGAGTTAACATTATTCTAAAAGAAATCAAAGCTGTTGGCACCTAACTTACAGATACTTACAGATAGGCTAGAAACAAACTGGAAGCACAGTAAAAGCTGGAAATTGCTGAAGTTTATGTAGAAAGGAAGTGAAAATTTCAAAGCTGATTTCTTTATAAACTATTGAAAAAAGTTGATGGTGTTGTTTGATTTACAGTGAATGTGTTTAACTCTGCCGAGAAGCGAGGTACTATCCAGAAAACCACTGGAAAGGGAGAAAACATCTCTCATTAACTGTAAAACACGCATCAGTAATTTCTGGCTTCTACACAGTTATTTGGTCACTTACTGTGGTCATCAAAGTCTGAAATACCCTTAACTACAAGCACTTGGATTGCAAGTGCCGGGCTTTTGGCTGCCTGAAAATGAATGAGGGGAAAAAAAAGCCCAACCCACCTTTAGCGTATCATAATTTGGTATAATATACAAATCTCCCACAACTACCTGAAATGAGGTTGTAGCAAGGTGGGAGTCGGCCTCTCTTCCCAGGCAACCAGCAACAGGACAAAAGGAAATGGCCTCAGGCTGCCCCAGGGGAGGTGTAGGTTGGACATCCAGAGGAATTTCTTCATGGAAAGGGCTGTTAAACATTGGGATGGGCTGCCCAGGAAGGTGGTGGAGTCACCATCCCTGCAGGTGTTCAAGAAACAATTGGACGTGGCACTCAGTGGCACGGTCTGGTTGACAAGGTGGTGATCAGTCAAAGGTTGGACTCAATGATCTCAGAGGTCTCCAACCTGATTGATTCTGTGATCTCAGAAAGACTTGCTTACTGTGCACTTTATTTAATCAGTCAATCTTGCAGTCATGGACTCTCCCTCCTTCAGCTCCTCCCTACCTTTCAATCAATGTTTACTGATCTGTTCTCCTTACTGCCTTGGCAAGCAGCAGGCACTGCCTTACTGACTCCTTCTAACACTGTCTAAACTAGGGGAGGAAGTTAGCAAAGATACAGTGCAGTAACTGAAGGAAGGTGAAAAATATACTCAATATAGGTAACACTTCTGAATTTGGCCTCAGTTTAACAAGTATGATAAAAACATAACTAAATTTGACTAAGTTTCAAGGCAGCTACTGATACTGCAATGGCCTTATTCTACACAGAAGAGTGTGACAGACTTTTAAAAAAAAATTGTAGAGATACATAAAATAGATAGAAGCAGTGCTTTAATCAATTTTGTACCTTGAAGCAGAAAAATTATTTTTAGAAAAACACTTCTAAACATTTAAGAGCAGAATATCTTCTCTCTTCTTGTGAGTTTACAAGTTGTAGTAAAAGATTGCTTTAATAAAAGATATGGAATTTTATATATGTAATAATAGTACATGTATGAACGATTAGAACAATTATAAAGTTTTGTTAATATGGCCACGCCATCAAAAAAAAAAAATCAGAATATCCCTAAAACCTGGAACTTGTTTCCATAATCTAATAATTTATACATTGTCTTTGCAGAGATAAAAGTGTTGATTCTTGATGACATGTTCATGTTTATTTCTGTCAAAGACTGGAGCAGAATCATTCAAGTTTTTGTTAGCACATTTTTCAGTGCTGGGTCAATTGTAGCAGCAACAGAGTGAGAAAATAAGGTGATGACTGGAAGACCAGTGATGTGTTAAAACAAGTTAAGAAAGCATCAAGTGTATTGATGACAAAATTGCTCAAAGGAGAACAAACTGTGATCAAGTATGTGTCCCTTCTAACAGTTTTGTATCAAATGACTTAAAATGGTTTTTTTAACTGGTAAGAGCTTCAGTATAATAAGAGAAAATGAAAAAAATTATCCAGTGTGGCTTATTTTCCTCTTGTGCAAGTTAGGCCTATGTTCATTTTGCACCTTTCCCTCTCACTGGCAAGAGTGGATTTTCAATATTAAGAAGGGAGAATATATTTTTTTCAGATTTTTATACATACTGACTGAAAGCTAAATACGACCCTCCACCCTTTCTCAAATTTTAGGTAGCCTGTGACATGCCACAGAACCTAAAAAAGCACAAGAAAAAGGTTACACATGAAAGCTGTGCACACTTGGTTCATAATTGGCCCCCATTCCTCCAAAGGTGTTCTCTCCCTGCCAGCTTTTCTCACCTTCCTTCCCACTGTTTTCTTGGCTCTTTTGCTACAGCCATCTGAAGAACCTTTTTTTCCTACAAGCTGCAACATGACCACAACTTCCTGTGAAGCTCCTGTGGTCGTTTTTGCTTGGCTTGTCCTGTGCTAAAGAACTCAAGGGCTGGTATTGCCAGGGCCCCCAGAATTCCAGTGCCAACCCCATCCCAGCTCCAGAGGTGCTCATGAGTAGTGCAAATAGCTACTAGGAATGGCTGTTCTGTCATTCCCCTCCTACTTGTAAACCTGCTGCCCCATCCACCTGAACAAATCCGACAAAACAGAACAAACAAAACAAAACAAAACAAAACCAAAACAAAACAAAAAACCCCCCCACATACACCTGGACCATCATTCAGAAAAAAATTATCCATGCCAGCCTTATACTAGAGGACACCTCTTGTCCTGGTTAAAAACTGAAGTGGTTTGTAAACATGTAAACATGTGGCAGGAGAGATATCACATGTGCAAAGCTGAAAATAGTTGCCACACCATGTTTTTGTTTTGTTACCATGACAGCAATTACCAATATTTTGAAGAGAATGACTGCTCACTGACACAACACGAAGACAATGGGAAAGTGTGTTTTCTTCACCAGTCCAGGAAGTCTCATTGTGTGCCCAAATGCAATTATTTCCTATGCTGTCTAGGCAAAGTTGTTATTCATCAGAAACAGAACTGCAGCTAAACTGGAGAAAAAAAAATCTGATTCAGAAAGGACCAGTGCAGAGATACAGAAGTTTTAGGATTTTGCCTTTTCAAGTATTTACTAGAAGAGGCATAAATTTAAGAAAAAAAAGTCTCAATATTTCTTGTATTTAAATCCTCTGTCAGCTAGAACATAGAAACACTTTCGCAAATAGGTGAGAAATGCCTGTTTTGGCTGCCTTTTCCTTTATGCTTTTGTCAGTGTTAGAATCATAACCTCTTACTACATTCCACAGCTGGTATAGACCAATTATATTTTGAAAATGGCATCAAAAGGAGGCTCCACAACAGTTGGCAGGATTCTTCATGTCGTCCTAGCTTAGACCTATCTCCTTCTCCACAGAAAGAGATATATGGGAAGACCTCTGAATGGGATAACCTCATCCATCATCTCTTCCAAGGATTCCTGAGCAAGAAATGCAGCATGCTGCTGGATTTACAGGTTTCTGTCTTCCTTCCCTGGGTGTCTCCAGCATTGTAAGTGGTTTCAGGACAAAACACAGTTGACACACAAGTCCTCAGCTGATAATACAGAGGATGGAAATGATTGAAAAAACAGGACTGCAGGCACATCAGAGCTTCAGCAAGGCTGTTACTCATCTATAAGGCATGATAATCATCAGCAACCTGTTTTTTCCAGTGTATGTTCAAAAGAAGCAAAAGCAGGGACACAATTAAGACTGTTTTCTTAAACACATTGCCAAAAACCTTCAGCATTAGACCTACAGCTGTGCTGACTGCTCAACCTCTGTTTCAACAAGAATTACAGTGCTGTCATGAGAGTGCTCCATTGACACCCTACCATTTCCTAGCAACAATCTATGTTTTGTACATAAAAAAGCAAATGAAATACTGCCTATCAGTGTTTTCTTTCTCATTATGCTGTTAAACCTTTCCCCCTCTCCCATGTAAAAGGAAGAGAGTCTTATTTGAACATTGTGCAGAACCTGACTGTGCTCTGTAATGTAATGAATTGCCAAAGAAGCAAATCTAACATAAAACAAGGTATTTCATGTTATCCAAACTGACCCTTCTGAAAATAAAGTTAGCGTTAGTTCATAATTCCACTACAGATTCACCAAGTTTTAATCCTGCAATGATGGACTGAGTGCCCCATAAACAGATGGAGAGATGGGCATTCTGCTTTTCACAGGGCTGCTTCTGAGGGGTCCTTCCTTGCAAAAATACCATCCAGTCTTACTTTCTAAGACTTACAGTGATTTCTGATCAGTCTGGGAAAAATCATTCAGCTGCGAAGCATTGCCCCCGGCTTCCAGACATTTGTGGCTCTTCTTGCTCTCCCACACCCTGCCCCTTTACTTGCAGCCACCATTTAGTTAAAGGATCTTTAAGCACATAATTCACATTTACAGGTACAGACACACATATCCTCCTGCAACACAAACCCAACTAATCCACATCAACTGAGTTCCGCAACAGTCAAGCGAGGGTTTAAACGCACTAGGAATAAATGCCATCTGTTGGAGATGCCCTAGCCCTCCTCATGAGGCGGATGGGCTTCTTCTCCCCTCCCCTTATTAGCATACTGATCCACATTTATAACAAAACATATTCCAAGAAGGATGGTAGAAGGGTAGAAAAAACCAAATCAGAAAAAGCAGCGTGTTTCCATCCATATGTAGGTAATGGTGTGCAGACCCCAAATCCTACTGTGGCCCAGTAGATAAAGAACAGCAAAGCAACAAACACAAAAATGAGTGGCATGGTAAGGACCAGCCCTTCACTCTGAAATGTAGGGATGGAGAAATCAGGTTATTTCTGCTGGTCAGCTGTTCAGGTCTCATCTGCATAAATCTCTCATCGTAGCAACGCATCTGCCAGAAAGCAAAAGAACTACATGACTTAAAAAATGTCTTTGTGCTTTTCCTTTTTTTTTTTTTACTAAAGAGCAAGGGAAGAACATCAGAAAGATTTTTTACTATTGTTTTTTTCCTAATATTTTCAAGTAAATTCTGTCCCTGTACTTGTGAATCTCAGACAGTGTAATAAAGTTGCTCCATGCTGAATCTTTGTTTACAAAGATGTTTGCAATGTGTGCAACACAGTCTCAACATTCCCTTTGCTGCCACTGAAGATGACTGTGCTAAAACATGAGACAGATGATAGACATACAAAAGAGAAAAGAATAATCACAGTTATCTAGACCATTTTACATTTTCATTGATATATTTCTACCCTGTAGAAGAGATCTAAGATTTCTCTTACCATTGCTTACATCCTTAGTGCAATACACTTTTTGATACAGCATTTAATTTTCTCAATTTTTTATAGAAACCCTGGGTTGATTTTACAAAACACCCCGGGAAATTCCCATCTATTTCAAAGGCACCATCAGAAATATTCCCACTGATGGGAACTCACATAAAGTTTGTTGACATATGGTGCCACCTAGCTAGAAGATGTTACATGCCATGTATTATAGATTTTAACGGGGTGCCATAGACACAGAGTCGTCTTCCAAATGAGCCAAACAGGAAGTATCTACCAGACACACTAGAAAGGAATGGTGTTTATCTTGGATTAAATAAATAATGATGTATGTTAAACAAACTCACAAAACTAAATCAAGTTTTTCAAATTCTTAAGATCTAAATAGGACCATAAGATTACAAGCCTTTACTGCTTAGTTCAAAGCTTTTCTGTGTATATGTATTTATCACCTGCATAGACAAGTGCAAATAAGACATGGTTTAGAGAATTTTTTACCCTTCAAATATGTAAGAAAAGGACTAGCAAATTTCTTCTTAAGGCTTTTTTTCAAATAAACCAGAATCATTTGGAAAATGCAACAGCGTGCCACTGGTACAAGCACAGGCACATACCCAAGCAAGGAAGAGGAGCAGGAGATTCTTTCAGCTTGAGAATCAGTAAAAAGGCACTGTGACAAACAAGTGAGTGAAAGAAGTTAGTTCAACCACTTACTTTAAAATTTTAGCGTTCTTTTTACCAGAGGCTGCAAACTCAAGAGTCAAATCTTTCTATAAAACATAGGAGAAAGAGATTTGTCAAAGAAACATGAAAGCTTTTCTTGCAGCATTTAGTGAGCCCAGTCGTGTATCCGCACATTCAGCAAACAGGTTACAAGTCAATGTCTGCCACTTATGAGAAGGCACCACAGCAAAAACATTTGTATTTGCTTCCGGGAAGTTTTGCCCTAAAAGCATTTTTTTCCTGGGGAATGCAAGCAGTATGCCTACTAAAAGGATTGTCCAGCACCCATGGAATGGCAGTTGGACATTGCTGTGCATAAGTAACATTGCTTAAGGGCCAGATGGGCTGAACAAATAAGCAAACCTGCCTTAGGCACAAAGTGCTCTCTGGTACAGTCATGATGCAAACAACATCCAGCCTTTTATACAACCAACTCACAGAGCCCATAAAGACCTGTCTACAGAATTTCACAGAGTCTGAGTGCATTCTGTCTGAATCCCAAGGTGAAGGTAAAAAATAAGATACGGCACGTTATTTCAGTTTTCAGCAGTAAACACTGCAATTCAAACAAGAACCAAAACAAACTGGCACATTCCTCTAGAGGGGTATTTTAAACATTCCACTGTGGAATTTTATTCAAGAGCTAAGGCAAGCAATTTAACAGCAAGTGTTTCAAAAAAGATTTCCTCACCAACTGTAACTATAATTTAGAGTCTATTACAGGAATCAATTTATATTTACTGTATGAGAAATCAGACTTACTAGAGATGAAAAACACATTAGTTTTAAAGACACTTTTCAACTGAAATAGTTTCGGGAAGCTGCAGACTGACACAAGGCTGTGTGTCCACCCAAATGCTGTCCAGCAACACTGTCCCAGTGCAGCAGATCATCCATGTCACATCCAAGAACCCATGGTCATGGATGAGTCAGAAGGCAGGAGCAGCAAAGGAGCCCAAGAACACTGCCACACACATTCCTAACAACTCCCAGAGAGAAAAGCCGCGCCGTGTGCTTTCCTCACCACTGCTGCTTGGAATGAAAAAATCATCTTATTTAGACTTTATCAAGACTTTACTATCTGTTAAAGTTAAGTTAAGTTATCTGATTGACTTCCTTGATGGTTCCTAAAAACTGACAGGTTTTTTTCTGTTTATGTGGCATGATAAAATTCATCCTTTGAAGCACCGCATGAATTCAACCCAAAACTCTTCAGTATTTCAACTTAGTAAAGGAAGCAAACTTTCCTCTGGCAAGAACAACATATTTGGTATACATGAAAAACTGCTTTTCTGTTTTTATTAATATTTACAAAATAATGTAAATCCATAACATATGTCTGCTTGCACATAGCAATAGTACAAAACCCCTCACTTTCAGTATTGATGTATTATAAAAGTTTTATTTTGAAATTATTGAAAAGCACACCTTATCCGATATTTTTTCCATCTTATGAGATATACACATCATATTACAAAATACAAGTATGATCTTTTCTTTGTGTTTCAAGATACAAGGGGTCACAAAAACAAATTCATCTTTTTCAAACCCAGGGTAGAAGTCTCGTAAATGAGCATTTTACTGCAACTACCAAGTACTGTTGCTCTCACATTAAGTGCTCTCTACAGTGATTAAAAAAAAGATTTAAAAATATGGGGAAATGTTTAAAAAAATTTCTACAGACTATTAGCAGTAGGAGATGGAAAACATAGTAATGATCCCAATTCATGCAGTTCTTTGTTCCTCCTTGGAGATGTTCAGGTTAAGACCTGAACAGAACTAGTATATAAATGGACTGCAAACATTTAATGACTACTGCCATGATTCTGGGAAAATTATCACTTTTCAGTGTCTGTAAAATACAAATTTTTCTAACACATTATTTGCTGTTTTTCAGTCAAGATTCACACACTCTCCCTTAACAAACAAATTGAAAGAAGGTCTTGGTACACTGCTAACACCATGATGCACTAATTAGTTTGGGGTTGGGGTTTTTTTAATGTTTGCTTGTTTAATCCTGTATACATGATAATATTATACAGCAATCCTCATAGAAAAGAGGACAAAAATGCAGTTTCTGTCCAGGACAAAAACTTTATAAAAACATAATAGAATTAAAATACAAAATAAATATAGTACATGTCAGATTAGTTACTGGTAGCATTTGAGGTTTCTGGAGATTGAAGAAATTCATAGGGATCATGAACCATGTCTTGCTGTTCTCCAACACTCAGATGAGAGGGGCTTCCTGTTGAACATGGGAAAGAAAATCAAAATCTTTAAAAGTACAGAAAAAACCTGAGATATTTATACCTATAAACAGCATGGTTATTTCACATGTTCTTTTTAGACTTTTAAAGCAAGACAGACATTTAGATGATATTTAAACAGGAGATTATGAAAAAGAAAACACAAGATTCTTAGTAATTTAGATAATTTTTGGAAAAGTAATCATTACGCTATCACTCTGAGATGAAAAATTACACAAAATGCAACAGAGTATCATCCATCCAACATCTTCTACCTTCTCAGAAACTACACCAAATTGTTAAGCAGTATGTTAAACCATCACCCTGTCTTATCACTGAACTTTACAGCTGACAACGAAATGCTGTTGTGGAATCCCAACAGTTACTTGCTGCGTACGACTATGCTGAAGTAAAATAATCATTATATACTCCTTAGTGCGTAAGGGCATCAATTGCAAGCGCTTATAGGGAATTGCCAGTGAGTATCGATTTACTTGACAGTTACTTCAGTCACACATAATCAAAAAATAGGAAACCACAATTAGTGGTCTTAGTTCTGGAGGTCAAAAGTATGTCGTGTTAGTTATCTTTGTCACGCATATTTAAAAACTAAAACATGATCAGTCAGCACACTTTTATCAGAGTAGTGTCCCACAAAGGTTTATGTAAATTACAATGTAAGTTTAAACCAATTTCAAATAGAGCACAAGCACTGCAACTTCTGTGACACAGCTAACTTTACCAAGATGATGTTGGTCTCTTTCAGAGGTATTGGAGAGGGAACTCAAATTGGATGATGGCCGGGATCCCACTCTGTCAGCCTGAGCTTCATGAAGGTCCTGAAGCAGCTTAGTTGTTTCATCCAGATGTAGATGGTTATCATCATGATCAAGCTCCTTCTTCACTTTTCCTAAGAGCCACCAACCAAAACCCATAATTAGCACATGTACATTGACCCATGAATTACCAAGTCACTGTAAAGAAGTTCTAAACTTAATTAACACAAGCATTGTCTATTACACTAATTACCTCAATCTTGCATTTTCCCTCGCACTTCTAAAAAGCAACGGCTGCAGACCTGTGCAGCATGGGAAGATGAACGAAAGTGCCACACAGAAGTGGCTGAAACTGAACTGACTCCCAGTATTTAAACAGCTGCAAGAGCTTCATTTGTCTTCCTTATCTGTTAAACACCAGACCTGGACAGACTGGCCTGGGCTGGAAGGGACTTTAAAAGCCACCTTGTTCCAAGCCCCTGCCACGGGCAAGGACACCTTTCACTAGACCAGGTTGTTCAAAGCCCCATCCAACCTGGCAGTGAACACTTCCAGGGATGCAGAACCCACAGCTTCTCTGGGCAACCTGTTCCAGTGCCTCACCATCCTCACAGTAAATAATGCATTTAGTTGTGGCAAAACAGAGTCAGCAAAAAGATCACTTAAATATCTAACTCAAAATACAGTTAAAACAGAATATGAAATCTATGGAGGCAAAGAAATCCCCATCACAGAAGGTTCTAAGAACAGTATCTTTTCCAGCTACACTGATTTTGTAGTAAGACAAATAAAGCTGTGAAACTGAAAAGAACTGGACGTATGTGCCAATATATGGTATTCTTTCACTGAAGACCTAAAAATATTCCCTCGACATTAAACAGGAAGATAAATTCCTTCCTTTCTCTTTTTTAAATATTAATTTTGCAGGAATTATGATAAGAAGTAATGCCATAAACTCTGTCTAGAAGCCAACTAATCTAGAAGTATGATTATTTACAGAAAGGTCAAAGAAGAAAATATAAGCATCTTTCAGTGGTGCATTAAATTTATAGTAAGACTGGTATGTCTAAACATTACCTATAAAGTGGATATTTATTCATTTTTTGCTGAACTGCAATAAAATTAGAGCGAGACAGCATAATCATAGCTTACAATTGCTCTTCAAACTGCACCTATGTGAGAAATTTGTGGAAATCTTTTTTCCCTTTAAGTCTTTGATTAGTTTGGTTGTTTTATAATAGATAGTTTGGCCTCTTTCACATTCTGAATTAAAAGTACCTTAAAACATAAGCAGATTGTTTGCTTGGATGACATTTTTTAATACATTTGACCAGCTCAGCTGCCTGCAGAAGTGGCAACGGTACTTCTTGTGGTATTTAAAGGATAATTATCAAAGGCATGTATCTGAAACGGCATCCAAATTCTTTTACACAACTGAAGATAAACACCAGAAGTTTCCAACACCAGAAGTCTCTTCTGATTTTTGTTTTGGGATATTCCGAGTGGCAATATGATTGAGTTTCACGTACTTACCTAATTACCAAGTTATTTTAAAAGACATCATATGAAGCAACATCATTTCTGAGTGAAAGCTTCACAATTATTCTTAAAATTTATGTTACTATGAACACATGAAATACAAGGAAAACTATCAAGCTAGTGAGGTACAAATACTTTGTTTTCTTCAGTTGTACAGGAAAAGTTAGCGTGGATATACAGAGCAAGGTTTCATTTATCAGCCCTAGACTTTCACCTGTGTCAAATGTAGACTTATTACTACTTTTCAAACACTTTTTTTAGTCTTAGCAAATCCAACTGTCATTTTGTCTAAATGGTACAACTAAACTATAACTGATGTCATGTATATTTAGTTACTTACCTAACGAACTTAACATAGAAATGTCAAGAGATACATCTGAATACGGCTTCATGGAGAGAAAGTCCAAGTCAGAAGTGTTACTGTCTCCAGCAGATTCTCCAACCTATTAAAATACAAGAAATAGAAAGACTAGCAAAAGTGACAAGCTGTCATAGTAACTTTCCAATCTTTAAGACACAAATCCATTCTCTCAGAAGTGTGTATCTCAACACCTCACACTGGAGCATCCACAACCGTCCTGGCTAACCTGAAATTCAGAGACAGCTCCAAAAGATTCCCAGGTAGACCAGTCACATGAATGGCCAGGGATGTGCACAGTCTTTTATCTCATGATCCAGGACTGCTGAAACTCAATTACACATTCAAGTCATCCATGCCTCCTGGTAGAACTCTGGCAGCATTACCAGTGCGCCTCATCTTCTCCATATGTGAACATTGGATTTACTGAAATTTTTAGTACAGTGAGCCTCCCTCTTCACAGTATCAGCTGGAGCTGGCCTCTCTAGTATTTTTTCTATCCATCTGAATAATGAAATACAGTCTGCACTGCACAATTCCCTTTCTTTCCACACCCACTGCAATATTGTTGGGCTACACTGTATGCTGGAAGAGAGATTAGGCCTTGTTGGCCGAAGAGAGAGCCTCGTTCTCAGACCCGGAGGTGATCCTGGGATTACAGCCAGGTCACTGGGGAAGGGCTGAGAGAGGATTGTGGGTTTCTGGACAGTGTCAGCCCTACGAGATGTGACAATTGCAGTTTCTGACCTTGTAAGGTATTGTTTATCCTTTACCATAATAGGCAATGTCTAGGAAATATTCCAGGTGATTGGGGGACACTGAGGTGAACATCTTTCCTGTTTATATGAGGTGATTTCCCGTCTTTCTATTGGTATTTAAGGGAATTTTGGATATGCAATAAAGTCTTTGCACCTTTACCACCATGTTGCGGAGTCCTTGCCCATGCGTGAATACTGCACAATATTCCTAATGTAATGGCACAAAGGAAGAAATCAGAGTCACTAAGCTTCAAAACAGAGAAATCTCTGAGGCTGCCTGCTCCAGCAGGAGAAATGAGACACTCAGGTAAACACACAACCAGGTATTATCTCTTAGAAATACGAAAATGAAACCTAGCACTTTCATGAAATAACCAGTCACCTTCTAGAGAAGTCCACACCTTTCCACAAAACATAAGTAATACTTATAAAACTATGAATTTTTTTAGTTGTTATAATGTGATCCATACAATTTTTATGTGAATTGCCATGGAATGCAGTGCATATCTTCTGTTGCCACAAATAATTTGCAAGATAAAACTTGTACCACTTAAAGAAATATTTAATTAGTAGCTGTAAAAGCATAAGATATGCATTATTTACCCACACTTTCTAATAGACATTTTCAATGGATGTGGTAATATTACTGGAGTTTCTTCCAATTTTACAGCAGGCTCAAATATTAACCTCAAGTATCAACCTCAAATATCAATCAGCAGATCAAGTACCTTTTCCAGATTCCTATGTGACCTTTCTGCCTCTGAGACTTAGTTATGCATACTGAAATAAGCTGGAGGATACAGAACAATAAAGCCACAAACAAAACCAGACTGAATATCAGAGAATTCATTTTCAGTACTGAAACCTTATTCGAAATACTGTAGTTTTAATATTCTACCTCAGACTATGCATTGAAACAAAATAATGTCTCAACACTACTTTTTGTTTGTTTTATGGTTTTCTCCCTGTTGTTTCCCTCCCCTACTCCCCAACCATTTTACCATAATCTGTTTAGAAGAATCCAGACAGGTATTACGCAACTTGTGTTCTTCTTTTATAAGAACTGGCAGAACCTAAAGAACAAAGAAATACTTTAAATCTTAGCATCTCATATTTACAAAGAATGTCCCTGAGAATGTTTGTGTCATTTACTCATTTTCCACAATGAGGTCCTGGGCCACCACAGAACACTGTCACATTTTGTGATGTTTGAGTAGAACCTTCACAAAAAAATGAAGACCAGCTCTTATCCAGGGCAACCACATACAGTCATGCCAACAATTTGTAACTAACTAGGACCCCCTCTCCAGGAATAACCTAAAGCCTCTTCTTTCTCATATACTCCACTTATCAGTCTTTTCTGTATTACCATACTGAACAGAGGCACATTAAATAAAATAAAGAATTTGAATGTTGGAAGCTCAGAGAACATCACTTTCTCTACTTTAAATGCCAAAACACTTTTTCCACTTAAAAACCTTTAACTGAGTATCAGCATAACTTACTTTAACTTCATCCAGTGGTTTTACTGGGATGTTTCGCCTCTGGAAAGAAAGAATACCAATGACTGCTTATATTCAACACATGAGAAAGACATCTTTGTTGTACCATTTCAAGTATATTCAAACTTCACACACAAAAGGAGGCTAGAGACAAGCTAACTTTTTCACATATCTGTAATGCAATTACAATGTAACAGTTGCTGTTCTCAAATATTTTAGTATTATGCATTTTAACTAATCTTTGAGTCCCCTTATACTATTTCTTCTGCTCACAAACTACATTCAAATGCATTCAATCTTTGCCAATTCTTCAGTAACTTCTGATCACAAATCATTCAAGGTTGTACTTTCAGAGATATTAATTCTTACTCAAATGCAGCAGCACAAAACGCTCAAGCATAAAACACCATGGCATACGATCACTGAAACACACTTAATTGTGTAAAATCAGCATATATCCACACATGTCACTACTGAACAGCATTTTCAAGGGTAAATAGACATTGACCATTTGAGAGGTCTTCAGAAATTCTCACCTGGAATGACATTCATAGAAAAACGTGGTAAAATGCAAAGCCACATTTTATTTTAAAGCTAAGTTGACTGTGTTGCATACACACATCCCTCTATGCAGGAGAGTATTCAAAATACTGGTTTTTAACTTCTTGAACTAATCCTTTGCATTTCTTCCTGTTATATGTGCAATCTTTTTTCCATAGGGAAAAAACACCCAGAAAATTCTCAAGGATTGTCAGCATTCTTCATTCTCCTGTCTCCTTATTTCCAAACACCACCCACCCTATTCCACTTCTAAGTCTGCAAAGATTTAGCATAATCTCATTTCCACCATGTCAGGAAGTCTCAGTACTTTCTATCTTCCCTCGCTGCCTAACTTTCTTTATTCTTCAACCTTTCAGAAGGTCAGCATTTTAAATAGCAGACAATTATTTCAAACTACAAGTGGTTTTCAAAGTAAAGATAACGTGAAATTTATCTTCAGAAATTTTGCAATTTCTTTTAGCTTATTTTGTCTTGGGAATGCAAACAGTCTCACTAGAGTCATACATATTTCTGAGAAAACTCTCTTCTCCAATCTCAGTATGAATCTCATCAGAAAAGTGCTTTTGCAAATAAGTTAAAAGCTTTTCCTGTACTACACGAATGTAAAAGCTAGCGCTGGAGGTTTAACAGACACCTGCTACAGTGATAATCAACCTGTTCTTTAATTTTACTTCCATGTTCCAAATAATTAATCCTTCACGAGAAATGTATTTTGCTTTTCAATTAAGAAAAAATCCAAAACCTTAAGAAAAGCATTACAGTGTAACTCAGAAGTAGGTATGTAAGTCACAACACTGAGTGACGAGGCTGCCCAAACACCATCCAGTTGGTTGGTCCCGCTATGTTGCATCCCCTGCCTCCTCCTTCCTGCAGTCACATAGTGAACCACACTGGAGAACTGACCCAACCAGCAAAAAGGATTCCTCCTCTGTTGATTAATTCAGTCTCTAATTTGGTTCATAGCTGCTTGAACAGCTAAGCTTGCACTGCTTAAACTGACAGTGGAAAACAAAGCATCTCACACAATACTAAAAAGCCAATAGGTTCATTCTTATTCAGATGAATTTGTGACATTCCAGTGCACCCAGGACACACCTGCTTCAGCTGATAAATAGTTTTGGAATGGTCGCCACTAGTGATCTGGTCCAGAAGATCATCAACTATTTTCTTGCTGTAACTTCCAGCATCCTTCACAAATTCCTGTAAGCTAGCAGGAATGGAGATAACCATTACAGAAAACATTTACTTTCGTAAAAACTACTTCTACTTAAAAGATGGCTTTCCCCAAATACACTGCATTACACCTACATTTTCTTCTTTCTTTAACTCTTTTATGCTTCTTCAGAAAAGCAATTAAGGCCTTCAAGACAGAGTTTTTTTCCTTTATTTTAATACTAAAGTACACCTGCAACTTGTTTTTCACAAGTACCAGCAAATTTTGACTTGAACTATCATTGATGGTAGGTTAGTGGCTTAAAAAACAAAACACAAGAGATAAAAAGCCGGCAATTATTTCTTTCCCTCCACGAGCAACAATTTAATGATAAGTGGCATTTTTCTTTTCAAGCAGCTTTAACTCTTTCTAAACCCCTTGAAAAACATTGTTGTTTTAAAGCCACTGAAATATATTACTTGCCTCTTTAAACTTATTTTTTGCTGGGTTTAAAGTAAAACACTAAATCTGTGGCAACCTAGAACATGCTGTGGTTGAAGACCCTAATAACAAGATCCATTACAACCTTGCAACAAAATAGGATAGCTTAAAAGGACAAATGGAAAACCCCCCCAAAACATTTCTCACCTCCAAAAACCCAAAAGCAAACAAACAAAAAAACCAATGAAAAAAACCTCCAAGAAGGCTGAAAACTAGCTTCAAATTTTATAGTGATTTCCTTCAAAAATAAGGTAAAAAAAAATCTGGATTTGGAGGCTCTTAGTTGAGATTTAGTTTAAATTGCTTTGCAAGAAATTGCTGTGAGAAGTTAGACTTCCTAATAAGGAGGTACTTACCTTAAGGCACACTGGATCCCAGTTTCATCACCATATGCTGAGTATAGGAGCTCCATCTCATCTGGTTTCAAATCATGAAATATAGAGTTGTTTTGCAAGGAAGGTGCTGTATTGGCACTGGTAAGAAAGGTTACTACACAGGTAAAAGAAAGATGCAACAAATGATTAGCACAAGTGTAAAAGATCACTTGGGGGAAAAAAAAAAGATTGTGTTTTCTGAAACAGATAGAGAAAGTGCCATGTATTTTTTTCTCCAACTGAAAGCAAGAGCAGTACCTCAAGGACACTTCCAGACTCTAGTTGTGCTAGAATCCGCACAACTATTTTAACCATATAAACAAACATACTTACACTACTGGAAAATCAAGAACTATGTTATCCACCCCACTCTGAGAAGAAAAAGACTCATAGCCATATCCACTTTTGTATTTCTACATTTTGTGGGCATCTACTTTACTGCTGGTTGCCAGTCAGTTTCCGGAGAGCAGACTAGAAACTATTAAAACCTGCCAATAATATCAGGAAAAAAAAATCCACAGTCTGCAAAATCCTTGTCGTATGATGCAAAAATGCAAATGACTGGAAGTTGTTTCTCAACTGTAAGTGCAATTACTCTGGAAAAATTATTTCCCCCAGAGGAAATGGACTACCACTATTGGAAATCTTCTGGTGGGGCTACAGCACTAAGTTAAAATATTAATCCATAAATTGCTAATTAAGTTACGTTTAATAAGCAAAAAGTTCAATTTAATAAAAACTGCATTCTGCTGTTAATGGAATTATTATATATTATAAAAATAACCAAGCGAACTTTCATATTGAGACGGGTATAAACTGAAATTATTTTATACCAAGTAATTGCTCAAACATTTAATAAACACAAAGTTAAAACATGGTCTTTGGTATTTACCTTTATTTCTTCGTTCATCTTTAAAGCCCAATGTAGTGAAGCCAGGTAATAATTTGCTTGACAGTGAACTTAGATCCACTGGGTGAGTTTCTTCCTCTAATAATATGATTTAAAAGAAGGCTTAGAAAAGCATTTCATGTTTACAATTTGTGACGAATAATTAGAATTTGCTATTTTAGAGCTGTAATTAACACGAAGACTAAAAGTCTCTTAACCTATACATTAAGGGTAGGTACTGTAACTCAGGTTCTCCATTTAAATTTCAAACACAAGCTACAAATATGCTTCCATGTCTTGTTCACAAGATCTATGGCTTACTTAAGTTATTTCACTTTTAAAGTATGCAGCAGCATCTGTAATTATCTTAGTAGCTGATTCACAAACTTTCCAGATCCAGATATTACTGAAGTGATAAAAGCAAGTCTCTTATGTTGACTAAGTGGTTGTTTGTTTAGAGAAATCCATTACCACCACTCTTTAAATTTTCAGTGACATAATTTCAGAGGCATTAAATACCTTTCTTTTTATTTTCAGAAATAGGTGATAGGCTTGATAGCAGCCAAAATGCTCAACTTCATTCCAGAAAAATATACTACCAAATGAAAAAGGATTTAGCAAGCTTGTGTGTCTCAGTGTGATTAGTCAAAAGCATTCATATATTCATCAGTGAAACAACAGGAAAGCTGTGAATAAATTCTGATCTCAGTAAGTGCAGAGAAGGAAGTACTAAATCAATACGACACACAGCACCAAAAAACTATGGCATTTCATTAATTACAAATTTTCAATACTTCTGCATCTTGAGCTTGAAATTAAAACAAAGGAAAAGCATAAAGTAATAAAAATAACATATAGTAACAGAACAAAAAAAAAAACCCAAGAGAAAAGATCAAGGAACTAAAGAAAAAAAATTGAGCAAAACCGCATAAACTTAAAACTGAAATTTAGCTAATGATTTAAATTAGAAAATAAAGAGGTAAAAGACTATTCTGAATTTGCATCTGTGCCTTGCACATTTACATAGGGTTACAGCATTTTCATTCACCTTTTGTCCATTAGGTATTAAAACTACAGTGCACTTGTCTTCCAAGCTCTTTATAAAGTTGTAGCAATGTGTAAGTGCTTATAAAGAGGTATTATGTTATCTTCCCACTGTTAGCAAAACAAAGTATCTGAAGAGTGAAAATACGGAAGGCAAACGGAAACACCTTTGGGGTGTTTGGGGAAATGGTTTTGGAAATAATGAAAATAATAAATTTTTTTAAAAATTAAAATCTATTTTAAAACTCATCTCTACTACACAGTATCTGTATCTACAGTTAAGACTTCAAAATCTGTTAGAACATTCAAGACTAGAAATGTTTACTTGAAAGAGTATGGCTTTTACCTTCTGCTTCTGGATCAGATGAATTTACTACACTAAATAATAATGTTCCATCTCCATTTTTTTTCAGATAACCAATCTGTGAATAGAACCATAAAGATACAAGAGCAATCATTCAAAACTGTTCACACTCAAAAAAGGAGTTGCCCATTTACACAGGAAACTATAAAAAGCATTTTCAGCTGTATTGAGATACTGCACTTTGGTATTTCCTTTTTCATACAGAGGAACTTGGGTCACAACTATTTAACACCACTTAGCAAGTGTTTCAGAACAGAAGACTTAGGACCAGAAGTTCATATATCATATAACATACAACACCTTATTCATCTTTCTAAATCAGATCTAAAGTTTTCACCCAAGACAAACCCAATTCATTACCATTAGCACAGAGCCAGCCTTCCTGACTCCAAAGTCTAGCACACACATTCCCTCCAGAAGCAGAACTGTAACTCCTATCCACAAAGTCACAGCTCATTTTCAAATCTAGACTGAACTGCTTGTTTTCATGTCTCACCCACAACTTTCTCTAATTAGAAGTACTTTTATGAACACACTTCCAAATTCTTCAAGGGGAAGAAGTGCAGTGACAGACCTATTGAAGCACACAAGCACAATGCTAAAGATCGATATGAAAGACAACCGAGCCCACATAGGTCTGTAAAGGTAGAGCTAGATCTGACATAACAAGCAAAGCTAATGTCAGAAACTGACTACACATGAATGGAGAAAAAAAAGACTAACCTTCCAATATAAAGGGAAAATGAAAACTGTTCTCTCCCTACAAAAATATTACTAAATACTTCCATGGAAATCAACAATAAATTTCCCCTATTTTGTTTTTTATCCCCCTCCATCTGAAAAAGTTTAAAGCTCTCTCCATACAGGAGGCCAAAGCCAATATTGGCATACAATAAAAACAGGTGCGAGTGATGCTGGAAAGAGAATGAACAAGAACACTACCTTCAGGGGATGGCAAAAGTTAGCAGTGGCTGAATTCCAAAACCATGCCAGTCAGTGTTACCTAGACGCAGTGGGACATGCAGTGGGGCTGTCTAGCTGATTTAGCCTAGGCAATTAACAGCTGCATACCTTGAGAAACTTCCTTGAACACTGCAAAACTGACTGCATCAGCATGAAAGACTGGTACTGTTTGAAGAGATGTAAAAAGCCCCTCTTACTTTGGAGGTTTCCAATAGCCTTCAATCCTAGCAAGTCTTCTAATTATCCAAAGAACCAGAGATACATTGAACCTAAGCCTTCACCCACTATTCTTTGCAGCTTTACTTCCTAATCCAGTTGAGCCTAAGGTGACTGCATGAAAAGGGCCACTGCCTAAGAAATGGACATTTAAGTTTGAAGACACAACACCACTTTTGCTTCAAAGCAAAGTTTCTTCTGCAATAGTTTTTAAATAGATGAAAAATGCAGGATGTGGCAATATCCTGATTCTTTTCTTGACTGCAGTGGCCACTAGAGTGACAGATGAGAAATGGGAGCAAAGGTGAGATAAGTCTCCACAAAATTCAAGGGAAAGAGAGTAAACGTATCTCAGCACAGATCTGTAGCAAATGCCTGGAGCATTCGCTCCAGTCCTAGCATAAGGAAATGAAGGAATCCATCACCATCATCACAGAGCTAGAAAACCCACAGTCCAAAAATAGAATCTTCAGAGAAAACGGCACCAACAGCATCACCAAGCTTGTCCTTCTAACTCTTGGAAGAGCACAAAACCCAAATACACGGAACAATATCAGAATCACATTCAGGACTGTCAAACCTGCTATCTAAACCTAATCAATAAAAGATCTTTGTATTTGGTACTCATGCTACAGGTGACAGCTACTACTTGTAAGTACAAAACTACAAGAGCTTACAGACTCTCCTCATGAAAAACAACAATTTAACACTTAAAAATATGTTAATTCCTGGGGGCAGGGGAGAGAGGGAATCCTAGTAGCCCTTCAACCTATGCCATAGTTTGCTTCTTCTGAAGCTGCAGCAATACAAGAAGTGTGACATTATTTTAATCACTTTCGATGCTAAGGGCTACAATTCACGATTGAGGAACATTTCACTGCTTCCTGCAAGTGAATTTCCAAAGATGTTCAAGACACAATAGAACTTGAGATCCACTTAGGACACCCTACAATGGCTTTCAGTGGGAACTAAATGATAGATAACAGCCATATTAGTATTCCACAGAGAGTATATATCCCAGATGTTCCAGTCTCAGAAAGCCTAACAGTAAAGCCTGTTTCCTAACATGAAACAAAGCATTCAATAGTCAGGCACAAATTGGAACTGCAAACTGCCATGTGCAGTAGACCTTGCTGTTGGGTAGATATCGATTGATCCTATCCCGAGCTTCATCTGCTGCATGTTCCACTAGTGCCAAGACATGTTCTTCAGCAGTGCTGTCTGTCAGGCTGCACGCATTCCCCTCAGGTTCAAAAATGCAGCTAAAAAAGAGAAGAGGAGGAGCTGTAGAAATTAAAAGCTAAAACAAAACAAAGGGCTGAATTCTGCCTTTGCTTAATTGAACAATCAGTCCCACTCTTCTCCCAGTGTCAGTCTACTCCAGCATTTAAGTGGAATTATAATCATATTACAAAGTTTTGCAGCGGAAGCTGCAAACTACCAAATTACTTAACTTCAAAAATTTAATTGGTTCTGTAGCTTGATGAAAATGAAGTATAAAATGAATTGCGAAACAGAGACTGGGAATAAAACTGCATTAATGCAGGGTGAATGCTGTATGCATCCTTAGTCTCCCACATGCATGAATATGCTATTTACAAAAATTTCAAATAGGAAGATGCAGAAAGGAAATTACATAGTGAGGGATAGAAACTGTAGCTAATCAGAGAAAAACCCAACAGGCTGCATTTATGATGATTATGTCATATAGCTGCTTGCAGAGGTAGGACACAACTCCCACTCTAACAGGGAGTCCTTTAATTCCTATGTTTGTTAGTATTGGCAATTAGCATTCCTAATCCGTATCAATTACATGACTGCTTGCAATTGAAATTACAGAATTTAAAATTTATCTTTCAGTAGATCCCTTTTCATTAAAGCTCCAAAACAATAAAATCATAGCAAATAAGCACACCCAAGGATGGAACAGGACATAGCTATCACATAAAATCAGAAAAAGGTAGTATCATAAAGAGAAGTGTGAAGATATAGAAAATGGCAGTCTTCATTATATTTTATATATAAAATAAATGTTGTACATCAAAATATTTCAGGGCATTATATGGACATTAGACACTAGGGCCAAACACCTTAGGTACTGGGTAGAGCATCTCCTCACACCAAATCCATTTCTCTCTCCTGGGTTATCTTCTTCCATTTGCTTAGCTAAGAATTTCTCTCTGTATAGAGATTCAGATCCGATACACAAGTAAGTTTTGCTATTAAAGACAATAAAAAGATCACAGGATCATACTATTACGAGATAAATGTGTTACATGATTTTGTTTCATTGAAACTTTAAGGAAGAGTGTACACAGCAGGAAACTCCTCAACAACTGGCACTTTCTATCACACTCTACAGAACACTTAAAGGGCAAGAATTTTGAGAAAATGTTCAGAAGATTGCATCATCCTTAACAAAATTTTCAAAAAGTACTTAAACACCAGGATGTTCAATGATCAAGTCACTTTTTAAACTGTACAGAGGTCCAAGCTGCTTTAACACTTTGCAAACCTTGACTTCAACTCCTTCTCTGTTTCTAACCATGAAATATGAAGGCAAAAATATCTGCTATTACGTTTGATTTTCCTCCTCCAAGGGTCTCAGTGTTCATCAAAAAATACAGTATCAATCCTACAGATACAAAAACGTAAGTATTTAAAAGTTCAAGTTAATTGGAAAAAAACAAATTAATTCCAACTGCTAAAGTTACATAAACATTGAAAAGAACAGGAAAGTAAATTTATACCACAACTGATTGCAGAGATACTGGTATCAGGATAAAAGTAAAGGTCATAATTTTTAACTATCTGAACTGGATGTTAAGGTAGATATTAAAGACAGAGCCACACTGTATGGTTTGGCAGTCTCAATTTCTTGCTCTGTGACAAAGTACACAGTAATTCCTGTAGTCAAGTTTATGCAAGAATTAATGCTGGACACCACACAAATCAAATCATCATGTCTTCTAAAAAAATACAAACAATCAAAAACTGAAGCACCATGCCCTCAAGTCTTGTTTACAAAAAGGTGCTTTCAGTTGATTTCTATACACAACCCATTAAACAAGGGACAAATTACACTTTTTTAATTCTCTGTGATACAGCAACAGATTTGTTTCTGTATGTTATCATTAGAAGAGTTTCCACCACAGAAAATTACTGTTTAAAATTATTTTTGAAGATGCATGTTGCAGTCTTCTATTTCCAAAAAACCTACATTAGAATACTACTTCCATCAGCATTAAGGATTACAAAAATGCTGAAAGAGTAAAAAATAAAAAATGGCTGATGAGAACGCTGAAGTTCACATTTAAAAAACTTGAGACAAGGTATATTTCACTTTTTTAACCCGGAAGATTCAAACAGAAACCTGCAGAACATTTCTACATGATCAGATTATTTAAGACATGACTAGTGATGCTCTGTTGCAGTATTTTTTCCATAAAATTCCAGCTGATATAATGCTCTACAATTTAAATTCACAGTCTATCTTTGGATGTCTACGCAAGAACACTGAACAACGTAAGTTGCTTGTATATCATGGCTTCTGCTAAAATCTCGTAAAATAAACGGACTAAATTCAGATTTTTTAAACAATTTTACTAACATTCCATTTTAGCTATAAAAATATGAATTTGTCCCATGGGGGTGCCTAGTAGCTGGAGGATTACTACTGCACTAGCAATGTATTTTACAAAGAAGCTTAATAAGATTTCATCGGGGATATATTATCATCTGCTCCAGAAATAATCTCCTCTACCTTCGTAACCTGCCAGATAAGCTTAAAGTTAAATAAAATCTCCCACTGATCTGGGGCCACTTTGCCCTCCTGGAAAGAACCTCTTACATTTTGATGCGACTATTTCAGGAAAGGAAATAAGGGGACAAAATGCAAAAGGTATTTGTGGCTATATCCAAAATAAAACAACATTTTAAACCATCATGAGAAGAAACCACTCATTATTTAATATAGATATAAAGGAGAATAAAAATATCTCTATAGATACTAATTTTAAGTGTTTAAAAGAATATTCAGTCGTCTTTTAAATTTTTTGCTTCAAGTTGGGAATCACTGGGTTATTAAACAAATTCTATAAATAAACAAACAAAATACAGTAAAATTACCCATTTATCCTATGGACCTCAAGGAAAAACGCTGAGGTTTTTTTCTCAGTTCTTTGCTGCTGTGTAATACTACAAAAGCTGCAACAAGCTAGTAAGCATGCCCATTAAAACCTTTACCTAATAACTTCTTTATTTTGCTTTTTGGATTTCTTGGTAGTCTCTGCTTGTACAGGAACAACTTCAGGAACAGGTTCTTCAACTGCTGTGTCTTCATCGCCCAAAAGAGCTGCCTGCTGAGAAAAATCCATGTCCTGCATAAACGACATGCTGCGCTTCAAAGCTAACAGCCGTTCCTAGAATCAGAAAGGACAGAGCGGCAGGGACTTAACCTTTCCCTCATAGCCAAGATGCTATGATAATGGGATGGGATGGGAATGGCCATGGCCTTATTTTGTTCTTAATGTCTCGTTTCCAATGGCGATGCAACATGATTTGGTCATGGTAGCATGGCATCAGAATTTCTGCAGCCCAACTATCAAGAGAGAAACAAACAAACAAACAAACTGCATATGCAAAAACAACTGTCTGTTTTACACAAAACTTACCATCACTGTAACACATGCACACACACACACACGTGCACACACACAGAGCAGCTCACAAAAAAACCTTCATTTGACAAGCCAACAACTGTATTTGAATAAGAAGTATTTGCAACACCTCTGAAAACTCCCCTACACCCAACACCTTGAAAAAAGTAGTGCCTTTTTGTTTATGGAGAAATAAAACTTAAATGACATCTTGTTTTCAAAGTTTCAGCCAGAAGTAGGATTTTGCAGTAGAGTTTGATATATGTGGATCTTAACTGCTTCCACTGAAAGAAGCTCCTACAGACTTCAGTGGTGCAGGTAAGGTTGAGAAATAAGTAAAAATTACTGAGTTATAACAAGAATGCCATCAAGCCCTTAAATATAGCAGCACTAACTGTCACTGCTATAATTAATCACAGATGGATAACATTTATCATTGTTACTATGTTCCCTTAAAACATGGTAACATAAAAACCCCCAAAGTTTCTGCTTTTTGTTTTTAATAGGTCTCTTACTTTGCTCATCATCTTAAAGCCTGTGTGCAGTATCTTCTTGGCTAGCTTGTAGTAAACAGTATCTGGTCTGTTGTAAGTCATTGCATTATCACACATCAGTTTAAAATCTGCCTGTAAAATACAAAACAAAAGAACTGTAAACATTTCAACTCCTTTGTTAAATGACTGGAAGATAACATTCCATCTTGGCAGCTCTGTGAAGAACACAGTAATATTCTAGCAGCAGGCTCATGAACGCAAGGCGAAAGCAGAATTGCAAAGGTTTGAGCCTTTTTTAATTCTCCAAGATGCTCAGTTTCCTTTGGAACTGGCTTTTGGTTATAAAAAACACACTCTCTCCTGAATGCCAAATGTAACATTTTCTCCTTAACCAAATGGACCAAACAGAAGAAATGGAGAAATCACCAGAAGGACCAAGCCACCAAGGCAACTTTTTACAGCATTTAAGCTCTCTGCCTCCAATTAACGAGATCATCGCAAAGACAGAAATTGAGAAGGTGACATGGAGGAGCAAACTATGGGCCAAGAAGCAGACAAAAAAGTGCATGTAAGCTACACTTCTAGTAATGGCCTTTCAAGTGCTGCAGAAAAAGCCAGTCTTTTGCTTGCCCAACTGTGAAGCAGATCCTTTTTTCCTGCAGCAAAACAGGTGAGTTTTCTGCAGCAACTGCCCCTCTTCTAAATGCAGGAAAGAGTTCTTGCAGATTCTACTCTTAGACAGATTATTTATTGTCTTGTGACTAGCCTCAGCTAGTTATATCAGAAAGGCAACCTTTTGAGCAGACCTTGTTTCAGAGGTTAAAAACCTATGAACTTCATTTCTGTATTAAGCTTATGGCTTAGTAGCTCTGTGTAATTAGGCACCCTCATGTATCTAGATAGGGAGTCCAATTCCTTTTTCACTCTAACAAGGGCAGACTTTTAGCAAACTTCTATTACTGCTCAGACTACCAGCAGAAGGTAAGTCCTTCAGAAAAAAAGAATCTGTTGGTCTAAAAAATACTGCAATTTTCTTTTTTTTTTTTTTAAGGTTTCTATCCCACCAGTTTCAATACTGCAACCTTGCCTGTAACTAAACAGGGCTCCCACTCAAACTTCCCTTTGACACTGTTAAATAAGACAATCCAGCAAGACAGAATTTAGAGACCTGAAGGCATTGCTAATGGCAATGCTATTATGAATCCTTTTTTACTATTTCCTATAAATCTCAACAGCATATTTAACAAAACAGAATAATCCTTGTCAAAGCCTCTGTAAGAAAAGTAAACCATTCTTTGCTCACCTTGCTGGACCTTTCAAAAGAAGAGATTAACCCTGAGAAACAAGCCAATGTTCTCTGCCAAGGCTATTGTTATACCAACATCAGTCTAGGGAAAAGCAATTCTGAAAGCAACTAATAGATCTTCATGAATCAGTTAAGGAAAACTCTTCTCCTTCCAGAGCTGGCAATACCACGAAAACATTTCTTACTGCACTGTTTGTAAAACCATGATGCAGTAATAACACATTAAATAACTAAGTTAAGTTGCAAATAACCTTGCCAAGTAAATTTCTGCCAGAAGAGAATTTCAAATGTTTCATATAAATGTTTTCATTTATATGAAAAACAGGATAATTAAAGATAAAAAATATGTAGTTGTTATTGACCCTTATATAAGATGCTTCAGTATATCCACAGGTTTCTTGCAGACAGGTCCAAATTAGATTTTAATCAATCTAACAAGTCTAGATTAAAAACAGAAAAAGGAAAAGAACTCAATGGCTTAAGTCTTTGTGATAGTTTTACTCCTGTTAAAGCTTAGCATCATAAATTCCACAGAACTTTAGAACATGTTCCTGGTTTCCACAGTAATTTATAGAAGATTGTAGTAGAATCCGACAGATTATTTGTAACACACTGACTACACAAAAGTGCTCAGTTTTGAAAAAAAATGAGCATTAATTAATGTAAGAAAGGTTTCTACAGTTAAAAAGAATCCTTTGGTTTCTTACTAATTGTGAAATTCATAAATCTTTATTAATTCACCTTGAATTCAGTGACTGATTTGTATTCATTTGCTGCAATTTTTTCCTTCATCGTACCAAAATCCATAGGGTGTTTTATTATCATGGAATATCCAGGAGCAATGGCATCCGTGACTGGAAAAGCAAAAAACCCATGAGGATCTTTCCTAAAAATAAAAACAATACATTTAGATTTACAGCAGCAAACAAAATTATCCTTGCTTTTGTATCACATTAATGACACAATAGTACTAGTTAAAAAAGAAAAAACACTAAAAACATTCTCATAAAACAGATACATGTTGGAAGAATTTCCTGATAAAGGAGAGCATTTTCATTTCACATTTGTAGACTTTTTGAAAGACTTTAAAAATGTCTTTCAGTTCAATTCAATGATCAAATGATCAATTCAAGCTAGTTCTTGTATTTCTTAATTAATTCTTGTATGTTTCCTATGTCTCTGCCCTCCAAATTGGTCTTTTGGCTCCACTGAGTAAAAAAACCTCAGTTCTTCTTGTTGATAAGGTCCTCTAAAAATAAATACAATGTTTAATTTTTTTGAATTAGTTCCACGTTCAGCTTATTGCTTAATAAAAAGGAATGGTTTTTTTTTTAAACATGAGGTACAGGTTTAAGAAAACAGTAAAATCAAAGCCCGTCCAAATTAAGAGGATTATCAAGTAACCAGGTCTAAATTTGCTTTGTATCTGACAATGGACACTGAATAAAACAAAATTTCATTAAAACAGTTCAATCTTTCAAAGAATTACAGAGTCATAACTGGCTTTTAAACCCTAAGCTAAGTCATTAATATCGAATAAATTTATAATGGCAATGTACCCTCTTCCCAAAACACTTATTTCCCTGCCCAATGCTGGAATTGCAGAGCTGGTAATAATTTTCCTCAACTTATCTTTAAAAAGTACCAGGTCTCACATGGTTGCAAAGGTTAACAAATATATTACAGTCAGTCTCTAGGCACTACTTTCAAACAGAAAACCAGGATAAGCAGTTGCCAAGTAACATATGTAAATATGCATCAGACACCGCCAACACAGCTGAAGACATAATAGCATTTACTACCTTTGAAGCTGGCGAAGGAAGTGTTCCAGTAATTGCTGGATTGGTGTGCTCTCATTTTCAGCTGCATTTTGAGATGAAAACACAGATAAGTGCAATGGAACAGAACACAGTCACATTTGTGTATTTAAAAATACAAATACCAGAGAGAAAGTCTTACTGTAAGTACAGCTTGTACTGATCTGAAGCTGAATGTGACATGGATTGCAAAGCAGAAGCACATCAGATTTCTAAGCGCACAGTATCTATTTCTTCTTATTTTCTGAGGGTTTTTTTTCATCACATTAAAACCTACTACCCATTAAGTAAGATGTAGTGCTAAGTTTAGTAGCTCTAAGAAGATGAATTAATAAAATTAAAATAAGGTGCTATATATTTTTGCAGAAAAAGCGAAACTTGGTTGCTCAAATACTGCAGTTGGGAAACCCACATTTTTACAACATGTTCGCCACGCAATTTTAATGGCTTCTTTACCATTAACCCAATACAATCAGCTTCTCTGAACCTTTCAATCACAGTGACAAACAGATGCACATTTGCTGGCAAGAGAGGTAACGATTACAATTTCACTTCCGGTCCAGATTACACAAGAAACACGACATGTTAATTATCTGTTATTTCAGAGGGACTGGCTTTAATGAAGTTTGAAACATTAAAGAAGCATCAAGAATGGAAAATCCAACTCTCCATCATGATAGAGAAAAGACATTTCCTTTCTGAACCAGAATGGGTAAGGTAATTTATATGCTTTCCAATACAATTTTACAAGCAGATGAAAAGACAATAACAAAGGGAATCGTTTTTAGCTTGTCAGTTTTTAAGGCTCCTGACTACCCAGAGACATAAAACTCTGACCAGAAAACTTCAGTTACCTTGACAGCTGATGGCCACCATTCCTCAATTTAATGTGTGGTCACAATTATAAAATCCCTTGGAATTACTTAACCAGTCAAAGGGCAGTATTCAAAAGACAAGACTCACAATATTCCTAAAGACATGATTTTTTGCTACTAGGTTCCATTTTCAGGCTTATATGTAAATGAGATCATGACGTAATGGACAATTCTCTAAAGTTAAGGTTTCCACTGAGTAATGATGAGTTTTAATTATCAAGCAACGGCTACAGGTAGAACAAGCATGGCAAAATCTGAAAGAACTAAACATGTAGAAGTGGCCACACACAACTGACAAATATTTTGTCTGGTGATAAGAATTCAAGATTTGTAAATGAAAAACAGGGGTGGGGGGTGGTGTCTACAGTCTTTAGAGACACGTTATCGCAACTTCCTTTTCATGAGAATAGAGATACTAAAACTCCACATAGGTCAGAAAACAAAAAAAGACCATAACAACACCTAAAAAATCTCCACAAGAGTTTTTTCCCCTGAACTAAGTCAAACTTAGTTTCAGACATTCTGATCACTGCTGTGTAAATCCTAAGGAGAAGGAATTAGGGGAGCACTATGCACAATAATACTTTTATAATAATGAGGTTTATTCTGCCATGGAACAGAAACCAGAGACAGACGTCCTTGGCAGCATCGGTCACCCGAAAACAGACCTACTAAAACATGGAAGCACCAAGAGGAATACTGACTTTTCAGACAGCAGAAAGCTCTGAATGTTGGAAAAAGTAAAGTCCTTAAATTTCAGTAAATCTTCAAGAAAATTTTACATTTTGGCACCTTTAACAAAAGTTTTGTTTTGTGTGCTTTTAAAAAGAACCAAAATGGTTTAATCTTTCACACTGCTCACCTGGCTGAGTTCTGCATGCTCTAACAGGACGATCTGGAGGAGGTTCAACCTCCACCTTTTTCCCAGGATCAAAGTCATCAGTTTCTCCTTCAGTGTCACACTGTTCTTTCTCCCTTTTCCTCTTTTTCTCTTCCTATCACAGCAGAGAGACAACATATTTTAGAGGGACGGACTTGGAATGTGCAATCCCACACACCACAAGGTAAGAAACAGTGATGTTCTTAATTTGGAATACTTATTCAATATCTGAGTCATAATATAATTTAAACAATACTGCATACATTTTCACTACCACTTTTTCAATCTTCTTCTCCGATTAAAACCAGACTGTTCATCTTTTGCTACTTTGTATTTAGTATAGTATTGTTCCATCATTCCTGCACGTTTATTGAAAAGACTGTTGAACTCTGAAGCTATTTATACATAAAACTGCACAATAATAAGCTACACCAGAGAGCAAAGAAAGTTAGTTTTCTATTCAGTAAAGATCAATCTGTGGCTCCACTCTCATCAATGTATTTTTGTTGTTTGCCACTTTAAACAGAAATGAGTAAAATATGTGACAACTCAGCCAACAAAAGAACCATAAGAAACAGTGGTGGAAATTAATGATCTCTTCCTGAGTTTCAAAGCAAAGGCACACTTAAGTGGTTCCTGAAATCCTGCAATCATTATCCATGTTTGCACAGAAAAGCACACTTCATTAACCTTCCTTAGACTACAGTTTTGTTACTTAGCTATCCATTAGCTTATTTTGAATGTATTAACAATGAAGTTCTGGGGGGGGGGGGGGGGGGGAGA